>JAODKM010000016.1:8796038-8806444 GCA_026780845.1 Petrocephalus sullivani | reverse complement strand
TACCAAAGAAGTACCCCAACTGGTTTGGCACTTTCGGTACTTGACTTTTTGGTACTGGTACTCAACCGGAAGTCAATAAAAAAGAGAAAGTACAGAACTTCGTGCGGTGGAAAAGCGCCCTTACATGTTACCCAAATTCACATTGATGACTTTCTTATTGTACAACATGTGTGGAATAAACCTTTATTTACGGAACTATGGTAAGGCATAAGATGTGTGATAGAGTAAGCCTATCAAGTCTATTTGGGGCAGTGTGTGGCCTAGCGGGCTGAGCCTCAGTGCCTGTGGTTGGAAGGTTGCTGGTTCAAGCCTGACCTCAGCAGAACAGTCATGTCTGTGGATTCTGGAGCGAGGCTCTTAACCCACAGGTCCATGGATGGCTACCCTCTGTTGCCAAGCTTTCCCTCAGCCATGTGTGTGTCATAGAGAGCAAAAAAAGAATCAATAAAGTGTCATTATTATTACTGAAGTCACTCATGCATTGGGAAAACAGAGTTGCTATCTTTTCTTGATGCAAACAGCCCTCTTTTACAGAATGATCTACTTCTGGAAAAGTTCCCTGACTTTCCATTGGTTTTTGACTATATTGGGGAGGTTGGGGAATTTTGTGACCGCGAGGGACGCCGCGGGCCCGTGTGTCTGGGAAGCGGAGCCTCGGCACGCACAGCCGGCGGCCGTCGCGTTTCCCAGCCGGGCAATGTCGACGTCGCCTGCGTCGCTCCGGTACATCACGGTAATCGCCACCATGCGCTGCGGGAGGCACTCAGACTGGAAACTGAAAGGCACATCAACTTAGAACTGAGTATCCAAAGAACTGCATTGCTGATTCACATGTGCTTGTAAAATGCAATCATTTGTTTTTGTTTATAGATTGATTATATTTTAATAAAGCTAGTGCTGTTCAGCAGTGTACTGGAATTTACTTTTTAAGTATACACTACCTTTTACAGATTAATAAATTATAATTTTAAATGACTATCATTGCCATATCGAAAATTAGTCATTAAAATATATAAAACAGTTTATGAAACATAAACGTATTAAATAATTTGCAGCATTTCCCCTCCCAAGCAAAAAGCACATCAGAACATACCTGTCGTCTCGGTTGACGTCCCATTCTCTCCTGTCCCTGCCGTCTTCTCTTGGGTTTCCATGGTTACATCTTCCACTACATTGGGATGTTACATTTAAGTGACTTAAAGTGAAAGAGATTGTCATTGCTGACACATCACAGCACACAGCAACGAAATGTGTCCTCTGCATTTAACCCATATGTGACACAGCAGTGTTCAGCTAATTCAGTGCCCGGGGAGCAGGGCTTGAGGGCGCTACTCTGCTCAGGGTACCTGCGGGGTATCTTGCGGGTCGGGAAAATGAACCAGCAAGCTTTTGATCGCAAGTGAACTTCCCTAATTGTTATGCCTTCACTGCGCATTAACTTATATACTCCTTTTTCAAGACAGCTTACAATTTTAACACAATTTTACAGGTGTACATTCTGCAGCTTAATTACCACAGCAGTACCTCTTCAGAGCCTTGCTGTGGTAATGCCGTCTGTAACCACTGTACTACTTGTTGTTTTGTGCTTGTTTAAGTGTTAACTTGTTAAAATAGTTGGTTTTACCAGTTACCGCAGCAGGGGTATGCTGGTGGGAGGGGTACCTGAAGACCTGCCCCTTTTGCATGAATGATTTAGCATGCCTCCCCTTTAGGTCCCCAGTGCATCTATTTGATCACCAGCAATCACGGAAAATTCACTGGATTTTCAGACCCCATCCCACCTTCTTCTCGATCACCTGTCCCTCAAAAAGTCTTTGCGTGGCCCTGAGCCTCAGTAGCTGCACGTTGTTGTTCCTAATGATTCAAAGCCAGTTAGATGTAGCAGAAGTAGCAGAAGCTTCTAGGCCCCCCACCTGCAGGAGCTGAAATTGAAGCCCCGGGGTTGCAGCACCCAGGCGGACAGCTGCTGGAAGTCCACATAGTGTGTGTGGGGGCGGCAGTGGGAAACGGGTGGTGCGGCCTGGCTCCGAAGGGCAGAGCCACAGCGGTGGTGCAGGGTGGGCTGGGAGCTAGGGGCCATCTGCCGCGGCCGGCCCAGGCGGTAGGCCACTAGCAGCGGCTGGCGCTCAGCGCTGGCGTTCAGGCAGTACAGGCTCTGGGTCAAGGCCTCGTGGAGCTCCAGGCTCCCGCTCTCATCCGTGAAGCGCAGCCGGAAGCCGGCGGCCTCCCCAGCCAGCCCCCTCGCCCACGCCAGCGCCGCCGAGACGTCGAACACGTCGTATCCCGACGGCGGCAGTCGGTCGAGGGCTAGGGGGCGCTCATCCAGGGGGGGGCCAGAGAGGGAGGCGGTGTGTACCGCCACGCTGACGCCCAGGGACTCCGGGTACAGCCTCCGCCGCAACAGCACCAGCTCTGCCGCTGACATGGACGGCTTCAGGTGTGACACGTTGAACCAGATCCACCCAGGCGGCCCAAACTGGGAGCCTGTTTGCAACGGAGGCGTGGGCAGAAATTAGGGGAAGCATTTCACCAGCATTGGGAGCAATGTTAGAAATATATACAGTTTTGTGCAAAGGTCTTAGGCAGTGAAATAGTGATTAGATGATCTTTAAAAGCTGATGTGAAACTATGATGTCTGTCAAAGTGTATTAGCTATATCAAAACCTCTCCTAACAGCACCCCAGTACTTACAGCACCTGCCAACACACCACTAGTATGCCTTATTTGGCCAATCAACACCTCACTGAGTTAATAAATTAATTAAACTGGTGGTGAAATTTAACAAATACATGGAATGGCTGAGGAACCCCTGACTGGGAACCAGCTGGTTTTCATCAAGCCAGCCAACAAGATTCCCGTAACTTTTCGGAAAACATAACAAATCAGTCAGTTTTTATTGTGTTACATCTGGATGTCTTCTAATGTTTAACTGTGTTTTCTGTTCTGAGCAAATATACACTTACTACCTAGATAAAAAACTTTAAACCTTTTCTTTGGCTGCCCAAGACTTCTGTACTTTATTATATTTCATGCAACATAAGCACAATAGCCGCTTCGCTTGGAGATGACATATAGTCACTATAAATTCATTTAATAATACCAGTGATGTATCACCATGGACTGCAACATGGAAATTAAGAACCATGTTCATATTTAAAGATCAGTCTATATATTAAATGAATGTGGTAGTCTATAAATAAAAATCTACATATCTGTATGTTTAATCTATATATATTCACCAGGCTTCCTGGCTGTGTTACAGTGTTGCTAAAAACGGTGAGTATTCACTGCGAGAATGCAGCGGTTAAATGCTGGTTTCAATGCTCTTTATCCTGCCTTAATTGAAAGGAACCCTATCTTGAAACATCTGATTGTCTCTGGAAAAAGCTGCCTTCAACTTGCTTCCTAAAAAATCCTAAAAAATTGGTCCATGCACCTATGAACTCCTGCCTGAATAGCGTACAGTTTTCTCATCAACGTAACAGTTGAAACAAGCAGCTTTAGAGCAGTGAGACTTGGGGTGGGGGAGGTGAAACAGAACTCCTACCCTGAAGACTCCGGAAGCTCTGCACCAGTGTCCCGTCGGAGCCGCTTGGGTCAGCGGCCTCCTGCGAGTCCAGCAGCTGGTAGATGTGCGTCATGTACGGGTGCGGCTCGCTGCGCCGCTGTCCCGACAGCTTGCCGATGTGCAGCATCTCCAGGATGGCCTCGCCCGGCCTGTGGTCCCCAAAGGGGTCAGTCGGGTCCGGCTGGGCGTCCAGTTGGCCCAATAGCAGCAGCGTCATCAAATGCATGCATCCAGCGATGCCCCACATACTGTCCAGTTGCTATGGGTACAATGCACTATGGAGGAGTGTGCAGGATTAGTGTCGGGCGAGATTGGAAGCTGTGTCACTCCCTGGCATTGTGTTGGAGCAGCAATTAGGAGAAATGTCCTGGATTGTCACACTCCATTTGCTGTGTATTGTGTTTCCGAAGGACAAACAAAGCAGTAGGCTCTATCTGAGTGGGTGGAGTGACCAATCAGAGGTCAAATGTACAATTATTCTGCTTCTGCGAAGCCAATGGTGACCAATAGGGGGCACTGTTGGATAACGGCTTGATGCCTGTCAACCCTAAGAGGCTACTGGACAGAGCATTATGTTCATGTATATTCACTGCTGCTTAGCACAGGCTTTCACCAAAGAGAATGTGCATAACTTATAACAGTGCACATTATCCATTAATAATGCAAAATCTTTTCACCAAAGCTCTCTGTTTGAAAGATTATAGCAAGGCTTGGGTGAACATATTTGATTCAATAAGACTGTATAAAATGTGTGGGGTGAGCGAGACTTCTTACCAAGCCTGAATGTGCCTTCCATGACCAGTTCTCGACACACCTCCACACGTACCTGGGGGTTTGTGATTTGCTGTGGTCTAAGGAGGTTAAAGGCAGCTAACATGGAGGTTCCCTCTCTCACCCAGATGGGACCAACTAGTGTCAGTTTGCTGGTAACAGGTGGCCTGTTGTTTAAGCAACGTGTAAGTCAGAGGACAGTGTTTCGGGTTTTATTGTGTAGTAGTAATTTGATTTCTCTCTCAGGCTGTCAAACCTGCGTCTGCTGAGTGTAAACAGTTGGTAACCATGCGCAGATACTGGACAGAGCCTGGCCGCTAGTGTTCACGCCCACGGTGAGATGATTAGATCATGTCTAATGGTGTCTAGTGAGCCATGCAGAGGGGCTGACAGACTTACTGGTGTTTTAATCACCACCGAAAATGGGGCCCAGCATGTCTGGAATCATGACACAATCATTCTAGAAAAACCTTTAAAGGCCCCACCACTCCATACAGGTCTCCTTGTGAACCGAGACATTGCGGGCCTGCGACTGATTCGTAAAACGTGGCGAATGGTTTAGCGTGTCGGTAACACGGCAAATATCGTCACGCTACCGTTTTCCCTCGTTCATGAACGCCTTTTTTTAATTAAAATTTTTACTATTTATGCAACTGAACGAAGCGTCATTATGGCATTTCTCTATTTAGATACTGGGGGCAGTGACTCATAAAAGGCAGAAATTAAGACCCGTATCATTCCAGTGGCATATTTCAGCCGTATGACACCTTAAACCGTAAATGCTTCAAGTGGGTTAGTGATCAAAAAACCTAATAGCGACACTCAGTTATTCAGGGCTGCCGGCTGTCACACGTCTGGCGTGACTCTCGTGCTTTCTGACTATCACGCTCACGCAAGAAATCTTATGGCTAATCTGTATTATTCCATTATAAACCTAAAATTAGCTGCATTAAAAGTCTTGCAAGCCCTACATACTATTTACAAGGTAACAAAACTTTTACGCGCACGTGAACGCGTGTGCAGACTTGTCTCAAATTGAAAATCTCGCGCCAGCCAGCGTGACCAAAGCCGGAAACCCTGATTATTATGTTCAATGAAATGAAATGACAGCCAGAACTTCGTCTGTTTCAGCGCCGTGGCACATTTCAGGAGGAGAGCGACTTGCTGGAGAAATGCCACCAATCTTTTCCTATGTATGAGGCAGCTGATTGACACGCTGACCTCCAGTGGTCCCCGCCTGCGAAGCCCCTGTTTTACCATAAGTAAAGCTTTATGAATGAGATTATTGTCGCCATGCCTATTTAGCCTGGCGCTGTGTAAAACCATCAGGTTTTTTTTTTTTTTTTTTTTACAAATCAGGCGTAATGATGCTGAGTTTATACTTTTAAGTTCTGTTTAGACCCCAAACCTCTGTCCCTCACCTGTCGTCTCATCTCATCTCATCGGTCATGAGACAAGTTCTCCATAACATGCATACTCAACTTTTAAACAGCCCGCTGCTCTAGTTGACCCATATACTGTATGCACGAATAATTAATCTGATTTATATTAGCAGGATGTGTTAGGTTTCATTTCTGGCCTTGTGGAGCCATGTGGAGTAATTGCTGCCAAAACCAGGACTGGAACAATACTTGGACATATATAGAAAGGCTAGTTTACTGAACAGGAATCATGGGGACCAATAAGGGTAACTGGGGAATTTAACACCCCTAAAGGAGAACCTGGAAAACATGGCCTGAACGTGCTGCATTTTTTTAGATGGAAGTAAACAATACTGCCCCATCATGGCAAAACACAGTAACTGCATATTTAATCAAAACCGACTTAAACCGGATCTCTTAGGCTGTTTTAACTCGTGACAGAATATCTTAGCTCACCTGGAAGGCTTTGAAGATAATGGTATGAAAATTTCAACCCCGAAATCCACACCTAGGCAAAACACCTGTTCTCTCCGGTGTGACCTTTGTAGGGCAGATCAGCCTGAGAATTGCTGGTCCGTGGAACAAGCCTGCACATACTCTCCATCAACTTGGACACCCATTAACTATTATTCTGAGTGGATCCTCCCAAGCTGTGGACTTGCCATGTTTTTAATGTGCCTATATGCGCAACTGCACTTTAACTTTTATCATTATTTATGCATGCGGTTTGCCTGAATATGGCCCATTATGTGTTTAATGCGTCTCTTATATGTCTTTTATATCGTGTATCTCTTTGTGTTGACATATGCAACCAATGGAATCCCTTGTGCAACTGGTACTTGATGAACAATAAAGATTCTGATTGTAATATACGACATGGACTATATGCTCATCAATAATCTTTTGCTTTGATAACTGCCAAACAAGAACATTTAATGTCAAAAGATGTGTGATATTGAGTGCACTCTAGGACATCTTGTGCTCTACAAGCTTGCCTTGGCTATGCTGTGATCTGAATTCAAGAGCACATACGAATTCAAGCTGATCACTGTTCAATTATTGGTTACTTAATTATACCAGCTCATCAGTTATTAATTATAGCGATGCTTTGTCAGACGCAGCCACTCGAGCTTTCGAGACAAGAGAAGAATAGGTGACAGTAGAGACGCAGACACAGATGAAGTGGTCTCCCCCTGAGGGGGAGTCTACAACGGAATCAGAAAACGCCTGCAGTGTCCCCCGGCCTGTAATCATACAACAACAGGCCCGGCCCCAACCTCCACTATTAGGAGCAGCCTGGGGCCCCTTTGATCTCAAACCTCCACGTTTATCCTACAGTAGCTTCTCTTTACTCGGATTAGCTGTTTTTTTTCCAGTCCTTCCAACTCCACCCCCCTCCAAAAAAAAAAAAACGAAAAGAAGTCCTGGGTGTGCAGATCCCCCCCACCCCGCCATACTTGCACTCACCAGATTCCTCTCTCCTCCCTCCCTCTTAGGGGTGGGTGTGGGGTCGTCATTGGGGTGGGAGTGCAGTTTGGCTACTCGTCAATCAGACGGCGCCGGTGGGCAGGAGAGGAGCAGCGGAGGAGCAGCGGAGGGGCAGCGGCAGCGCGGTTAGTTCTCATCGGGGAGTGTCTGACGGGACAAGGAGGGACAAGGTACGGGCCAGCTGTCTGCTTGTCCTTCTGTGTGTGTGTCTGTCCGTCTGTGGCACTGGGAGGGAGCGTGTGACGAGATCCATCTGTGGCCTTGTGGGGAAGTGTCTCCTGCGCTTGTAGGTGCTCATGAATGAACGTGTAGAGTAAGCATGCTTGGACAAAACAGTCTGATTGGGAAGGTATGTTTTACAGCCCTTCTCTGAGACGCATGAAGGCAGCTGGGCCCGTCATGTCCAAGGCAGGCTTTTTCCAGAATCTGCCTGTGGCTTTCAGATTAATTCTTTTTTTATGAGACCTAAGTCCCCAATAGAAGTATGCAATTATGCGGATTGTATGGGCTCGCTATTCACGTAACTAAAACATTGCTCTAAAGGCCGGGCTAAACTGTCAATGCAGAAGCCACTTATCAGTCTCCTGCAGGTTCTTAAGGGTCTTGTTGTGATTTTCTTTATGTTTTCACTGCAATCTCTTTCTAACAAGTCTGTTGTTAAGATAAGCAACTACCCGGAGATGTTTTTTCATATAGCACTTATGAACTGCTGCGTCTCACACACACAGTAAGTATGTTTTAATACACCTTTGACTGAATTAAACTGGTCTGACAATTGATTCGAGATTATGTTTCTCAGTGCTTGTACGGCGGCCTTCCAGGTATGGGTATAAATATTTTGGGTGGGGAGTCTAAGATGCACCCGCCATCCTCCTCCTGGTGCTGCTAAAATTACTGGCTGGAACCCTATGATTAGGAGATGGAAGGTGACTGCAATCAATCTTGGTCCTCAGCCTGCAAACCCTCACATTCCCGTCTGTGGGGCTCACTGCCCATCAAAGGAAAAACACCGAATTTTCAGGCAAGACCTGAGCTGCACTTCCTAAACAAACAGCTGTGCGAGCAGAGTTTCCCGTTTACCATAGACACTGTCATAATTAATGTAGCGGCAGCAAATACACTTTGTGACGAGAATCGACTCTCTCTTCCAATGGGATGCCTTTGCCCATAATCTTATAAAGGACCAATCAAACATGGGAGCATATTCGGGGACGCTCAGTAGCAGAGGCTATTTCAGACGTAACTGGAGAAGTAAAACATGGCCCAGAAATGTCTGGATGTGGTAAATATAAAGAAGAATAGTGAGCCTCGAACATTGGCAAAGCGAGACGTTTAGTGAGACCAATTTGAATTGCATTCATCAAAAAGCTGATTTGTTTTCAAAGCTGTGGTCCAAAGGATCAGTTCTCTGAACAAGACAATGCCAGTCATCAGCGGCAATTCAGTTCTCCTTCTGTAGCCTGGGTTCAGTCATCCTACATTTAATCCTTGTTTTCAGACAAAGGTCAATTTTACGGTCAGGTTTGCCATGCAAGGCGTAATGTATTCATTGCCAACACAGTAATCTCCCTCCAGCTAAATGCAGTGCGTCTGCCTGTTTTTGGGGCTCTGCACTGGTCACATGACTAAGCATGGGCCCGCCAGCCACCGTCCACCCAGTTCCGCCCAGGCAATTAAATTGCGACCCCCCCTTCTTAACAAGAATAACAAACAAAGGCCGAGCATCACCATTCTTTGAATTCCTACCCCTTTCATTTCCTCTCCAAACAAAACCTGACTTGGGATTCGTAATGGGATGACCTTAGAAATACGACAGTGACCCCTAAACAGCTAAGTGAACTGTTGCTATAGAAATGACTGTCCTGCCTCTGTACCTACAATCCCTTGTCTGTTTACCGGTATTTTAATATGAGGGCTTACATATCGCCGGACGCTGTGGGAGGGACTGCGTGCAGCCAGTTGCAGGATTTTCATTGCGAGCGCATAGGTGCTGGAAATAGTTCTTTTAAATGCCAGCACCACTTATCAGGGACCGCACAAGGTAAAGTGCAGAACTCAAGTTTTTTTTTCCACGGCACCGGGGACTTTACGATGATGATTGATTGATGCATTTACTTAGTCGCATCGCTGGTGTTACTGCGCCAGCCGGGTCTCAGACCATCCACCCTTACTGATTACTGCACGCTCCTTATCTGTTGCATAGTGTTCAGCCAGCTGGACCAAAGTTAAAATGACAGACCGCTTTTACTGTAATCTTTGCAGCTGGGATTTTTCATAGCCGCATAAAAGAAGGATGTTTCTTTTTCAGCCTGGGATTGAGATTTCCGTAAGAGGAGTCATTTGACCTGCTCCTTTTAACTCAGCCGAACCTGTCCCTGGAGTGTTTTATTTAAGCCCTGCATGAATCCTTTATTCTGCGTTATTTTCTGCTCATTGAAATCCTCACAAAGCCCCGTCAACGCTGCAAAACGTGAGAGGGAGGCCTAGCTGCAAGCCTGAGAAAATGGGGGTAGAGTGTGTAATCAGAGCCAGGCTCTGTGTGGCGTGTTGTGTCTTGCTCTGGGTAACAGTGCCGACATCCGCGAGGTTGCCGAGATCACGCTAAGAAGGGGTTAGCGAGACAGCCGCTGCCTGTAATTAGCTGCTGCGGCGTGGTGTGGCGACGGGAAGACCCTCGTGAAAGACGGCGTTCTCACGTTGCCCCTGGTATGTCGGCTTGTGAACCCCAGCACCTGAAAAGCATGAATCTGGGAACCTTGGAAACGCTACAGTGTTGCCAGCAGAAGGCCTTAGATCGCGGCGGAGAATTTCAGACCAGTGTTTTGTTTGATTAATTTGTGTTTTTGGAGGGATGCCAGTCCCACTTATGTAATAACTGGTGCCACCACTGTACACAATGTGAGGCCCCTCACCAGGTTGGTCTATACCAGTATTTCCCGACCCAGTCCTCAGGGACCTACAGATTTTGCTCCCCTGTTTTTGCTCCCCTTCTTTTGTTCCCCTGCTTTTGCTCCCCTGCTTTTGCTCCCCTTTTTTTGCTCCTCTGTTTTTGCTCCCCTGCTTTTGCTCCCCTGTTTTTGCTCCCCTGCTTTTGCTCCCCTGCTTTTGCTCCCCTTTTTTTGCTCCTCTGTTTTTGCTCCCCTGCTTTTGCTCCCCTG
>JAODKM010000016.1:8778176-8791150 GCA_026780845.1 Petrocephalus sullivani | reverse complement strand
ATGCCCCACTGCAGATTGCACTTTAATAATTTCCATTTAACTACGAAAATCATGACGTGTCTCCCTCCCCCTCCCCCCCCCCCCGCGCCCCCCACGCCGCCACCCCCCCCCCCCCCCCCCCCCCCCGCTCAATGACAGTCACCTCTAACCACATGGGCTCATCTGGGATTCCGCAGGTTCTTCTCCCCTGGTCCAAAGAGTTCTGGGTCGCTGCTGGAAGCATAGGGCCCACTGACAGCCGGTTAGTTTTCACAAACTTTGACAGCCCACAGCAAAGCATGCTGGGGGGGGGGGTCATTCTGATGGATTACAATTAAGAACAGGATGTGGGAGGTGTGCAGAGAAGCAGACTGGGGGGTGTTTGAGGCTTTAGGCTCTGCCAAAATGAGCAGGAAATATGCTGAAAATGATCAATGAGTGAGTCTGGGTGAATATGGCCTCAGGCTGACCCTGCTGGGGTTATATATCACTTTTGGTTCTGGTTGTTAAAAGGCAGAGCACACTTTGCCAGTGACATGAGAAAAATGCAGTTTATCGACATTTCAAGCTAATAATTTATTTAGTGTATTTCGTTATTCAAAGTTCTCCATTCCATTCTGGTGCCTAGAGCCTAGGTTAATATTGCTGCTTCAGTAAGCTTTTTCAAGTTTGTTTGTGTAATTTTCATAAGAAACTAAACATTAGATCAGGATTCGCCAGTCCTGGTCCTGGAGAGCCAGTCTGCCCCACAGTTTGCAGATCTCCCTGTTCAAACGCATCGTTATTGGCTGATTAACAGGTTTAGTAGGCGTAAGGAGCAAGGAAATCCGCAAGCTGTGTCACAGACTTCACCTCCAGGACTGGAATTGGGGAACTGTGCTGTAAATGTTGAGGTTTTTGGTGCATTATAGCTTAAACCTGAGTATCTTAAGAGGATGTTGAGAGTGTAAAATGCATGCGTCTGTAAAGAATGGGTAGTATATTTGGTCGTATACGTGTGTGAGTGCATGCTGACGTGTGTCTTGGTATGGGCTGTAGCTCTGCTGAACATCGTCCATCTCTGACACCGTTTTGGGATGGCCTGGAGTCCCTCTGAAGTCGCGTTACTACCCCACCCCCCCCACCCCAGAGTCCAGGAGTTCTCTGCCTCAGTCATCTGTTTTAGACAGTGCATGTTGTGCTCATCTGTGTGTATGTGTTTCACGTGTGCATTTTGTGAACGTTTATGCCCTAGTTGAAGCCTATATGAACAGTCTGTCAGTCCATCCATTAAGCAGCATCATCAGCTGCTCTTTTAAGTGTAATTTAGATGTGACCATACGGGCAGTTTCAACAAAGAAGTCGTGCCCCTCTAATGACTTACCCACTACTTTAGATCTTTCAAACTTCATGCGGTCGTAGGTCATCTTTCAGGACCGAATCTCCACCGCCAGGGCCAGCCTTAGGTCTGTCAAATCTTAAGCGTGTGGCTCAGAACACTCTTCAACACTCTGCAAGTGTGTTGAAGATTAAGCTATGTTGGATAAAGCTGGTCATCAGCTGACTTGAAGTGCACATGCAAGGCTCGCTGTTGGAGGTCTCAGCTCTCCATGATATAATACATCTCTGTGTTGGCTCAGATTACAGTGCTAAACTGTCAAGGTCTGAGATTCACTCCTTGGCTTCCCTTGACACTTTGCTCCTGTTTCATTTCACATCGGAGTTCTGTTTCAGCTGTGTGTTATGAGTCTATTCTAGGCATGCTTAGAGGGGGAGCTGTTTGTAGAAGATCCAGAACTTCTCTCTCCCTTCAGACGTTTTGTTTCTTTGATGCCAGAACTGCTCGGAGTGGTGGCATCAGCCCAGAGCTGCATGGATTTATTGCTGCACCATCCATACTGAGAGATTAGGGGGTAGCTTTGCGTGATATGGATTGGTCCACATGTAGACGTTTCCTGCAGAGGATTGTAAGACTGGCAAAACACAGCTGTGTTTCTGCTGGGAAAAATGATTGCACTACTGATTTAGTAATACAGAGGAGAGGAGTGTCATTCTAATACATATTACTCTGTAATGCTTCTTAATAGTATTCATGTTCTGGTCTTTCTTTCATTCTTGACCGTTTAAAATTGTTAATATAGAATTCTACATGTATGTATTTTTCGTTTTATGTGTTTTTCCCTTCAGAGAAGAGTTAATATGGACAGTACCTCTAAAGTGCAGTAATTTGAATCGCTCCAGAGTCTCCGATCATCCCGTTGTGGGACACCCATAACACGCATGCGATTACACGTCTGTGGACAGCCCGGAAACTGTTGGCCCATCCCTGTCTGAGTGCTGCTTACGCAGGGGACATTGTCACCGCTGGTCACCAAAGGAGCAGGCCTGCAGCCCTACCTTCCGGGGGCAAGGCCACCACTGCCTAACACAAACGATGAGGTTGGAGGTGTTCCAGCTGTCCCCACTGATCGCGATAATGACTGCGGTGACGGTTCTGAGTGGCGTGCCTGATGGAGGCCGGGACTCACTGGTGAAAGTGAACCGGGGATTGAAGGTGAAGCGAGGCCAGACGGCCTACCTGGAGGAGGAAGACCTGCGTTTCGATGCCCCCCTGCACAGGGATGCCTGCAAGGTGGAGGTGGTCCTCAACGAGCCCATTACACAGCGAGTGGGTGTGCTCACACCTCAGGTGGGTCTGCATTCTCCACTCAGCATCTTCCAGCCTTATACACGTCAGTCATCGCTATTTAAAGGGCCAGACTCCCAATTATTGTTGCCTATTAGTGAATGGAGGCTTTGAGAAGATTTACAAACGTTACAGTTTCTGTCCTAACTTCTACCTCACATACCCAAAGAATAAACAAGCATTTCACGTGGAATGCCCTCTTAGTGCAATAAGGACTACTGAGATATCATTTGATTGTGTATCTTTAAATCGGCTATTGCATGGGTTAATTAATCGAGAGAGTTCATCTTTCTTGCTTTTGTTGTTTTGTTGTCTGTGACCTTTTGTGATTGTTATACTTATATGACGTATATAAACCAAAATGTCTGTATTGTATTAAAATTGGCTTTCTCTTTGAAATATCTTTCATCCATTGACAAGGCGGCTACCGCCATTGGCTTGTGTGTAAGGGGGGAAAATGAGGTGACTCTATTAAAAATTCTCAAGCCAAGCTGGAGCCTTAGATGTGGTTCCCAATGTCATTCATGCTACAGTCTAGAGACCTGTCATGTAATTAGATTAGGGAAGAGAACGAGGACAAACTGAGGACAGAACACAACAAAACCAGACCACTGGTTTTGGACCCTTTCATTCCACCCTGATGGCTAGCATAGTCTATCCAGAGGTGGATAGTTCAGGTCCGGAAAGTACAAATCCAGACCATGATTTTGTTTTAACCAACCAGCTGCGTACTCTGTGAACGTGACTCTTTATGCTCAACTGGTTGGTTAAAACTAAATCGTGGTATGGATTTGTACTTTCCAGACCTGAACTATCCACCTCTGGCTCTGCATGTAAATGTGGTATGATGTATGTTGTGCCTGCTGTCCTAAGGTCTTTGACTGCCACTTTCATGTGGATGAGGTGAAATACGTCCATAACGGCTGCCCCCTTCTAAAAGAAGACAGAGTGATGCTTCGGCTGTTCAGGTATACAGATGTGGATGGTTATTTATCATGCATGTGCAGCTGGAATCTATTGTCTGGAATAAGAGCTTCAACATCCGTATCTCAAATGCAGAGCTCTCTCATAGATGGTACCTCTCAGTATTCTGCAAATGCTCAATAGACTCAGAGGTGGACCATTATTAATTTCACACTCCACATTGGTCATGTTTTCTCTCTTCACCTCATCTGTGCTCGACACAATTCTTTAACAACTCAACACGAACAAAAACAATTTTGAGACTTCCAAAAAATGCTTAAAACACCTCTTTGGGATTCTGTTGATGTTTTCTCAGTATATTTATAAGTTTGCTGGTTGTTGAGTGAAGAACCTGCTGTCTGTTCAGGTTCACAGAGACAGAGACCTACACTGAAGTCTTCTTCCTGCATGTTGAGGTCCTGGAACCTGACTGCACCATCATCCAGCTCGGCCCCAAGTCTCTGGAAGTACCCGAGTTCTACAGCCTGTCAGACACGCTGGACGGCAATGTGGTGTCCTTCCGCTATGAGCGGCGTGCCAACCTGGAGTGCAGCGTGCACGTAGCCACACAAGAAACACACCTTCCTGCCCACGGCCAGCTGGTCACTGGTGAACCTGAGAAAGTTGTGCCTCGTGGGGATGAGCCACAGAGCCTTCTGCCCTCAGAGCAACAACTGAGTATGTCCTGTCATCCTTTTAAGGCAGTGTTTCTCAATCCGGTCCTCGGTGACCCACAGACAGTAAATGATTTTGCTCCTACCAAAAGCTGGGAGGGAGCAAAAATGTGGGCTCTCTGGCAGGGAGCTGAGAAGGAGCAAAAACATGGAGCCACCGTGGGTTCCCAAGGACCAGATAGGAAAAAACTGCTTCAGGGCAAAGAGAAACAGAAAGCTTACTGCATGTTTACCGTTATTCCTCTAGATGTGTCAGGAATAGCTTGGGACAGTTGTTGTCATTAAGCCTGCGATCACCTTCTTGCAGTTAACAAGGCCAGAGCAATGTGCAAGGAGTCTGCATGCCTCAATGGAATGAAACTGGTACAGTTCATCAAGGTGCCTTGCGAGGACTTCCTGGTGATGGGGCTGAGATACCAGCACACAGATCCTCCATCACCGGATGTCGATTACATTGCCATAAGACTGGATCTCAGAGATACGAGGAGCAGGAGCATATACAAGGTGCCTTCTCCTTCTGGATCACACTTTCGCATACAAATAGTTTTGATATTCTTTGTATTTGGACAGAGGGGGAAAGTTCAGGTCCAGAAAGTACAGATCCAGATCAAGATTTTGCTTCAGTTGCGTACTCTGTGACTCTGACTCTTTATATTCGGCTGGCTGGTTCAGTGTGGATCGATAACTTCACTGTAGGCAGTAGAATGCAGTGTGGTACAGGAACTGGACTTTTGATGGAAAGACAGAGGAGGGCAACAGTTACTCTCCAGTAGGAAAAGCAGCCTGGTCTGCTCTATAAATGACCCAGCTGTGAAAATAGCTAGGAGCCTGATCCACATAAATCAGTTTGGATTAAACTGTATATTGTATATAGGCATATTGCATGATTGATTGATTTTGAACTTATTGCTCTGTATGCACAGTCTGAGCGTGCCTGGATTCCGGTACGGATCAAGAATGGCATCCCAAACCAAGCTCCTAAGCCAGCCTTTATGCCCACATTCATCCTGGAGGTGGACCAATTTATCCTCACCCCTTTTAGCACTGCCGCTGTGGATGCTGAAGATGCAGAGTCCCCCAAGTCTCTACTAGTCTTCAATATCACCAAGCCACCCCAAGAAGGCTTCATCACCCACCTGTCGGACCATACCAAACCCATCTTCTCCTTCACCTGGGCAGACCTCCACGACATGCTCATTGCATACCAGCCTCCCAACTCCAGCCACACTCAACGTCGTAACTATGAGGTGCTGCCTTACAAAGAGAGCCCTAGAGAGCCTTGTGTGACCATTTGAACAAATTTCCAGATATACTTGTCATCATGAAGTTTCCCTTCATACACATGATTTTGATTAGTTTCTTTTCCTGCCAGGTGGAGTTTGAGGTCCATGACTACTTTTTTGCCAAAAGCGCCCCTTTCATGGTTCATGTGTCTGTCAGGACAGCTGACACCAACGCACCCCGTGTGTCATGGAACATGGGTAAGGACTGCATTCTTACACTGGGTTATAACATTAACAGTCGCGCTGGGTTTGATCACGGTCATCTTGGAAACCTCACTGGTGCCTGATTCTTATAGGCCTGAGTCTGCTGGAAGGCCAGTCCCGTCCAATCACGTGGGAGCAGCTGCAGATCGTAGACAATGACAACCTGAAGTTGGTACGCATCATCACTGTGGATGGCCTACAACATGGAAAACTTACCGTAAGAGGTAAAATGATATGCGTCTTATTATTCAAGAGTTTACGTGTTATATACTGGAATTTTTATTTTACACTGGGCTACACTTTAATCCGAACAATAACCTGCATTAGTTAAAGATCACTCTTTGATTTTGCCTCATTCTACTAGAATTAGAAGTTGAAAGAGTAGCATCTAAATTAGCATCTTTTATGTTATAATATCCAGAATTCATGAAAGTCACAGTGGTAGTTTTGTGATTCTTGGGATTGTGTCAGAACAAATGACTAATATAAGCTGGGTATTGATGGATCAGTGCTTTGTTTCTTAACCTTTCTGATCCCTGGTCTCCTGCCTTGCATGCAACATCTAGGTGGCAAGGGCTTCATGTTCACTGTGAGTGACATTCAGGCAGGTGTGGTACGCTATCACCATGATGACAGCGACACCACCAAAGACTTTGTGGTCTTCCGAATCACCGACGGCCTCCACCAGACACGGCACAAGTTCCCCATCAACATCCTGCCAAAGGACGATAGCCCACCCTTCCTCATCACCAACATGGTGCTGGAACTTGCAGAAGGCCAGCTTGCCCTGCTGCAGGGGTCTGTGCTGCAAGCCTCAGACATGGACTCCAGCGATGACTACATCCTATTCAATGTCACCCGCCCGCCCCAGGCGGGAGAGCTCATGAAGATACCAGGCCCCAGTCTCGCAGGTGAGCTCCTCTTCCTCTGAAGGCTGCCTCATGCCTTAATATGAAATCACACGCCAAGACAGAAATATCACAGAACTATTACTGGAGACAATTCTCCATCTGCTCAGGGTGACTTCAACAGAATGCATTAAACCATGTTCAGTAGGTTCAAGATCTTAATGTTTCTGCAGAAGCTACTTGTAGTTTACAGTGCACTCTTCTTCACCGGAGACAGTCTGACATTTCCCTGCTTCTTTTTTTAGGTTACCCTGTCAGCCATTTCCTCCAGAGAGACCTTTTCCACTCTGTCGTATACTACCGCCACCTGGGGAATGAGATCTTTGATGACTCCTTTGAGGTAGTGCTTTCAGACTTCCACGATCCTCCGAATCTCTCAGAACCTCAGGTATGCTCTAGTGTTTCTGTGTTTACTTTGCACAAACTTTCATACCAGCTCCACATTGGATTTCTTCTTCGGTCCAGTGATGGGCTCACCTTCTTTCCACTGATGATTTGCACAGGTTATTGTGGTCCATATTACTCCAGTGCATGATCAGCTTCCAAAGGAGGTACCTGGAGTGACGCGACATCTAGTTGTCAAAGAGACGGAGGTAGTCCACATAACTAAGAAGCAACTCCATTTTGTTGACCCAGAGTCACCTGACAGCGAGTTGACGTACACTGTCACCACGCCACCCTTCTTCAGCTTCATTTATGGGTAAGCTGCAAATCAACACATAGGATAGAATCCTACTGAAGCTAAGTGTACAGGCCATGGACCACTTGGTCCAACAGCTGCTAATTATTGGCTCAGCTGCTCAAACTGGATGAATGCTGCCTTTCATGAAAGAAGCTTAGAATGATCTTGTTTTCTCCGTGTTGGCCAGCAGAGGTGATGCTGGGAGGTTATTCCTGGTGGACAGCATCCCCAAATTTACCAAAGACCCTAATGCACCAGTTTTACGACTTTTCACACAGGTGAGTAATGCTTGAGATAACAGCAACCAGGCGCGGACTGGCCATCGGGAGCTTTGGAAATTTTCTCGGGGGGCTGATGTTTTGAGGGCTGGTCTTTCTTCCCCAACTCTGTTATTATATGGGCCTTATACCAGGGGTGCCCAACCTGTCAGTCTATTGCAGTAGATGATTAAAGGACAATGCTTTATTTCATTGGTGGCCAACCAGTTGATCATGACTGGCAAAATACACCAAGGGGACCCAACCCCCAGATCAGCGGTAAATTCCCGAGCTACTTTTTGTTGCCAGTCTGCCCCTGACAACAGCTTTCTCCCTGGAGTACCATACACACCTAATCCTGGTGGCTTCTCTTTTCCCAGCATGCTGTCAACTACATGAAGGTGGCCTACATGCCCCCGCTTCAGGACATCGGAATCCACCCCCAGCATATCCAGTTTGTGCTTTCCGTGACCAATCAGCAGGGCAGCACACTCATTGGGATCTGCTTTAACATTACGGTGCTGCCTGTGGACGACCGCCCGCCTCAGGTCCCGATGCGGCGCGATTCATTGGCCCACCCTGATCCAATGATGCAAGCCGCTTCATAAGCCGCCCGACCCTGTCTTCTCAGGTCCACATGAACCCGCTGGCGGTGGAGGAGGGCGGGGAATGCTCGATGGACTCGGACCACCTGTGGCTGACTGACCCAGACACAGCAGAAGAAGCGTTGAGGGTGGAACTAAGGGCAGCGCCCCAACATGGGCGTCTCCACCTGGACGGGTTCCCTGTGGATCCAGGACAGGCGTTCACCTTGAGAGACCTGACCAGCCTAAAAGTTAGGTCAGACACATTCTGCCTATGCCTCTGTTTCTTGTGTGTTTGTAGGCAGTGCAGGAAGCCATGCACCAGTTCAGTTTATGCAGTTTATGTTTTATTTTAAAATCCTCACCCAATCAGTACCTTTCATTATCATAATTGCCGTAGGACAGGGGTGGCCAATCTTATCCAGAAAGGGCTGTTGTGTATGCAGGTTTTTGCTGCAGCTCTTAAATTAGATTGCTAATTAGAGGACTGATTGGCCGAAGAGTCCTCACACCTGGGTTTGAACAGCTGACCTAAAGGCTATCCCAAAAACCTGCATGCACACTGGCCCTTCCAGGATAACACTGGCCACCCATACAATAACATAGGAGGTGGGTTTATCACGTGTAGTCAAGCAACACCTAATTTAACCCCTGTCACCAGCAGGTTTAACCCCTGTGACAGCAACTGACAGGTCGTGATACTCGCAACCCACATGGAGTTGAAAATCTTGCTTCTTCCCTTTGTTTTCACTGATCCATATTTACAGCATTCAGAAGTTTTTCATATGAACCCAGTTCTGATGTTGAGACCTGTTTCTACCTAACGACCGGAAACTGGACATGAAAAATGAAGCTGCATTTATAAATTGCATTTACAAGAGTGTAACATGTTAATATTGAGATCATGTATTTATAATGTCTTTATTTACTCTAATGAACCATTATTTTTAATCTTTTCCTATATACCTTATGACAGTGCTGGCTGTGCCTTGCTTACTCCTCACAGATATCATCACGATGGCTCAGAGACAGTCCAGGACAGCATTTATTTGACAGCTTCTGATGGTATCAATAGTGCTGAATTCATATTGCAGGTGGAGGTGAGTCAGGGTCATCAGCTGCCATTTATTTTGAGATCCCTTGCACCGAAAACTTTGGCACTACAGTATGATTTGAAAGTTATTTTTGACCGTTCTTTTCCTTTCCTCACCCATAGGTGGCGCTGGTCAATGATGAGATTCCGGTCCTTGCACTGGGCTTGAAGCCCATGTTGGACTGTGCAGAGGGACAGGAGGTGGTTATCACCACAGAGTACCTCTATGCCACAGACAGGGACACTAACGACAGCAGGCTGTTTTACATGATTGCCCGCCAACCGTATCATGGGGTTGTACGTAAAAATGGCGCGGTGGTTGACAGGTTCATCCAGGCAGACTTAATCGCTGGGTCCATCACCTACAAACACACAGGTAATCACATGATGATATCATAGTGGCACATGTTTCTCTTCCTTGTCCTGCTGGCATGATTATGCAGATTCTGTTTTTGTTTTTTTGATTTTGAGCTTGAGTTAATGTGCAGTGTTTAGGAAAGGGTTTTATGCAGCTTCCTGGTTAAGCTATTAACCTTGATTGTATTTACTTTGTGGATATGGATGCTAATGTCGCCCACTTCTCAGGAGCGGAGATTGGACTTACTCCACGCTATGATATCATCACATTCGTCATCTCAGATGAAGAGGCAGAGAACTTCCCAGCATGCACCTCTGATGGGCAACCATCTCCCTTGGGCCCTGCTGCTCAGCTCCAGAAGGCCCTGCCCATCTATGACCTCAATGTCACTGTGTTTCCTGTGGACAGCCAAGCCCCCTCCCTTATTACTGGTGACAGTGGCTTTCCTTTCTTCTAAGCTGTGTGCCTCTGTGGCTTTCTGTAGAACAGTGATCGCCAACACGTCACCCCTGAGCTACTATTAGCTTGCAGAAAGCCAATGAGTAGCACCCATAACGCTTTTTAGAAATTCTACCGATTAAGTGAATTTTGTTACATATGCATATTCAGCTCTGGAAAAAAACTAAGAGACCACAGCAAATGTTTTTGCTCCACTCATTTCTTAATAAATGGATGTGCATCTGTGAATAATATACAGCTCTGGAAAAAATTAAGAGACCACAGCAACATGTTTTTGTTTCATTCATTTCTCAATTTATGGGTATGATTATGTTTAAAATATAGATTTTTTTTTGCAAACTCCAGCCTGGCTCTTCCCTGCTTTTCATTGATGAAGGGCTTCAGTCCTACTTCTAGGAGCCTGATACAAACTGTCCTAGCAGTGTACTTCACACCACTTAATGTTTCTCATTCCCATGGAAGGTCACTTGATGTCATCCTCATTCAATAGGCACTGTCAGATAAGTCGACGGTCATCTCTGACATTAGAAAGTTGCTTCTGCCCACTACCTGGCTGGTTTCTGTTCATTCCCAGTTTCTCCTGCTTCACCTTGCTCATGTATACTGCTGTCTTAGAAAATCTGAACCTTGAAGCACCTGCTGCTCAGTGTAGCCTTCTGCCAGCAGACTCATGATTAAACCAGGTTCAATAATCCAGATTTTTTTTTAAATGTAGTGGTCTCTCAGTTTTTTCCAGGGCTGTACATATGTGCATTAGAAAGTACAAAGAATATAATTTTGTCTCATATGATCAGCACCATGTTGTTATAATGTGGTGCAGAGTGGACCTGAATGGATATTTAATTTTACCTTCACCCTACCACCCCAGTTGATATCATGTACATATCATACATCTTGCACCCCAGATTATTTTCTTTCTAGAAGTAGCTCTGGGCCAATAGCCAGTCCATGTGAACTGTGAAATTTCCCTTTCAGGTGAGGTGTTTATGGTGGACGAGGGAGCCTCTGCATCTATCTCGGTGGCCCACTTGAGGGTGTATGACATAGACACCCCCCTGGAAGAGCTGGAGTTCATTTTGGTCTCTCCTCCGCAGTTTGGCTACATCGAGAACGTCCTGCCCAGCCCTGGGTTTGAAAAAAGTAATATGGGCATCAGCATCGGTGAGTGTGTCATTCACAGCACTTGGCATTGCCGGGGTAACGGAAAAAGCATTAAGTAGAATAATAGCAAAGTACCTGGAAGAAATGCCCATGGTTCTCCTTCCAGGAGCTGTCGTACCCTTTAGCAGGGTGTGTAATTTTAGATGACTTCAGTAAAAAGCAAATAACAGTGAACGACAACAGTAAAAATGCGAACTGCCCAATGCAACTCTTTATCCAACAGCCACCTTCAGCTATGGAGATGTGAAAAACGGCTATATTAACTATGTGCAGTCCCGACATCAGAGGGCGGAGCCAACAACAGACCAGTTCATGGTCTGTGTGTCGGACGGGAAGCATCAATCATCTGACACTCCATTCTACATCATCATCAGACCCACCAATGATGAGCTCCCGGACTTCCTCACCAGGAACATCACGGTGAGCTGGAGTGGAAACACAGGTGTACCATTTGCTTGGAATGGATTATCCAACAGCACATGTGAGAAGTCTTGTAAACAGTGATGTAAAACATTACTTTCACATCCTTGAGGACTGTCACCTGTGATTATAAATGCATTCCTGAGGACGTCACTGTCCTATACTGCTTCTAGCAAAACAGTTTAGCAGAGGTGTGAGGGGACTATTGCTACAGATAGTGGACCTTTAGCTGCTTGGTAGGACAGAATCAGGGACACCAATCTGTGGAGTATGATATTCAGGAGTGAAAATAATTACTAAAGAACAGATGGCTGATGCTCCCTCTAAGGTACGTGAGGGCCACTCGAAAGATCTGGACCCAAGTGTCCTGGATGCGGTAGACTTGGACGTCCCACGGGATCGCCTGGTTTTCAGCATCATCGAACAGCCGCGGTACGGAGCCCTGATGGGCAGGCCGCACACACTGGCCCACAGTGTGGTTTCTGGCAAATCCAACACGGGAATGGCCATGCACGACTTCACCATGGACGAGCTGCGAAACGGTATGACCGGCCGGCCACCGTCTGTGAGTCACTCTGATTCGGCGTCGCTTATGCTCTGTGCATTGTAATTACCCAGAGTGCCTCACTTTACCAGTACTCGTTCATCTGGTACTTTTAGCCATATCAATTTACAGTGGAGGAAAATATTACAATTTATAAGCACTCCCTGAGATTTGAACCCACGACATTTGCATGTTGTTGTACCATCACAACGCTCTGCTTGCTGCTGCAGGAGTTATACCTGTGCTTGCTATGTTACGCTGTGTACAGCAGTGATTTCCCCTTGCAGATCAGGCCAGATAACAGTATATGTAATCCTGTGAGCTTATTGGTGCATATTTAGATCCACTAGAAAATGAGTCTCTATCTCCCCAACCAGGGATGACAATCACATATGCGCATGATGGCTCTGAAACCACGGCAGACGGTTTTACCATTCAGCTGACCGATGGGAAGCACCAGCTCAGGAAGCGTGTGGAGGTGACGGTCTTGCCCGTCAATGATGAGCTTCCTCACATTATACGGTACCGTGTCTGTCCGACGTCTGAGAAACATGCACACGCTGGCCTGTAGAGGGTGCCAGCAAAATGCCTCATATTAATCCACTTTGGAACAAAAGTCATATAAAAAAAACACAGGCTGCTGACTGAGAATGAAAGAGAAACACGGGCTAGGAATGAAAGAGAAAAACAAACTGGGGGCTAATGAGTGAAAGAGAAACACAGGCTAGTGGCTACGAGTG
>JAODKM010000016.1:8752111-8776572 GCA_026780845.1 Petrocephalus sullivani | reverse complement strand
TAGGTGTGAGTGTGTGCGTTCCCTTGCCCTGGGTTACACCCTGCTTTGCCCCCATTGTTCCCAAGATAGGCTCTGGACCCCCATGACCCTGCATAGGGCTAGCAGGCATAGAAAATGGATGGATATAAGTTTTTCAGGCTTGTCACAGATTTGATTTAATTACCCATATGTGAGGCTTTTTTGAGTACGCAGCCTTTTTATACGGTTTTCTCACATAGCATATTGCAAATTGCTGCACACCCTGGGTGGTGATTTCTAACGCATTTCACTGAGATCGAATCACACTTCAGCAATGACGTCGCCCTGACTTCCCAGGAGACATCGCAGTGTTCGTCAAGCCTGTTCAGGCCAGACGGGGTGAGCGCGTGGTGCTGACCACCGAAGTCCTCCTGGCCCTGGATGGCACAGACCGTCCGGAGGAGCTCCTCTACGTGATCACCACTCCACCCGACCACGGTTATGTGGAATACATCCACCACCCAGGCATGCCTATCACCTCCTTCAGCCAGATGGACGTGGCCGCCAATCTGGTCTGCTACGTCCACGATAACAGTGCTGCATCACCCCGGGAGACACTGCGGTAGGCGGGGACTGGATTCTTGGGTTTCAATTGGGTGGAGTTGGACTGATGTCTTCTCATGCATGCTTACGGCCAGTGCTGCCTTTCTCTCTGGCAGATTTGTGGTCAGCAATGGCCAGTCCTCTCGCAACGGTGCTCTGGACATCACTGTGGACACGGTAGACCGGGATCTGCCCTCACTCCGCCATAACAGTGGCCTCCAGGTGCCTCAAGGCACTACCATGGTGCTGTCCCCCGACGTCCTGAGCCTGTCTGACCCCGACTCCCCCCCTTCTGGACTCTTCTTTGTGCTGGTCCAGCCACCTCAGTACGGGCAGCTGCTCCTGCGGGGGGCGCCATTTCTCAAGGGCAACTTCACCCAACAGGACTTGCTGGACCTACAGCTGGCCTATAGGCATGGCGGGGGCCCTGCTCAGATCGACCGCTTTAGCTTCACTGGCCTCGACAGCAGTCACCTTGGCTTCCTGGTGGGGGGGAAGCTCCAGACCGAGCCGGTCTTCTTCACCATCCAGGTGGGGCTCTCAGGCTTCCATCAGGCCATACATAGCACACTGATGCTCTCCAAGCTTTATTAATTAACAGATTTACGTAGCATTACTTTTATTTAATTTTAATACTTTAAAAATTTATATCAAATAAAAATGCATTGTTTTACTGCCCCCAACTGACTCACTCTAACTGACTTTCCACCGAAGGAAGTGTGTTAAATCAGTCTTAATACCTCCCCCACTAATTAGGGTATGAGAACATTTTAGGCTGTGGTGTGGGTTTGCACACTGGTGCTGATCATCACTGTGCCCCCTAGGTGGAGCCTCTGGGCAGTCCAGCCCCACGGCTGGTGCACCTACAAGTGGCCTGGAGGGTGGAACAGTTGAAGGATGGCCGTCATGGCATATTTGTGTCGTCTCGAGTGCTGAAGGCGGAAGGCACCGACTGCCACGCCGAGCAGCTGGTCTTCCACGTGCTCCGGCCGCCCCTCTTTGGCTACCTGGAGAACGTCACGTCAGGTGAGGCCAGCTCCCAGGGACGGGGAGGAGGCCATAGGGTGGAATTAAAGTCTTCCGTCCAGTACAAATTATTTTCATCTTCTGCCTATGCAATGGCTAGTTTAGGAAGGCCCACGCATTTCTGTTTTGTACTTTGTGCTGAATTGGGAATGTGTTCTTAGTAAATGATACTTCATATAATATACTGTAATATTCAACATTTACTAAAATCGCTACAGACTGTGTGTCAGTGTTAGGACATGGTGAGGGCATCTTGTTGGGTGGTGAAACTTTATATGCTTTCTTACAGTAATGTAGCCATCTAACCAGTGAACCAGCCATGACTGGGCCTCGCGTCTTTGTGTGTTTATGCATGCACGTCCTGTCTCCCCTCAAAGGCCAGTTCATCCACCAGCGATTCACCCAGAGGGACCTGAACAGGAGGAACATCCTGTACGTCCTCAGCCCCGCAAGCAGGGCTCTGTCGGACAGCCTGGAGTTTAAGGTGTCAGATCCCCTGGGCAATGCCAGCCCAGCCCACACGTAAGGCTAGATTCTGACATCCTGGCCTTATGGTTTGTCACACACACAATGGTCATGTGACCCTACCCCTTTTCCCCTCCAAACCCTGGCTCCTGCAGGTTGGAGTTCCGCTGGGCAAGTTTGGAGCTCTCCCAGGCTGAGTACAGGGTGTGTGAGGAACAGGGCCTGTTGTCACTGACCGTGCTTAGGAGTGGCAATAGTGCAGAGTCGTCCTATGTGACCATCAAGGTACCAGGCCTCTCTGCCCATGCCGTCTCTGTATCTTTGCATTCGGGCCCTGGGGATCAGGGACAGCTTTTGAAAGCGGTTATCAAGGTGCTGTGTTGTATTCTTGTTTGATTTATTTGTCTGTTTCAGGTCAAAGAAATCACAGCTTCCAGAGGGAAGGATTTCAACCTAAATCCATCAAGTTTACTTCAGTTTGATCCTGGTACAATGAAAAAATGAAATCTGAACATTTCAGCTACTATAAAAATCTCCCATTTCATCATTTCTTAGGCAAATAATTGTTCTGCTACAATGTACCTAAATGGCACCCACCGACATCCCGCCTCTCCCGGAGGTTCTGGGAGTCTCTTGCAAATTGACCGCAGCTCCAATACCCGCAATGTCCTGGACATCTGTCGTTCTGCTATTCAGGGGTGGTAAAAATTAGCCGGCAAGAAGTTTTACTGCTGCAAACTCACCCCAAATTTCACCACAACACTCTAGCCCCGATCAGCAAAATCTCCCCGCTCACCTGCCCCCACCATAGTTGCCAATATATGCGCTATTACCACAATAGCAGCCAGGCATTTGCCTCCCTGAAATGAATACCAATAAAGAGGGATCTCTGTATTGATAATCCTAAGTAGTAGTGATTGATTAAATTACACTTTATGAACCATTTCTGGTACTTTTTGACCCCACTAGATGGCGCTATCTATTAAAAAAAAAAAAAAACATCTAAAAGCATGACCCGGAGTAAGCCAAGAGCACCATCTAGTGGGGTCAAAAAATTACGCAAATGGTTCATAAGGCTGCATTTTGGTCATCATTAAGTTGTGGTGATGGCGGTAATGGCTTCCCAACCTCTCTGCCCTCAGGTGTGACCAGCAGGACCTGGCATTTGGAAATCGCTAAGGACCAGCTGGAGGAACAGGACGAGACGTTTGAGGTGTTATTAGTTTCACCAGAGGGTGCCATCCTCGGCTGTAATGCCAGTGCACTTGTGACGATCATCGATTCTGGGATAGGTGAGAACCCGCCCACTGCTCTACACCTGGTGAGTCAGCATAGTGTTTAAAAACAGCTAAAGATTACAGTTTCTCATTCCAGTGACCCATGGTGCTTAACCTAAATTTCAACAAAGAAAATATAAAAAAATATATTGTTTCTAAAAGCAAAGAATGTCAAATATGATTTAAAATATCAGTAGCTTTGAATGAAAGTCTCAGGGTTGGTCAGGGATTCAGTGGTTGAATGTTAATATGTATCCATATGTATGTACAGTATGCTTCAGAGTACCATACACCTGGGCCCCCTGTATTCCTTCTTGCCCCCTGCAGGCCAATGTAGGTACAGCCAGCCTTCACCGGGCATCAAATCGAGCGCGCAGCTAATTCCTCCGCAGCATGGGGCCATCCAGTTGGAGACTCTGCCCATTGTCTGGACACATGAAGCCGTGCAGAAAAAGTCATCTCACAAGAGGCTGAGGCCTGTGGGCAATGGAAAAACAGTGGGTCTCCGTCTGTCCTAAAGCTTTGCAGGACTTCAATACAATAAACTTGGAACAAAAAGGTCACATGGATTAGCCATTCATAGTGGAATATTTATTGCACAGGTCCGGCCCTTCTCCTCACACAAGAATGGATCTGACACTGTTTTCACAGTAAGAAATTCTCTGTTAGCTATCCTTTGTACTAAGCTGACAGTTGACATTCACTCAATATTCACATGAGAAGCAACCTCACTGCCTTTTGCTTTTACGTCGGTCTCAAGTACCATGGGATCATGTCATTGCGAGTGGAGGACCACTCCTCTCCCTCCCAAATGGGGAGGAACGCCAAGGTGATGGTAGCCAGCAGGGGGCACCAGACAGCTATCCCCATTTCCATTGAAAGAAGCAAGGTCCTGGATTCAGATCGTAAAGCCACTAAGCTCATATCGGTAATGGCCACGTTTTATACTGTTACTGGATATTTGCTTGTATTTTAAGTCAATTAACAACAACATACAGTTTTTTTTTTTTTTAAGTTTAATCATTTAAATTTATAAGGCCTGGCAGTCACACAGCTTTAAGTCATGGGGGGGGGTCTCCCTCTTGACAGGATGTCTCAGGGTATGGCTCTCCCAGAACCTGCAGCCTGGAGCTCATAGGGCTCTTGCACTTCAACCAGAGCTCCAATGCGCTGTGGCGCTGTGACGGCGTCACCTGGAGACCTTGGACTCCCTCGCAGCAGGTGGACATCTGGCCCACGCCCACACCTGGCCTGCTTCTAGCTAAGTTTGCTAGCTAAGACGCGTCTCCCCCTAAAGCTGTTCAGGGGAGGTGGCTCACGAGGGTTTTAAAGCAGGACTGCAGCTTGGACTGGCTCAAGATTGATTACTATGTGACGAGACGAGACATGTTTAAGAAACGTCTTAGCTTTGTGCACAGGTGTCCTTGTGACACCATGACAATCTCCCTTCACAATTACGCAGGCTGTCAGTGCTCAGAAGTGTCCCCAGGGATGGACGTACCACAGAGACCGCTGTTACATCCTGAGCAAAGGCCCCAGGCTCTCCTGGGCTTTGGCCGCCCGGACCTGCAGGGAGGCGTGAGTAGGGACTGGGTGCCATCCATATTTTCATAGTGGCTTTGATTTATGGTTACCCAATGCCAATTTTCTTAATTTCTTAATTTTGTAGCTACAATGGCAGTCTTGTCAGTGTTCTGTCGAAGCTGGATATGGACTGGCTGTGGGATTTCACTGGAAGAAAGCCATTCTGGATTGGTAAAGCTATATATAATATAATATATTATATATATACACAACGAGGACTAATTGTTGATTTGGCCTTTTGTCCCCTTCACTGTGAAGGCCTGAGTGATCGGGAGAACAGGGACCAGTGGGCGTGGGTTGGCGGGGAGCCAGTCACCTACACCAACTGGAAGAGGAGCTCTCTCCGCACGAAGAGGAAGGGCAGCGCCAGGCGCTGTGCGCTGGTATTCCGGAGAGCCAGGTGGAACACTCGGGACTGCAGCAAGGGCAAGGGTCACCGGTACGTCTGCTACACCCAAACGTGAGTCCCCCGCAGAGGGGCGCAGCAAGTCCCAGCCACGACCAAAGCAGAGGCGGACACCATGATGGTCATCGGCACTAAAGGGGGCGTGGCCAGCAAGACCAGGATAACGGACAAACGCGGGGACACCGCCAAGAGTCTCAAGATTATCCGAAACTTTGAATATTTAATTTCTCATCAGTATTCCAGATATTCTATTTTATAAGGGAAACAGCTATTCTATTTTTTATCTAGATAACTTCTTGGAGCCTTTTGAGAGTGTAAGACTGCAGTTTGTTGATAGCACTGATGTTCATGTGGTAGTTTGTTCCCTGTGCAGTTTGAACTGTACATTATAGCCACAACCGCAATGCGTCTGTACCACCCAAGCTTACCTCCGAGTGGGTTTTGGTTGGCCACTTAGCTCTTCACCGGGAACAGTCTCAGAAGTAGACGTGTCATCAGGACAAGACCAAGCAACATTTCATGAGAAATAAACTTCCTGAATTTAAGTGGCTTACTCACATTAATGATGAGGCGATTTACCAATAACCACATCTTGTGCAGATTATGTGTTCGGCAAATCAAATAGATAAGACCATCATATACATGTCGAGTATAACCCATTTACAGTCAAAAACCAACACAAACGTTAATTACTGAAAAGTTGCATATATTTTTCAGTGCTAGAATTAGTAAAACTCAACCTTATTCAAAATTCAGCATCAAATCACACAGACTCAAGGGATCAACAATAATCCATGTACCAGAAGCGGTGAGTCAATCATTATTAAATCTTTTGGTGTGGAGAAAGGCACATGCACAGAGCTCTTTAGTCCAAAAAAGGTTTATTGTGGAAGTGAGTAAACAGCAACATATCTGGTCCATAAGTTGGGGGGGGGAGCCAATTCCTGGACAGGTCAGTTTAACAGGAGTGAAAACCTGCCTTCATGTGACATTTGTTTAAATGAAAATATATCTGGTTATTTAATCAATCTGGATTTTTATGGGTACAGATACGGCATTTTAATGTGTAGCAGTTTTTAAAGTATCACATGGTGTATTTTAAAGGATTTATTTTACACAATTAATGAAATAAAGGGGGGGGGGGGAGAAATCAAGTTGTTATATTAGGTTGTCCTTTCCTGCCTATTCACCTACAACTATGGGTACTTACAAATCAGTCCTAAGCTCTATTATAGCAGTTTAAGGCAAATGGTGCTCACTGAACGTGCATTAAATTACTTCATAAAATATAAATTTCATATATTTGATTAAACTATTACCAACAGTAATTACAGATGGAATCATTATAAGTAGGATTTAATGTTTTTGTTCTTGTCCCGGTCAAAGCCAAACTGAACTTAAACGTTTTAGAGGTGTTCAAATATTTATTACAAAACCAATTTTTCTACTTCTTCTACTACACCTTTGGAATAGATGTACTGGAAGTCTGCATTACCAACCATCTTGAACTGGGACTGTGCAACGATTGGGAAGGTCATTGTCCTTACAAGTTAACTCTGACTGCACTTGCAGCCTTGATGCAGCACCATCTGCCAGGTGTCCCTTCTTCCCCACTTCCCCACTTCCTCTACTTCCCTGACATCTTACGGACCATGTAGTTGAGGATGCCGCCATGTTGGAAATACGTGAGCTCCACATCGGTGTCAAACCTCATGCAAGCCTGGAAGGTCTTCCCGGTATCCAGCTGGTGAGACAGATGGCAAGTAACCCACCACATTCCAGAAAAACTAGTGCCACTAAAGCAGTCAGTCCAATTATTCACAGAATTAGCATTAGCCGTGTCCCAGGGCTTAGGGCTGCACCTTGTGTGTTTGAGGATTAATGGAGGTAAGCGCCGAAGTGAAGCTTGAGTAATGTGAACAGTACAGAACTGGGCTCCAATCAGCGATAGGACCCACCTGTATGTCCACCTTCATCTTGGGTGTCAGAGTCTCTGGGATGACGATAGTGTAGCGCTCGCGGCCTGTCAAGCCCAGCGACTCGGCCGTGTCGCCCGGCAGGTACTCCAGAGGAATGACGCCCATGCCCACCAGGTTGCTCCGATGGATACGCTCGTAGCTCTCGGCCAACACCGCCTTGATACCCTGGAGACGCGGGCGAAGAGGGTATGGGGTCAACGACTATCTGACAGAAAATGATTGAACTGCAAGACGTTCTCGAAAACGAAATTACCAAATAATCTTCTTAATACCAATAATTGTACATTTTGTTACAAAACAGAATAACAGCCAGGCTGTTTTCAGAGGGCGTCCAAGATTAACAGGAGGACCGCTACCTGGTGGCCCACGTATGACCACGTGCTAAGCCATGGGATTCTTGGACGTACCAACAGAAACGGCCCTTTGGCAGCCCAGTCTCTGGAGCTGCCCGAACCATACTCCTTCCCAGCCAGGACCAGGAGAGGCAGGCCAGCCTTTTTGTACTCGTCAGCAGCATCAAACACATCCATCTGGAACAGGGAGAGTGGCTGGTTACCAGCCCACCATAGCCAACAGGGCAAAGTGCCACCACAAGGGGGAGCAGTACAAATGAGCGGCCTGTAACCCAAGACAATGGGACGGAGGGCAAGACTAGGGGAGAGGAATAAGAGACCTGGATACTAAACATGAGAAGGGCCGTCCCTGGTGATCCTCAGTAAATTAAACCCACAGACATAAATATGAAAAACACAGAACCAACCTCTTCAAATTGCAAACTATTCATGCTTTGGCAACACCAGAAATAGCTAACACGCCATCATTACACCTCATGCTGAATTTTGAAGGAGGCTGCCCTCTACTGGAAGACTTCCTGCTCTCTGCAAGCATCATCCTGGCAGGAGCCACAGCACCGCGGCGGAAAGCCGGCGGGAGCCAAACGTGCTGCCGTGGGCCGCGCACAGCCACGAGGAAGCGTTACCGTTTCCCCCGAGGGCAGGTACACAGTCTGTGGCCCTTGTTTGCCCAGCAGCTTGTTGAAGAGACGGATGTTGGCGAAGGTGCCTCGGGCCATGACCGCATCGTTGCCGCGCCGTGACCCGTACGAGTTGAAGTCCCGCGGGGACAGGCTGTGGGGGGTGGGTGACACTCCTCATTAGAACTCCCCAGGTAAACACATGGATTTTTGGACCAGTGCATGCCTTTTCTATGTTGACATTGGGGGAAAGAAAACCCATCTAGCCTTTAGATTTCACAGAGTATAACTCCTGAGTATAAAGACATTTTGTTCATAAATGTGCAACAAACATCAGAACCCTGACTGACTAATTCAGAGGCAGGACTGACCACTCACCCCCTGCTGGTCAAGTAGCGTGCCGCAGGGCTGTTTCGGGCTATGTTCCCAGCAGGCGATATGTGGTCCGTGGTCACAGAGTCCCCAAGGTTCAGCAGTACGTACGCGTCGGTTATGGACTTGGGTGGTTGCGGCTCCCTTGTCTAGGGAACAGAAACCAACACCGTTCTCTCACAAGCTCGCCGGAAGCGGGACACTGCGGCGGCGGCGGCTGCTGCTGTTTGAATTACCAGTCCGTCGAAAAAGGGAGGAGACTTGATGTAGGTGGAGCTGGAGTCCCAGGCGTAGAGCTTGTCAGAGGAGGCATTAAGGGAATTCCATCGCTCATTAACATTCTGCAGATGGAGCAGAGATACACGCTTCAGTCAGGTCCCTCAACAACAACCAACTAGCATTTCAACACAGATTCAAGATATGTACCAGAAAATTAAGCACATACAGACTACCAACGCTAGTCTACAAATCTCAGCTGGCACGTCGGGCTGATGTACCTCCACCTTAGTGTAGACCTCCTTGAACATGGCAGGAATAACAAACTGGCGCTCAACCTCCTGGATCTCTTCCCGTGTGGGCCAGATGTCTTTGAGGAAGACCTTCTTCCCCTCAGGGGTCACCGCTGCCACAAAGAGACAGAAACGTCACCCAACACCCTGTCACCTCAGCTTTAGCACTGCCTAACATCTTGGGCCAGTCTAAAGGCATCCATTACGATCCCTGACAGAAGGGGACTGTGGTCATCCACAGCTTGAAGAAGCCACAAGCACCACCAGTCTCACCAAACTGGTGATGAGAGGAAGGAGGCCTCGAAACCTAGGGAGTGAGATTATCCTGTGCTTCTTGTCAATAGCTGCTCAAACCCATTAGTTACCTTATAGCAGCATTTATCAATCTGGTCCTCCGGGACCCAAGGACAGTCCATGTGCTTACTCCCTCTCAGCTCCCTGCCAGACAGTCCACATATTTTCTCCCTCCCAACTAGAAACGCCACCTTATGGCAATAGTTATCCTATGGTGTTAAAACAGTGTACAATAAACCACCCACTATAGGTTTGAATCTTTATTCCTTCCATGTAGTGTGACGCTTTCTGTTGGTGAAGAATGTGTAGAAATTTAAAATGAGGGTAACAGGTGTCGTGTCTGATAAGCTCCTAGGAATACCCATTGCAGCAGTAAGATAACTCCCTTACCTAGCCCCCCCACCCTTGGCCGCAGAATTACACCCCTCCCGCGTACGTCTCGCAAGCACATCCTCACCCAGCGGCTCCTTCTCTAAATCGATGCGGATGGTCCCTGCGATGGCGTATGCGATGACCAGGGGTGGCGAGGCCAGGTAGTTGGCGCGGGTGTTGGGGTGGACTCGGCCCTCGAAGTTCCTGTTGCCAGACAGGACCCCGGCTACCACCAGGTCCCCCTGGGGACATTGGGGAGAGCAGTGTCTGGCGGTGGTCAGGCTAATGATGGCGAGATGGCAATGCAGTAAGAAATACCTGAGTAATGGCCTCCACCACTGGATCGGGGAGGGGACCACTGTTCCCTATGCAGGTCATACAGCCATAGCCCACGACTTCAAACCTGAAAGGGAGAGGTAGGGGAACTGAGGTCACCTCATTATGGAACAAAGCAAGCCTGAAAAAACCCTCTCATCATCAAGATATATACCGCTTCCAGACTGAAAAAAGTCTTGCGAGAAGCGAGTCGAGGTTAGCAACACCATAATACCAAATTATGAACAACTTGCCAAATCAGACAGCAGTTGAATGCCACCAGGTAACAAGTGAAGGACAACAGGACAAATTTAATCGGCAAGTTACCCAAGCTTGGAGAGGTAGGACATCACCCCGCTCTCTTTAAGGTAGGACGTGACCACACCGCTGCCCGGTGACAGGCTGGTTTTAATGTAGGGCCGGACACTAAGACCCGCCTCCACGGCCTTCTTTGCTAGGAGTCCTGCACACAAGGAAAGGTTCTGGTCACTGCCCTAACCAAAGGAACCTCAGAATTGTGCAGAGTAATCACTAGGAGGTGAGCTAATCAGAAAGGCAGAGCCTCATGACACAGCAGTTTAAAGCATTAGGTAATCTGTTTGGTCCACAGACAGGAAACATTTTCTGATATTAATTCCCCCCCCAAAGACCAGAATATCTGTAGCTTCCTTCTCTTGGCATGAATGGCTAATCACTAACAGAGGTGTAAATTTCAGGTCCAGAAAGTAAAAATCCAGACCAGGATTTTGTTTCAACCAATCAGTTGAGCTTAAAGAGTCACAGTCACAGAGTGCTCAACTAGTTGGTTTAAACAAAATCCTGGTCTGGATTTGTACTTTCTGGACCTGTAATTGACACCTCTGATCACTAATGATATTCAGCAGTATTGCTACAATGGAGTTTAAGTGTACGAATCTTAACTGCATGTGCTTACCTGCCCCCAGCATGACAGACGGATTGCTGGTGTTTGTGCAACTGGTGATTGCGGCAATGACCACAGACCCATGACTCAGAGAGAAGTCTGTGCCGTTGTACTGGAAGGAGACAGTGTTGTTCTGGTGCTCTGGAGCCACATGGAAGCCCTTGAAGCCTTGCTGTGGGGAGCAGAGAGAGAAAGTCAGACGGCATTTGCCCTGCAGCACTGCCAGTCAGAACCGCCCCCAATCCCCAGTCTCATGGCAGTACGGTGCTGTGCCCTGCAGCACTGCCCGTCAGAACCGCCCCCAATCCCCAGTCTCTGGCCAGTTCCGATCAGTATTTGACATCCATCCACGTCCAATTCTCCAAACAAACTGTAAGTGACTATTGCACAACTTGAGCAGAATCACTTACATAGTTTTCTGTTACAATCACTTCAGGCTATCCTGCTCAGAAGCGTAGTAGCACCAACACCGAAAGGTCCTGGCAGGCTTTGGTTTAAAAGAGCCAGTCCATCATCGGGGTGACTTCATCTCCCTACCCGTTACCACGGTCCATTTCCCACGTTACGCAAGACAGGAGGACTTTAATAGAGGCAAAAATTACCTTGGCCCCAAGACAAGCCTCAAAATCCGTCTTCATTTCTGCCACAGCCACCCTGTCCTGTGGCCTTTTGGGGCCACTGCAGCAAGGGACAACCGTGCCCAGGTCCATCTCCACCACCTGAAAGGCAATCACAGCACACAATCACCAAGGCATTATGGGTACTCCTATCATTATGTGTGACATCATTTTCTATGCTTGTGACCTAATTACACAGCAGGATGCTTGGCATAAGCAGTGTCTCATTTGAACCCGAGGACTGCATTCCAGTGTATGCGAGCATGATTAGATAGATGTGGCTTTGATGTGGCACCTGGGTGAATTCGGGGTCCTGGGCAGCGTTGCTGTAATCTCTGAACATGCCCACGGCTTTCAGGTACCGCGTGACGTAGCTCAGCTTCTCCGCGGATCTCCCTGCAGACATTACGCGGAGCAGACCGTGAGGCTTCCAAGCTGACGTCACACTGCGGCTCCCTCAGCTCTGCAGGGGACCCTACCTGTCTGCTCCAGGTAGTTAATGCTGACGTGGTCTACGGGGAAAAAAGCCGCCGTGGCGCCATACTCGGGGCACATGTTGGCAATGGTCGCTCGGTCGGCGATCGACAGCTGGGCCACTCCTGGCCCGAAGAACTCCACAAACTTCCCTACTACGCCCACCTGGCGCAGGTGCTGCAACATAAGAGCATAAGACATTTACAAATGAGAGGAGGACATGCGGCCCAGCAAGCTCGCTTGGAGGGAAACAAACTAATAATTTAAAGTTGGCACGGTACTGTCAAGTTCAGATTTGAACGAATCCAGGGTTTTAGCTTGCATTACCTCTTCGGCGCGAGGTTATTCGGAACTTACGCCATACTCCAATTAGGCACTGTGAGAAGTTGTTCTCTCAGATCCAAACTAAAGTGTTCCCCCCACTAATTTTTGACTGTGGCCACGGGTTCTTGAATTACTTTGAAGAAACACTGTAGATGAAGAGCATCTAAACCTCTTAGAATGTTATATACCTGGATCACGTCACGCATAGTTTCTTTTGCCTGAGGCTAAACAAATTCAGCTCTGCCAACTTCTGTTAATAAGACACCCCCCTAAGACCAGGAATTGTTCTTGCAGCCCTTCGTTGGACCACGTTTTAAGCACCAATGTCATTTTCACATTTGCAGATTTTATCTGCAATTTATTAGCCCAGTCTTTAATTATATCAAAGTCTTGTTGTAACATCTGTTGCTAACTCACAATCTGCTACACCTCCTAACTTGGTATGATCAGCAAATCTAACCAGTTTTCTTTATATATTAGATTCAATATTGTTTAAGTAAATTTGAATTCTCTCTCTCGGCTGCCCTGCAAATACCTTGGTACTCCCCCAGTGGAGCTGGAGGAGGTGGCTGGCGAGTGGGAGGTCTGGGCATCCCTGCTTTGGCTGCTGCCCCCACAACCCAACGCCGGATACATGGCAGAAAATGGATGGATGGAATAATAACAGTCCTAAAACTGAACCCTGGGGTACTCCACTATTGACACAGGCTCATTGTGACATTGTGCATCTAAGAACTACCTGCTGCTTTCTGCTAGTTAACCAGTTTTCGATCCAATCTGCCACAGTTCTTAATATACCTGCTGCTTTGAACTTAAGTTTGTGAGGTACTACATCGAAGGCCATCTGGAAATCTACATAAATCACATCGTAGGCCTTGTTTCGATCAATTCTCCTTGTGGGCTCCTCAAAAAACTCAAGTAGATTAGTCAGACAGGATCTGCCCCCCCTACACCCATGTTGGCCAGCCCTCAGTATGTTATTAGTGTCCAGGCATTCAGTAATTTTTCCTGGATTATTGTCTCCGCCAATGTTCCAGTTATATGTTAAGCTAATTGGTCTATAGTCTGAGTTCGATTCCGTCTCCCTTTTTGAAAATGGGCCTTTATTTGCCCATTCCGAGGGTACCAGGGTTTAGCAGACCGACGTAAACAAGGTATAACCACCACTAACTATTAAGATGTTCAAAATGAGCCAGAAAATTCAGAGATTTTCTGGCTCCCCTCCAAGCTCACACATGGGATGCTTCCCACTACCTTGGTAATAGTGAGGACAATGTCTGTTGATGTAATAAGCTTCTCTGGAACGCCCATCAGCTTGTAACCAATGACCTGTGGCAGCACCATGCTGATTGGCTGGCCCAGCATGACGGCCTCTGCCTCAATCCCGCCCACACCTGCACAGGAAGTCACAAGAATCACACTCATGTGTATCCGAAAATTAGCACTTTAGGACAGACTGCAACTGGCCAATCACACAGCACTGGAAAGCTACCAGCTGACAGAGAAGGCCAATAGGATAAATGTATCAGCGAGTTAGCAGCAGAGGGTTAGCTGGCCGAGCATTTAGGCCTTACCCCAGCCCAGCACTCCCAGGCCGTCTATCATGGTGGTGTGAGAGTCGGTGCCCACCAGGCTGTCGGGGTAGTAAAAGCCATCATGGTCAAACACCACGTGGGCCAGGTACTCCAGGTTGACCTGGTGCACAATGCCGGAGCCTGGAGGTATGATCCGCATGTTCCTGAAGGCCTTGGAGCCCCACTGCAGAGAGAAGATGTGTCACCCTTCATCACCCATCATGTACACCAACCCATCCAACAGCTCCAAAAGTCTGTAAATGGGCATGAATACACCATACATGAACACTTCAGTACTCCACAGAATGCATACATTATGACAGAATACAGACCTTCCCCACACACGTCACAACAAAGATACTGGTTCAAATATAAATAGAGAATACCTTTAAAAATGCAAACCGTTCTCGATTTCTCTCAAATTCCAAATCCTGATTCTTTTGTAGACTGTCAGACCTGGAAAGACAGACGATCTTGTTATTCTACTGATTCTAACCATTACTATAGTTATGATTAGGGAAACAACATTTTACCCATTATACCCACATGTAAGTTTATAAATAAATCAATGTATTCCCTCAGAGGTACAGCTACTCAGCTTGGATTTAAGCCAGTAATGTTTTGATTAGGTTCTGGTTAATTTCAGATCTATACTCAGTTCCCTACTTGCTACCCTGACTAGTAACATTTGCAGAGAGATCCTCCAGTGGCTTACCACACACTAGTGAATGTCATTTTAAAACGGCTAACAGGCAAGCACACTACCACTTCCGCATACTCCGGGACGAGTTAAGTTTTTATCCATTTTATGTTTTGCAATACAGGCAGCCTTGGTTTGGAACAGGACCATAAAAAAGGGCCATGCTTGATTTTACAGATCAAAGTGTGGATTTTGTTGCAATGCTGACCCCCTTGCAGACACAGGACCAAGTTCTCTGGCACCGGACAACTATCCTGTAGCCACAAGTTTCAACATTACTGTGGGAACAAAGTCCATGAAAATAGCCCACCCCGCAGAACCAATCACTCTCAGAAGTCAGACTGCACCACCCACACAGCCACCAGTCGCCTTTATGGCCTCTGTGGTCTTAAAATCAAGATCCAATCAGCTCCCCTGCATGCGGCTTCTACAGCTTCATCTGCCTATAAAATCTAACAGGGTCTTATTTCTTCAGAGTGTAATGATTATTCTTTTTTTTTGACTGTCATTTTACAAGTAACCGATTCCCTACAGAGATTCCACGTAGGAGCTAATTACAGACTCCATGTCAGTGGCTGTGAACAACAAGGGTTTCATTAAGAACACGGCTCCACAAGAAAGAAGTGTTTAGCATGCACCGCAGATGCTGTGTGCAGTCCACCTCCATGGTGTCTTCCGCACATCCTGCTCAGGTCTTTTGTTGACCGGCTACCCTCTCAGACCGCCCTCCCCCACCACTACATCCCTGCTCGGCTGCAACCTCTGGGTCAGCACACTCTTTAGAAAAAGCTCACTTCCTGTTCAGGCCGGCCTCTTGGGAGTGTCTGACAGTCAACACTGCTGAGACCAACATAAAAGTGTGTGTCTCTCCTCAGCCCCAGCGGCTGTTCATGCAAACTCGCATGCCCCTCATCACGTACAATGCTTTTCTTCCCCCCCAAGTGAAAACCCAAGCGTAATTTAAGACACTGATCACAAAAAATGCTCTGCCAATTTCTGGCAAGCAAACAGACCCAGAACATTTGATGACAGCGATTAAGAGGATGGGGGGGTTCAAAATTCTAGCATGCCAAAGAAATGCTGTTTTGGTAAATGCAGAAAGAGCTCTTCAATAACACCTCTGAGCAAGACACTGGACTGACACTCTAGTGATACTGCTTCAGTCTTTACTGCAGGGTGTAAGTTGCTTCAGGTACAAGAATCAGCTAGCAGTTAAAAGAAACAAAAGCACTTGCTTTCTGTTGAAGTCAACCTGGATGGAGTGGTCGATGACCAGGTCTGCCGGGCACACAGGGTTGATCTTCTCAGGGTCTCCGCCCAGGTTTTTTACAGCATCACGCATGGCAGCAAAGTCCACCACTGCAGGAACCCCGCTGGCAAAGTGCAGGGTGGCATGAAGAAAGATATTTACACAAAAACCCTACGCCAATATTTAACGAAGGAAACAATCACTTGAGGCAAGCACTGAAGTATTATGTCCCCATAAAAAAATAAGAAATAAAAAGTCTTTAAATATTTCCTGCCAGGTATAGGAACTCATATATATAGCAAGCAGGTTTGAAAAAGTACCTCAACATCTATCGCTAGTAGGAGGAACCCAAAAACAGAATGAAGACTGAAACTTACGTGAAGTCCTGCAGGATGACCCGAGCCGGCCTGAAAGGGACCTCCACACTCTCCCACTGGGTCTGGCTCCAGTTGAGGATGTTCTCAACATCGGCCCGTTTCACCAGGAACTCATCGCAGGTCCTGACAGCAGCCTCCAGCAGCACACGGATAGAGAAGGGCAGGCGTGCTGCAGGGAAAGTGGGTCACGATCATGAGCTTACAGGCAGCTGCACATTACAGAGTGACAGGGAATTTTGTCTGCCATTTCAAAAGTAGCGACAGCCCTCCTGTTTATCAAAGGACAAACTGCTGGAATACTTTCAACAGTCATGGAATCTTTTAAGACTTCTTACACTGCTGCATCTACTTATGAGGTCTGATTCTATAAAAACAAACCACTGAAAATCCTGGAAATGTGAATAGTGCGGGTTGCACGGCGGTAGCTGGCCACAGCTGTACCCCTACTCGTCTTACCATATCGAGGATCCTCAAGTTTAGACAGGTTGTAAAAACTGCGGTCCGGTTTCTGTGGGCCCAGAGCCTCCCTGATGTGTGCAAAAGGATTTTCCATTGCTGCTGGCATATTCGCTCAGTCACCTGTGAAAGATGACAAATTATCAGTAACCACATAAAAAAAAGAAGAAAAAAACTAATCTTTGCCCACGATTACCCAAGCATCACAATCTGCAGTCTCCCTTAATGTGTTAGCTAAGTGCTAATGGCTAACCCAATAACATTCCTTCGAGAATGTTTTTCAAGAAGAGCTCACCCAATCCAATGACTGCTTGTGAATTTAAAACTAAGGCACTTGAGTGATTTCTCCTTAAAACAGGCACATTAATGAACAGCACTCTCGGCATAGACCTACTGCCTCCGAAAGGTACACCACACGCTGCAAACTCCCCTATGACCCTTCTTAAAATAACAGACATAGCTCCTGTTCTGCCACTATTTAACACCAGAAAGCCTTGAGTCCCTGCCAGGTTCCTGAAATGGTACGTGACGTCTGGGATCACACCATCCAAGGAGGTACGACGCGGAGAGGGTGGCAAAGTCTTATCGCAGCCCCCATGCAGAAGTTTATTTAGGGGCTGCGTGTTAGAAGAAAAGGCACTGAAGATCACACTAAGATCAAAACATCTGATCTGAAGAAAGACAGTCTGCTGAATAAGTCAACAGGCTCGTCAGAAATCCTTAAACAATTTTTAAGATGAAATGCCCAAGAGAAATAGATACACGTTTTTGGAATTTCTTAGTCAAATAATAGCATGACAAAGATCAAGAGTCTTTTGTGAATCAGTCACGGAGACTCTGTTCGCACAGCAGGACATGGAATGATGCAGATGAACCTGCTGCTCTCCTCTCCAGCTCGATACATTAAATCCTCTTCGTAGCCTCAACCAATGAGTAGCAAAAGCATTTATCATTTCAAGCTGTATAACCCACTATGAGGGGAGAATATAGGATATCCAGTATATAAGCCATCAAGGGCTCTTACTGGAAGCCTTGCTGTTTTCAGCCAAGGGCATGCATTTGTTAGTCCATTCTTATTTTTGGGGGGGGGGGTGAGTGGACTGCATACTTTCCTCTGAAAAAACAATATTTCTGTGCCTAACCAATAAGTTAAAAAAAACTGTTGTATAATGCTCCCCAAAGCTCAATTTCTACAATTTATAAACAAATTAAAGAAAATAACCAAATCCACTTCATTGCAGTGTTAACACGGACGGTATGCATCAACCATGCAGGCCAAAACCAGGAAAAACACGACTTTCCAGGTTAACTGTATCCAGTCTAACTACTACTGGATACAAAGCAGCCATTCATTAGACCCTGAAAGGAGAGGTAGCCGTGGCTCTCGGCCACTTAAGTCAGGGATAGATTACTTCAAGTGCAACATTGACTAGAGGTACGACACAAAGCCAGTTCTATAAAAAATTCTGCCTCCGACCACAAACGCATAGGTTTGGCGTCCGAAAGCGTGCCGTGGCCCGCATACAAGGCCATTACAGAGCAGACCAAGTGCGGACAGAGCCCAGGAGGGCGGCACTTCCGCGCAGATGTTACAGCTCCCTTCTGACATTAGAGATGCCGCACACTGCTCATGCGATCCGCACACTGTGACTTCCTGGGTGCCCGGGTGCCGTACCGCCGACACGGACGCCAGAGCCGCCCGAAGCCCCGCGGGACTGCCGCACACCGCACACGGCAGCACAGTCTCTTACGCGATTAAATCAGAGCGGCGCGATCGCCGCCCCCGGACTCGGCCGCTTCGCCCGTCATAACGGCCCGTCAGACGGGGCGGCTTCTGTCAGCATTCCGCGGCCCTAACGAGACTGCTTACCTTCCGACAGCCGCCTTTCCGACGCATAAAATAACAAAAGGAAGAAATATATATATACACACACACAATAGTCTGGCAAGGGAGCCAGGGCAAAAATGCGTAAGATACTTACCGGACACCCCCGCGACGCGCAGCCCCGACGGCGGTGCCCCTCTCCCGTGCGCGCCGCCGACGCGCGCGTGCACGCCGCGCGGCTTTAAAGGCGCTCGCGACTTAAAGGTGCGCGGCGCGAGCCGCAATATCGGCGCATCCGGAATTGGTATTAAGATATGGATATAAACCCGCATGTACAGTTCCTATTGTCCCCCCCCCCCCAGTAAATACCTTATTTCTGTTAAAAAAAAACACCCGATTTTATTGTTTGCAGGTCCTTAAAGGGTTAATCTCCTGATGTTGCGCAAATTTTAAAAACCGTCGAGTACTAACCATGCATACAGTATACAAGCTTGAACATTTTACACACGAAATGCACTTAGAATTAGTTTATTACTTCAAGTAGCAGGTTGCTTTACGTTTTAAAAAGTACTGTATAATACTTTAGGGTGAATTCAAATGTAAATTTCAGGATACCCACAATTATATTTAATAAGTTAATATTTAATATTTTCCTTAAGGTTTGTAGAATAAAACCTTCGATTAAAGTAACGTTTCGTTGGTATTTTCATACTGAAGAACCTGCTCATTAAAAATACGAACCTTAAACTGGAGATAATGTAACGCGGATAATATTGATTGAAGTATTACCTGTTTTCTATTAAAAAAAAACCCAAAGCACAAGTTAAATCAGGGTGAGGATTATGATGCTTGTATCAGCTAGACATCATAGCGACGATAAAGTCCCATGTAAATGCTACTATAAGTCGAAGTATCAAATTCAATATTATTAAACATAATATTAAACCGATTTAAAGATTTCTGTACTAGTCTAAAAACATAGCCAAGAAAACTTTTATGTATGTCTATAAGATACCAGTTGCTCTGTATGAGAACACTTGTGTAAGTACGCAAATCAACAGTAAGCCGAAATCCGGTAGAAGATAGCGGGGTCAGAAGATTACAGTTACAGTGGTTTATTGCGCGGGCCACTTAGGCATTGACTGAATATAAGTGATTATAATTAATAATATTGGCAACGGCAGTTTGAGCATGCGGAATGCTGTGCAATGCCACAGAATAGTTGCTCATATGCTTCTTTTTACTATGCTAAATAATGTGACTGAATATTTGACCCTATCAAACCTTTGACATTAGGAAATCGTTTATTCAGCTGGAATTGCTGAAAAGTTTTTGCATATCAGAGCCTGGTGCAAAATGTGTATGCTTTGGCCATTAAACTACTGTATATAACAGTACGTACTGTAATTGTGGATTTCAGAACTGCAAGTCCGAATCTCAAAAGAGTCCTTTTCTGTGATACTTATGAAGAGCTACTCAAGGTGGACGTTAGCTGTATGGACATGGCAATGGCTGAGGTTTTCAGCTACTCGCTGGAGACTCTGAACACATAGAAATTCAGGCAGATTTTCAGAAAAGGCACCAGAGACTTGGACACACAAACAGCTGTAGTGATGAGGACAGTTGTATTATTTGATCCGACTGATGACCGCATTGCTTTTAAAATCACTAACTGCAAATGGAACATAATGGCTTTTAAAGAAAGCAGAATCCTATAAATATTAATGTTTTCTAAATAATAAAATGCTACCAAGTAATGCCTGATTAATAACAATGATTACACATTAAATTTCATAAATAAAATACATTTCAATATACCTATTAAGTCTGAAATGGCATTTATACTGTACTGTATTCCTAGTTTTAAAACTGAAATAAATACATATAAAATGTAGATACTAAAAAACAAGGAACACTATGTACAAGTCACTGATCTGAGTTTCATGCTTCATCCTAAGAGAGAGAACCTCTAAAACAAGCCCTGTGTAATGACCAAAGTCCAGAAAAGTCTGGGAGGTGATGAGGGAGGTTGGAGCTGGGGGGGTACTCAGTGACAGAGCTCCTTCTTCCCCATGCTGCCCCCCCTAACCCCATGCCTCCGGTACGTGCTTTTGGCCTGCAGGCGTTCACCGTGTTGCACTTCTGTGTCGTCCAACACCTCCAGACTGGGGATCTGGCTGATCACATACTGCCTGAAGAGGGCAATGGAGAGCAGTGCCCATTACTGCTGCTGCAGGTGACAGTTGGTTCTTAAGAGCTGATTTGAGATGTTTTTTTTTTCTTTTTTTAATCATGGATCATTGTGTTAACAATCTTATCACTCTCGCATCAGAAGTTAAACTGAATTTTCACCAGAAAGCCACAATAACTATGACCAGAAATTGCTATACTGTATATAATCTGGTGCTGGAAGAATTGAATTGTTCATAATTACATAAGTGTGATTTCTCTCATCCCCCCCCCATTAATAAAATTCAAGTTAAATAAACGCAATTGGTGTGAATGACCAGTTTAGAGTGCCAACTACTGCCTGATCAGCCCTTTCCCCCCAAAATAATCTTGACTTACCTATGAAATTTAAAATATATAAACGTTTTTAAACTTTCGGAAATAGGGAAGTGAAATGACATCATTGTAATTGTTTTTACAGAAATATACTGGAGAAATCTCTTTATGTCAATACCCACATAATGTGAAAAATATCTGATATCTGATGATAATTATTGAAACTGAAAAAATGTCATGTCTTTATATGTATTGAACCATCTCCTAATCACTTATCCCAGTCAAGTTTGTCTGGAGCCTATCTGAAGCAGGCCAAGGCAAAATGATGGGGTACACCTTGGATGGGATGCCACTCCATAATGGGGCACACACACACGTACATTCATTCTCTGAAAACAGAACTGTGACTGATTTTTCACCTGTAATCAATATACTGAGTCAAACTCCCTCCATTAAAGTAGCTGGGAGCAGCTTCATTGTTCATCATGCTGAGAATCCTGGGATAAAAGGACAAGGGTTCCGTATGAGATCAAGTTCAATGAAATACATGGCTGTTTGCTCCTCGTCCAAAGAGCTGCACTTCCCATGACATCACACCTCACCTGATGTTGGGGAACTTCCTCCGTACCTCCGCGACAAAGATGGGCAGGTTGCTAATCCTGTTTTTGTTGATGCACACGGTGGTGATGCTGGGCAAGTAAGGGAATCTGACATGGGAGCTGTAGTTGTTACCGTCCAGGATAAGGGTGCTTAGCTTCTCCAGTTCTCCCAGCAGAACCAGGCTCCGTTATTACCTGGTTAAGGAAGGTGTCACCACAAAAACTGGACCATTTCTAAAATAAGCACGCCATTGGAGTTTCCATTTTAAACCCTAAAATAGTTCAAATATTCAACATTAAAATTTTAACAGGAATATTTTGCTCATCAGACATCCTGCAACTTTCCACTTGGTTTCGTGTACAAATCATTTATTTAGAAGGGTATAAATGAGGGTGGGTAAGGTAAAGACCCCCTAGGTTATAAAACACAGTTTCTCCCCAATAAAAAAAATACACTAGTCATATATATGTGTAGCAGGTAGTTAGAGGTCACAGATGATAATACATAACACAAAGGCTCCTGGTCCAAGTCCCACGACGAGGCCCTCCTCATCCGCCACTGAGAAAACATCCTTGCTTCTATTTTCCATAATCACTTTCCCAGTACAAGGACACTGGGTGCCTGGAGTCCATCCCAAAAAGCACAGGACACGAGGCAAACCCTGGGCAGGATGCCAGTCTATCAGCCAGCACACACACACACACACACACACACAGTAAAGGAAATTTAAAGACATCAATTCAGCCAACTGCGTATTTTTGGACTGTGGAAGAAGCCTTGGGGAAATGTGTACAAACACAGGGAGGAAGGAGGGAGTGTGAGCCTCCCTTTGAGAAAAAACTTAGCACAGATTGTTCTTACACTATCTAGAACCCTCTGCAGCCTGGAACAGGCCCTGGGCCACGATGTAGCCCCGTCCGGGGTACAAGGTAGCAAGATGAATAGACATTATTATGGTAAAAATATCCTGTATAAATAAAAATGGCAAGCTGTTCTCGAAAATATCAGCTAAATAAGTAAACATACTACCTTCTGTACATTCCATGTGGAACCTGCACCCCTCAAAAAACATTATTCTTCAATGTTAGAACCTGAGACCAAGCTAAACAGTTGAAACATATAAGGATGGATGGATGGATGGACAAACTCCATAACTGATAGGAACTTTTTAACCCAGTGTGTAATACCACTTACATCAGCATGAAAACCTACCACAGATATATGACAATACAGACCCTGCCTGTCAGTTCTATGTGGTGCAACAGCTGATTGCCAAATCCCTGAACCCTGTGGTGTTATTCACCTCACGTGAGCATTAAACGTAAGGATACTCCTCTAGCAGGTTGTAGCTGAGATCCAACACCTCCAAGGTGTCCCGCTGCTCCACAATGGTGTCATACGGTATCTCCATCAGGTCCTGGTAGGCAAACGAGAGCCGGCGCAGTCCAAGTACTTGCTCTGTAGGCCCAGGTGCGACTGCTGATGCTCCCGTCTCCATGGAAACCTTGGAAGTTCTGTCATCACTCACGTGTCTGTCAGACCTCATAGCTCAGTGCATGTGCCCCTACCACCAGAGGGCACCAGCACACAGCATGGGCGGTGTCCTCCGTTCTGTCATGATACAGAAATGTTGCAGTAGCATTAGATTAAATGACAGGAATTCGCAATATCAATTATCAGTTCAAGTCCCCATTATTAATTCTTAAAAGGTGGACAATCTGAACGTTCTTTCAGTTAACATAATTTGTATACTGTTAGGCAGTATTGTCTGATGGTGTGAGGCTCTGTGTTTATGATCAGAAGGTAGGGCTGGGCGATGTATCGAGTTTTCACGATGTATCGGTATTTTTTTCTACGAGATATAGGATGAGACAGTATCGTTTATATCGAAATAGTTCATGTTCCTTTAAAATTGTACGGCTAGAACCGCCAATTCGCTCATTTCTTCTCTCTCTGTCTGTCTCTCTCACAACTGTGCCCTGCCCCGCTGTTTTGTACTGATCTTGCCTTGGTCTTGGCCGTAAGTCTCAAAATATTACAAAACATATTTGAATGAACAAGTAAATATACTTCTTTCTATGTAGAAATTAATTTTCCTGCTAATTTGGATAGAGGTTGCAATCTCAGCTCCTGTTGAGCGTGTTTTCAGCAGTGGGGGTCTTATCTTGAGACCACACCATGCCCAAATGGAAGCCAAAACAGGGGCGTAGATTTAGGGTGGACGGAGGGGACGTGTCCCCACCAATATAGTATATGTTGTACTTCAATGTTATTGAAAAACTGAAAATGAGGTGTTATACATGCAAAAACTATAATAAAAATGAACCAAGAAAAAAAAAACATTAATTTCATATTCAGTGGTATGCAAAAGTGTGGGCACCCCTGATAATTTTCATGATTTTTCTTTATAAATCATTGGTTGTTTGGATCAGCAGTTTCATTGAAATAGGGCTGCAACTAACGATTATTTTACTAATAGATTAATCTGCCGATTATTTTTTTGATTCATCGATGAATCGGATAAAAAAATAAATTTCCACCCTTTTATTCAGAAATAAAGCACGATCTAAATTAACGACGCAAAAAAAAGTGCACAAAGAAAAAATGCAAATCAAAAAACCTGGTAACAATTTGTTTCAGCATTAAGACTTGTTTTCTATATTCACAGTAATACACAAAAACGATCTTGCATGGCACTATCACAC
>JAODKM010000016.1:8724757-8752011 GCA_026780845.1 Petrocephalus sullivani | reverse complement strand
ATTCTGTCTTTTTTGCTGCTGTTTCGAAAGAATTTCCCCATTGTGGGATTAATAAAGTCAATCTAATCTAATCTAATGCAAACAGCATATTCTTCATGGATTTGAGCCAGACAGAAAATCCTTTGGGGCTTTGAGCCAGACAAAGTATTCTTTCGGGATTCAGGCCAGTACACACCAGGTTCTGTGTCATGTCAATAGCGATGACTGCCACCTCTTCATTATACTCGCAAATCATCTTCTGGATGACGTTGGTGAGATCGTCATTCTCCGTCTCCTTGATAATGTGCAGAAGCTCCTGCATCATGGGCCTGATGTAGGGTTTTATGTAGACCTTGGCTGGAATATCACACACAAAGCAAGGTCACTCTTCTAACCTTGAGCCAGTCAAAACATAACTATAGTTATTATAGTTACATATAAACCTTGGTTAATTTGAGCAGCTATGCATTTAGCAACAGGCAGCAGTATGTACACTTAGAAAGGGAGATTTTGCACTTGGTTCCTGGACCTGAGCACCACACCTTGTTCCTGGTTGCTGACAAGAGCTTGCAGGGCAATGGCTGCCTCCACCTTCACTGGCATCTCTTTGTCAGCAATGAGATTCTGCTTCACCAGCTCCACAGCATTGCACAGGACCAGATCATTATGGAAATGCAGGGGACTGAAGGAATGCAGGACCCAGCATGACTGTAGCAGGGCAGACAGAAGGTGGGACATTTTGCATAAAATGAAGCCTCTTTCCTTCATCACTGGTCTTACTATCTCACATCCAATACTCAGACCAAAAACATGGACCTTCATGCCTAAATAACTAGGCCAAATTAATATCCATAATACCATCTTGCAGTGTATAAAGGGGCCAAGCAGTTCACCAACCTTCAAACACCCCCTACAAGGAAGACATGATTAGATGCTGGTAAGGCTGCAACTAATGATTATTTTGCTAATCGATTAATCTGCCGATTATTTTTTCGATTAATCGGATAAAAAAAAATTCTCCACCCTTTTATTCAGAAACGCAAAAAAGTGCATAAAGAAAAGTTGCAAATCAAAAAACCTGGTAACAGAATTTGTTTCAGCATTAAGACTTGTTTTCTATATTCACAGTAATACACAAAAAACGATCTTGCATGACACCATCACACACTCAGATGCAGTTACTGCATGGCACTATCACACACTCAGATGCAGTTACTTTCACCCCCGGCTAAATAAAATTAATCTTACCTAACTCACATGGCGAAAGATGGGACTATCTGAGCAGGCAAGTGTGCACCCTTGGCTACCTAACATAGCATTTCGCCGATGAAATAAGAACAGGGCAAACAGAGAATGGTTTGGGGAATAGGTTTCGTTTCGGCAGACGGGGTGTGCGCGTGCGTATGGGAGCGTGTCCGTGTGTGTATGCGTGTGTATGTGCGATCTTGTGCGCGGGTGCTCCTGACGGGCTACTCAGTCACAGTGCAGTGTCTTCATTCTGACCTTATGTCAAAGTAAAGTTTATTTATGCAACACATTTACATACAGCTTAAACTGACTAAGTGCTATATAAGAACATTAAACTGAAATAAGACTAAAACACACACTCACACACCATTTTTCACATTTTTGTAATGTGAAGCGCTGCTACACTTTTGACGAACCGTTTTCTCCGCCTCTGTCATGTTTCATTTGTTTAATCTTATCTGGAAAATACCGCCTCCGCTCTTTCTTCGCCACGCCTTTGGCAGCGCTCCGTTCAGCTCCGTCAGCAGGGGAAGTTAATGACACGACGAATCGATTATGAAATTCGTCGCCAACGCTTTTAATAATCGATTTTAATCGATTTAATCGATTCGTTGTTGCAGACCTACATTGAAATATATCATATAGCAGACGAACACATTGATATTTGAGAAGTGAAATGAAGTTTATAGGATTTACAGAAATTGTGCAATAGTTTCTTAAAATTAGGCAGGTGCATAAATTTGGGCACCCCAACAGAAAAATTACATCAATATTTAGTAGATCCTCCTTTTGCAGAAATAACAGCCTCTAAACACTTCCTATAGCTTCCAATGACAGTCTGGATTCTGGTTGACGGTATTTTGGACCATTTTTTTTGTGTGTGAAGTGTCCTTGAGCCTTTGAAAGGCGCTATATAAATAAAACTTATTATTATTAAAACATCTCCAGTTCAGTCAGCTTTGATGGTTTCCGAGCATGGACAGCCCGCTTGTCACACCACAGATTTTCAGGTCTGGGGACTGAGATGGCCATTCCAGGACGTTCTACTTGTTCCTCTGCATGAATGCCTTAGTAGATTTTGAGCAGTGTTTAGGGTCGTTGTCTTGTTGAAATATCCAGCCCCGGCGTAACTTCAACTTTGCCACTGATTTCTTGAACATTGTTCTCAAGAATCTGCTGATATTGACTGGAATCCATGCGATACTCAACTTTAACAAGATTCCCAGTACCTGCACTGGCCACACCTCCCCACAGCATGATGGAACCGCCATCAAATCTTACTGTGGGTAGCAAGTGTTTGTCTTGGAATGCTGTCTTCTTTTTCCGCCATGCATACCGCCTCTTGTCATGTCCAAATAACTCAATTTTAGTTTCATCAGTCCACAGCACCTTATTCCAAAATGAAGCTGGCTTGTCCAAATGTGCCTTAGCATACCTCAAGTGACTGTCTGTGGCATGTGCGCAGAAAAGGCTTCTTCTGCATTACTCTCCCATACAGCATCTCCTTGTGCAAAGTGCGCTGAATAGTTTAACGATGCACAGTGACACCATCTGCAGCAAGATGATGTTGTAGGTCTTTGGAGCTGGTCTGTGGGTTGACTAAGATTTTTCTTGGCCTGCCACTTCGGGCCTTAACTAGAACTGTGCCTGTGGTCTTCCATTTCCTCACTATGTTCCTCACAGTGGAAACTGACAGCTGAAATCTCTCTCTTCCCCTAAACCATGATGTTGAAAAATCTTTGTTTTCGGGTCATTTGAGAGTTGTTTTGAGGCTCCCATATTGCCACTCTTCAGAGAACATGCAAAGAGGAGAAAAACTTGCAGTCGGGTACCTTAAATACCCTTTCTCATGATTGGATTCACCTGTGTATGTAGGTCAAGCGTCAATGAGCTTACCAATCAAATTTTGTGTTCCAATAATTAGTGCTAAAGGTATTCAAATCAATAATACGACAAGGGTGCCCAAATTTATGCACCTACCTAATTTTGTTTAAGTAAATATTGCACACTTTCAGGATCTACTAAATATTGATGTAATTTTTCTGTTGGGATGGGTCTTGGTCTTGGGTTGGATGAGTCTTGATCTTGTCTTGATCGCGAAACAGATGGTTTTGAACACATCAGTGGTATTTTATTTTTCAGCCATTTTCTCATGTACTTGTGCAGCTGTCTGTAAATAAAAGTGCCTCTGTAACATTAGGGACATTGGCTCTGACTTGGAACCGTCTGTTTGTTACTACTTTATAGGAAAAAATACCAAGATATATATTGTATATATTGTATATCGTCAAAAAAATATCGAGATATGATTTTTGGTCCATATCGCCCAGCCCTATCAGAAGGTCAGCAGTTTGAATCGCATGTCGGGCAGTGTAGTCACATTACTGTTAAGCCCTTTAGCAAGACCTTTAATCCATAAAAATGGCTTACCCTGTGTTCTCTCACAAAAATTTGCTCTTCTCTGTGTATACCTTAAAGCAGTGTTTCCCAACGCAGTCCTCAGAGTCCGCTCACAAGTCCATGTTTTTGCTCTCTCCCACCCTCCTGGCAGGATCCAGAATGTAGACTGTCTGGCAGGGATGTGGGAGAGAGCAAAAACGTGGACTGCCCAGCAGTCCCTGAGGACCGGATTGGGGAGCACTCTCTTAAACAAAACTAATATGTTTGAAAACTAACATTCCAACGTACCAGCACAATTGGCAAATAAAGGATCAGTATTAATAAACATATACGATTTGAATTATTGTAGCGGTATCTCTTTTAAAATAAAGTTTTGTCCTTCACCTCTCAATCATGATCAAAGTTGCTTCTGTGTTATATTCTGACTTTTCAGAACGATCAGATAGCTGACCATGGCGCTGAAAGCTTCTAAAATAACCCCCTTGGTTAAAATACGGCATGTGGTCCAGCGCCTAAGGTTATTGCCCCGTGGCCTACATTAAGTAATGCATGACCACAGTTCCTCTGCCGCCGTTTAAATATGACTGAAACAGACAGTGGATTCTTTGCAATTTTTTCCACATACAGTAAAACTTGTATTAGCCGCTGAGGTCAAATTTAATCAAATGATAATCATATATAAAACTAAAAAAATGTAGGAAAACGCCAAAGTTTACTTTAAAAAGCCTATTATCTCAATCACAATTCTTCATACATGTTCTGATCTAGTTTTGTTGAGGATCGGGTAGCATTAAAACTTGCTTTGCAGCGGTTCCTCAGTTTTTGGGATCAGCAGAAAAGAACAACAAACAATTGCAGTCCTTCCGGGTGGGTTATTGAGGGAATCAAGACAACGATTCCCAAATAGTTTTATAATAGTATTATAAATGAATAAGAGATACCTGCGCCGTATTTAATTTCTCTCCGCATTATCCATTACCGACTTACCGCTTGTAAAAGCTGAGTGCTGGCGGCCAGGCGCTGGGAGCTCCGCACTGCGCTTTATACATGAAAAGCGCACTTTCATGGCACGACGCTGGATCACAAGATCCGGATAATTATAATCTTGATGTTCCTTAACTCCTTCTCTGGATGGCTGTTTTTTCGTGCTACGGAGAGAAATCGTGGATTGCATGGATTACTGTTCTGGTGAGAGGACGTTTCACATTTAAAGATGCCCACAAACTTCTAAAATGTACGTATTTCAATATAATCTCCACCCAAGCAAAATATGAGATAAAATGCATATGCAAAAAACGCCAATTAAAATGTTTATCCCGAAAAGGCTTGCCAGCATCACTTCTTTAATAAAAATCATTGCTCATACTGTTCTACAGTTGGGGTGTCAAAATTAAATGCATTAAATGACAAAGAAATTACAATTAAGTAAGGCGTTACGACTTTATTCTGAAGGAACCGAGCTCAGGACACGTACCGAGCTAATATTGTATTAGCATCAGTACATTCAGCTGGAACTCAGTGGACGATTGCCTCTGTATGCAAAGACATTGTCAAGTTTATTGTTTACCTTGAACTTCGCCTTATATACTTTACAGCTCTATCCAAACTAGAGCTATTATTGTACTCTATAACGAGTAACCCACGTGACTTTTAAAATATGTGAAATCCGATGTCTTCTGAGATCAGAAGCCTATTTTTATTTTATTTTATTATTTCTGGCAGCTAAATGCCATGAATGTAAATGTATTTTTTAAACCATTAACTCTAACTGCTTTACTTTTAAAATAATAAGTAAACTTGTATCGCAAAAGAGTTTCAGCAAGTATTGGCGTTGGCCAGAAAGAAACGGTTTGAAGAACTAACAATTAATGTACTTTTTTATTTCACAACCGACGTTTGATTATAATGTCACACGAATACCGACGGGGGGGGGGGGGGGGGGCCCGGGGGAGAATGGAGGCACAAAACGCGGACTGTTTGAGGGTCCCCGAGGACCAGACTGGGAAACATTGCCCTACAGAGACAGTCAGTTCACCTAGAAAAGCCCATGGCAAGACAGATATTGTCCAGTAGGCTGGAGTGGGACTATGTTGAGGACAACGGGAGGCTCTTCAGCCAGAGCCAGAAAGAGATTTTTAACAGCTCTTCCCGCTTGACCTCTGAGGGTGAGCTGGAAGAGGAGAAAGATTCAGACATTCAATCTTACAATCCATCTCATGTTTCATCTCCCAATGGGAGTACGGAATGGGACACACCGGCACTGTCCGCTGAAAGGCACACCGAATCTCCAAAGGGGAGGCTTCACATCATGAAAAGAGAGACGCAGGTGAGCACAATGACACAGAAATCTGGGAGGCATCAAGGCTGGAACACAAGCCTTAAGAAGGTAAGGCAAACGGTACAGAATCAGGTCAGGCAACAAAGTAAATCATTATTAATAATTAATGAGGTCATGGTTCATGCATAATTCCTTTAATCTCTACACTGCTGTCAGTCCTATACGTACATAAGTGTTGGTAGCAGGAAGAGCAGTAAGCTTTGTCCAGTCTAAGTTGAGTAGAAGTGTACGTCTGCTTCAAAGCTGATGCAAGATGGTGAAAGTATCTGTCTGCTGAGCTATAGGGGATATTCATTCAGTGTGATAGTATGTTTCCATAATGTGTGTCATCATAATTATGGCAATAGTTGTTCAGATAAAAATTACTAATGTGCTTTTGCATGCAAAATACATGTTGTTTCTGGGTGGTGCCATGATTCAGATTTTCCTTTGTTACTTAATGACCTCTATTTATATTAATGGCCTCCCAGTGTAGTCATATCATAGTCACATAAATGTTTTGCAGTCCAGCCCCACATATTTTGTTCAGACCAATCAGGTTATTAACACAAACAAGCTTTACAATCCTTATGTCATTTCCCACTCATGTTTCATGTGCAATTCAATGACATTGTCAGAGTGCGCCCTCTAGTGACTTGGAGGTTCGCCAGTGAAACTGCACAGGATGGGTCCTGGGTGGAGATGGCCTGAGTCAGTTTCAGGAGGTGCATTCAGACTGTATCATCAGCCCATGCCTACAGGCCCAGCAGAAAGCCAAGGTCTGGGATAGGACGCACTGTTAGTCCTCTGCCTTTTACATTTAAAACACCATTATATGAGACTATGTAGAAGTTCATGATTTAAAGCTGAAGTTTAGATCAGATTCAGCTGTATTCCCCACATAAGCTGCTTATTTAATGCATACCTCTTCTATTAAATGTCCAGTGTAGTAGAAACTGTATTATCATGAAGTCTCTGTTAAAGGCATATAGTGACCAGTTGTGAGATGACATGGGATGGCATACGCAGCACTAGAGGCAGGTAAGAACTAACTGACCGGCCCCGGATGAATGATATGCATTTGCCGCTCTTTGCCAAGGGCATTTTTATACCGTAGCATTTGCCCCTACTGTTTGCTGCTCCACCTAATCCCTAGTCTGTCGTAAAGGAATCGATCGGCCAGAGTACCGTCAAGATAATGGAAAGCAAAGAGCTTCCAGAGTCACAGTGTTCGTCAGCCTGGTCCTGGGCCTCCCCCAAATGGCCGATGCTTTTATTCCCACTCATCTCCCTCCCCAGACAGTCCACAGTTTTGCTCACATACAACGGGGGAATCATTCTCTATGTACTCTGAGAAAACCCATATATCCTGCTTCATCATGATTCATTATTACAGATGTCCGATACAAACAATGCTGCATTTGCTTGTATCTGTGTGCGATCTGGTTCTGAGCCTGCTTCTTCCACACATCAGGGTTCAATGCTGTGAAGGCTATACATCCCACTTTGGGACAGAGCAACCGCTGCATTTATACAGTATATTAAACAAAAATGGCACAAAAAACAATAGAATTTTGGATTTATTGAAAAAAGACAAAATGTGAACATTTTGTTAAATGGTTTGCCCTTTAATTACAAATCCCTATTAATCTTTAAAAATTATAAAATACATATTTTGTGCAAATTAGCTTACCCTCAACCTAATTGTGGACCCACCAAATCATATCCCAGACAGTTCACCACATAAAAACATTTCACCCCAAGGCCTAACAGTCTGGTTAAATAGCCACTAGTGACCATGAAATGTGCACCTGGGTGGCGATTAGCTTAGTTTAGCAGAGTCCATCTGCCAGGCCTTGCTGCACATGAGTTATAGATACGAGGATTTCCGACAGCACAGAGAGTACCTCAAAGCAATGCCCGTGACTCCACAGCACGTTCATAAGAATCTGCTCTCTCTCCGTGCACCAAAATGAACATGCTAATGGAATCTTGTATCCGAACATCCAAGCTGAACACAGACTGAAAGTAGCAGAAAAGTAGATAAAAAATTTTAAAGCAGTTTCATTTCAGCCCACTGGTGGTTACCAAAGCCTGAAAAGCAGACCAGTCACAGGAAAGAAACACACGGCACACTGCCGCCTGTATGACCCGAGGGCTATGACGTCGTTTGTATAGCTTCACCCGTCATTTAGTCGGATACTGACATGAGGGATGCTCATCAAGTGTATCAAGTTTAAAGCCAAATACAAAAAGTTCAATGATAATTTGCAAAAAAAAAAAAGTTAATTATAAAAAGTATTTTAGAGTTAACACTTTTGCAGTGTTATCAAACTGAAATTAAGCCTTGTGAGAGGCAACAGCCACCCAAGGAAATGGTTAGAAGTAGCTCCATCTGCAATCGGCTTAGAGAGGTGCCAGTGATGTGTCACCATTCACTGGTGAGGTTGACATCTGTGAAGATATCCACCATTCCAGGCAAGCAGATGGGAAAAACAAGGATCACAGTCCAGGAAGTCCTTCATCCTCCAGCGGGTTTGTCCTGCAAAGATGGGTTTGGTTCACCTGGACATCTGTACTATTCTTCTCGTTCTCAGGGACCACAGCAAGCATGGAACCTGTTGCTTTCAGAATGTCCATCTTACATGAAAATGCTCGTCTCTTAGCGCTCCTCGGCCCTCCCCACGGAACCTATGTGATCTTGATGCAGGACTTCTTGGGGACGCACAGCAAGGTGACGTAGGGCACGCCAATGAAGGCCCACCTCTCACTAGGCCAGAACATGATGACGGGGCCCTGCTCTGGTGCCTCAGCTGCTGCATCGAAGTAGGCGAAGCACACACAGCCCAGGTAGGAGGCCAGGCAGATCAGAATGTGCCTGGAGGAAGCCGGAGAGGAAGTTATTGCGAGGTCATTTTGAGAGGGAACACGTGCCCGGTGACCAGCTCTTACAGCCAGCTGCATTGTTCTCAGGTGCAGCTTTTAGACCAGGAATTTCTCAAAGCAGTCCTCGGGGACCCCCATACCATCAGTGTTTTTGCTCCCTCCTAATTCCCAGGGAGTTCCAGAGGACTGCATTGAGAAACACCATTTTAGACCAAGTTAAATACAGAATTTAAAATCACCCGATAAGGGGCAAGTTGACGACGAGGCTCAAATAAAGGATGTTAGAAAATCTTTCGAGGGAGAAGGGGGCTGAGAGTCTGCCTACCCTTACCATGCACAGTGCAGGTATGGGAAGTTTACAGAAGACCACATCTCACAGAAGATCCTGTCACTGAGCCAGCAGAGGAGGGCCAGGGTCCACCACAGGCCGGAGAGGAGGCCCAACTTGAAGACACGGAGGTTCTCACACCTGGGAGCGTACAGACATGAAGATGTGGTTTGCCTTCAAGTGACAAACATGTTGGCGAATTTGATTGCATTTCAAGTTATATATAGCTTCACCATGAAAGCTCTCAGGACAGATCATTAAATGGCTCTAATGTGAACCATTAATAGCACCACGAATTGTTTGTTAGAGAATGGGAACTCTGAGAATGTGGTTTGGTGACACGAGAGAAAATTAATAAACTTCCAAGGTGTTAGGTCATCATTAGCTTTATGTAATTTGGGTAAACTGATTAAAACAGTTCACCACTTCAGGCAAGAAAAAGGCAGAATGAAACCTCCCCCGTCTCCACTCAGAGCCGCCCCATGCTACCCAAGTCGCTCGCTTTCAAAAGGCCCTCACGGATAAAGCATGAAGCCGACAGCAAGAGTCTCAGGACTCAGGAAAAAAAAAAATCAGACTGCCCACGTGCTGCCCGCTCACCGCGACGTGAAATGCCACGTCACAGAAACATGGGGGGAGCTTTACAGCAGGTCTTTTGGTGACACGGCCCACAGATGGCACAGGCTCACCCAGAGGCTTACAAACCAGCTCTGTCTTTGCTCCCGGCCCGGCAACGGGATACGCTATCCCTCCAGAGAAGGAATTGTGGGAGATTTGGCCACACACACACACACACACACACACACACACGATGCTGATGAGAGAGAGAAAGAAAAAACAAAACAAAACATGCCGACAATACTGAGGGAGGGGCTTGAGAGCATTTCGGGACACTGCACAGGCGCCATTTTAACAAGAGAGCCAAGCAGGGGACTTTCTATGTAGGAGGGTAAAAGCAAACAAGCGTCTATGCATATTCACATTTAGCAGAAACTAGAACTAGAGCCAGTATTCTGCCATGAGGCTGTTATCATGCATCCACGGCACCCCCTCCCCCCCCAACCAACCCCCCGACACATTAAGTCAGTTATTCAGAGTCACAATTTCAATCCCAGCATCCCGGCTGGTTGTCATTGATGGGACCCGTAAGAGTGGCTCAGACACCCTTTACATTCCCTTTGGCCCTGGGGAAAAGCTGGGTACTGGGCTCAGGAACATGATGACCTTACAAGGGCACAGACCAGCCGGGGGGGGGGGGGGTAATATTAAACCATAGATATACGCACACAAAAATAAGAACTGGGGCTCTCTCCAAGAGAAACCTGCCACAGACAAAGAGGCACTGACAAAAGGGCTGAAATGAGAGCTGATTCATAGTTTTGATGTGGTGACGCCTCACAGACTCTAGGTGCCAGCTATTACTAATACTGATGGAGCTTTCAGCTGCTACAGTTTAGGCTGGATATTAACGTGAGCTCTGCTGGTCTTTGGCAGGTCTCGTGCTTTAGGTGCTGACCAATCGGCTTCAAAGACAGTCTGCCATTGGCTGCGGCGGTTTCAATCGGGCAGTGAGCCGGATCGCTATTCTAGGGGTACGTTTAGTATGGGCAAGGTGCAAGGACAGAGGAGACAATGTAACCCTCGCCAAATTCCAAATTGGGTCATCAAGAATTCTGATCCAGGCAGTCACTCAGTGGACATTAGTCAGAGAATGTAAAATAAAAATGAGGGGGCGGGGGGGGGGCATGTTATAGGGAAAATGTTGCCTATACGTGCAGCAGAGAGACTAATGTCTCCACTCAGCCTGACCCTGGGAGATTCTCACACGTCCACAGGGCAGGAAGTGCATCCGTAGCAAACAGGCCCCGACACCCGATGGGAGAAGCCTGGGTGGGGGTGATGAACCCCCCACCTTCTGAGAGCCAGGGCTAAACTCGAGGGGAGAAGGGGTGGGGGGAGTCCCGAGGAAGAGGAAACCCTTTAAAAAAATAAAATAAATATATCGGGCCTCCGTTGGCAGGAAACGGGGGCATTGAACTTCTGCTTCTAGTCTAAAATTCACAGGAGAAGAAAATATAAGCCACCAGCCGTACTGTGCGTCAATGGAGAGGGAACTGGAGTAAGACCGAGTGCCATGACACCTCAACAAGGTTGCAGTCCCGCCTTGCGTCAGCTACAGGATACTGTCCCTTCTGCTACCACCACAACAAGCCCGGCGTCTCCAAAGGAAGCTTATCAAAACCACCGGTCAACAATCACTGGCACAACGAAAGCCAGCTTTTACAATAACACTTAGCGACGCCAACCTTTCTGTGAGGGGGAAGAGGAAATTCCTCAGATAGCTGAGATTGAAATACTCCCAGGACCGTCAGAACTCATTGGCAAACTCTTTTCAAGGCTGAAAGGCAATCTTAAACTTTATTGCAGTCATTTAATCTCAAAAGTCTGACCATTTCATTAGATGGCTGCTCTCTGTTTTGTTAAACACATTAAAGTGGAAGTTCACCCCAAAATGTTTTAGAGCGGCTTTAGTACTATCCATCCATCTAGGTCGTTATGCTGGGAGTTGCCTAGTTTTTGAGATATCGGCCCAAGAAATGTCAGACTCCTCTCAAATATAATGGGAGTGAATGGCATTCTTTCTGTGATTAGAGTGCCAGAGAAATACATCTGGTATAAGGACAGCAATCGCGCAGCAATGTCTCTTACCAGACATCATGACCCGTTTATTGAAGATAAACCACAAACTTGGTTGTTAGCAGTATAATATACAAACAATTTTCTTCCAACAAACTCCACACACCAATTGTATCACTACACGGAAGATATCACCCGGGTCCTCAATCCTGCATCGTCCAAGCAGGAGCACAATGACGTGAACTGAAGGAGATTAATCGTCATTGTTGACGCACCACAGCACACAACAATGAAATGTGTCCTCTGCTTTTAACCCATGTGACATTGTGGCACAGCAGGGGGCAGCTATGTGAGCGCCCAGGGAGCAGTGCTTGGGGACGGTACCTTGCTCAGGGTTCCTCAGCGGTACTTGCAGGTTTTTGGATTCAAACTGGGCAATCTTTCAATTACACAGTTGCGTCCCTAACCACTACACCACCTGCCTGCCATAAATATACGGTGACAACATTTATTGCTGGAAGGATGGTGGTCATTTTCAAGCATTGTGCTGGCCAAGTTTTGAAGATTGGCTTGGCTTCTGACAGTTGAATTTGTGGACTACGATTCCCAGAATTCTCACCTTCTGAGCTCTGTGATAAGCAAAGCAGTACAGGGAATCCCCAGGGTCATCAGCGACAAGGAGTTAATGGCAGGTTTGATGAATGCCAGGCCTGTGGTGATCCCTGAGAGGATGGCCACCACCATCTTGAACCTTGACCTGCAGCAATTGAAAAACCATCCAATCACAAACAGTGTACGCAATGGGATAAATCAAGAATCACTGAAGCAATTGTGGAGGAGAAGAACCGAAAATGAATACGGCTCCATGGCATCACATCATTCACATTTATTTATTTTGCAGATGCTTTTGTCCAAAGTGAGAGATCAGGGTCAGAGTGTTCCAAGAGCTACTGGGCTTATGGGCTACGCAGACCTTGCAAATCCCTATAATTCTCTAATCTCTAATTCTCTAATGAACCACAGAGCTACACACCCTATTCTTTTTGAGGGGGGATTCTATATGTTAAACACCTTGACAATAAATAAATAAATAAATAAATAAATAAATAAATGTTTCCATGGAATTAATAGTCTTCGTCCATTACACAGAATCTGTAAAACTGACGTGCACAACTTCCGGATCGGACCAAAGTTTGCCAACTGCTGGAACTGCACACAGCCCATCAATATGGGTCACGAAACGGACCACCACTTTTGTCGTCATGAAGAGGATCTGCGACACATTTTTGATTTCACATTTGTCAGTTATCGAATGTTTGAAAAAATAAAAAAATCAAGTGAATAATCTAAACTCACATAACCTTTACTTAGGCCTACAGCAAGTGGGAGAAGTATTCCACTGTGAAAAGACCATAAGACATCTTATACTGACTTTTAGAAACAGTTTCAAAATATTTCTTGAATGATTTATCTGACACGATAACTACTGTTGATTGAAAACATTATTAATATTTAATATATACTCTTCATAGGGCCAAAGCCAGGATTTGAAAAATAGTGTGGTCCAGGACCCGAGGGTTGGAGGGAGGTCTCTTTAAATCACGTTATTGATACAGTTCCATTCACAAGCTGTTCATTTTTTATTTTTTTTTATTAATGACGTTATGCGAAATGTTAGTTAGCCTAATGTAGCCTATTTTCATTCATGTGAAAATTTAGCATAAAATGTTATTTTTAGCCCTTAAAAAAATAAATAAATAAATAAATCGCAGAGGCCCTGACCTCGCTGACCTCCTAGCTGGCTACGGCCCTGGCTATTCATTAAACCCTGCGTTAAACAATTTAGTGCTTTACATTAAACATTAATCACTAACAACAGAGCAGCAGAATGCCTTTCAGAAATTTACACCTTCCAGTGCACCGGCTGATTGTGACCTGAGCTACATGATGGGTCATTAATAAGATCTCCGTGAGGTTAATTCATACCCATGACTAGCCAATCTGACATGGGCCTGCATGCAAGAGGTGTGTAGTTCCCAGGGCTTAAATGGGACAAGGTCACATTTTAAAACACACTGCCACAAAGAACCTTCTAAACTCAGCAAGAGCTTTTTCCCCAGTGTGCTACTGTATGTGTACACTGTTCCGGCTCTTCTGGTGGCCTTGCCTGTCTCGCCGGAAGACTTTAGGCAGGTATCTCTTGGGGAACCACATGCCAATGGCACACATCAGGACCCACAGGATGGCCAGCTCATCCAGCATCTGCCCCAGGAAGCTGAGGGTGGCATGGAAGTATGTGGAGCCGATACCTGAGTCAGAAGGGGGAACAGAGCTGCATGAGACCCAAAATAGACACCGTATCATTCTGGATTACCAGCAGAGCACACGGTCAAAGGCACCACTACAGCCCTGAGAACTAATTTAGACTGCAGAGCTCAGTCAAGTTATGCTGTAGCAAGACAATATAGTTATCAACTGACTGAAGAGCACAAGCATTAAAGGATGAGAAAAGAGTGAAATTAATCTGACTGGGCATTGCTAGGCCATCAGAGAATCAAGCAATAAATAAAGACCAGTGACTTTGTACAAGGCTTATCACTCTGGGGCCTGAATTTATAGTGTTGAATGCAGGAACCATTTAGAAGGCCACAGAAATTGTCATCAGAATATTTCTAGAAACTTGCCAGAGGCACACAGATTAGAAGGGCTTTTAAAGAACAATAGCGAGTGCATTCCATGGTGTCCGGAAGGTGCCAAGATTGAGCCGGTGCATTCTTCAAGAAGGTCCACCAGACTAATGTAGCAGCTTCTACATTAATGCAAGGCCACGTTGTATTTAGTCACATACTTTAAAAACAATGCGAACATTTATTAATATCCACACAAAATGTGATATTAAATCATTGTACTTGACACAATGAACAAGCTCAGCAATTTTAATTTCAATACATTTTTGAATGACTGATATAAAACAATGCAAAGAGCCCTCTTACATTCTGAGCATGCTGTTAGAAAGCGACTTATGTGTTTACAGAACATTGCTGACTGCAGCATTCCCCACTTCCCTTATTTTGTTATATGTGATTTCGATACTGAAAGACCGAAGAGCACGTAGCGAGTTGGGCAGCATGACAGTGAGCGGACAGGAGACCATAATTAGACATCCTGCTTGTTCTAACAGAGCGGAAAGGCGCATTTTAAATGGAGATAACCCCTGGCCTCTTGTTTTTCCACTACGGAAAAAAAATCTGTTATGTCGACAATGACTGCAATTGACATTAATAGGGACACGTATAAAGAGATCTTTCAGCTGGACAGATCAACACGTGTCGCTTCAACAGTACATGCCCCAACATGTTTGCGGAGGTCAGTTAATTGCCTGATTAGACTATCACAAACTGCAAGACTTCCAGTGACACCCACTGATGCAATTAACTACTAAGTACTGCCTGCCTTTGGTCCCACCGTACTCTCAAACTGAAGTCCTTCGGTTTATTCAACTCTTGCGTTATCGTCTTTTAAATGAAATGTGATCGGCTTAAAAAAAAGCTACACAATGCTACATTGTTTTACACCAGTTATCCAACCTGATGAATAGGAATTTCTTTGAATGTCTTGGGTGTATTTAAACACTCTTTTGCTACCCAAACCAATAAAACACTGGCACAACGATCGCCGACCCTGCCTTTACCGAGGGTTACGAGAGTAAGCAATTATTTTGTGTGAAGGGTGGCTATAGAAACTCAGGCACGCTAATGCAAAAATAAAAAATAAAAAAAAACTTACCAACTACAACCAGCAGCGTCCATATCAGGTATATCCCACTGTTGAAATGCGTGGCGTACTGTCGAAATAACCACATTAAAATAGGTGGCAAAATAAAAAACAGCACGTTGCTGATCTGAAATGACAGAAAAACGAGAAAAATGAACAATGATCGGCACACCTCGAACAAAAAAAGGCACCTTACACCCCAGTCCTCAAATCCTAAGTCGCCTGGCACCGCGCGTGCCTCTGGAAGAGCGTCCGGGACGCCCCGCGCGCGCAGGTGCCCCTCGTCGCGCGTGGCACGGTACCGCAGTAATGAGAACCGCATGGATGGACGCCAGCATCTCGCAGACGTCCGGAGGAACCCACTTCCGAGGATGCGCGATTAACTCGGCGGCTCGCTCGCGGCGCCTTCTCGGCAGCTTGACAGGTGTTTGTGGCGTTTATAGTCCCCACGTGTCCGGTACTGCCCGGTACTGGCAGGTCACTCTCTATAAGCAGTTAATTAAAACAAAAACACTCGCAGTCTCCGCTCCTACTCCTACTTGTTGGCTTGACTTTGGCATTCACTTCGCGCGTGCGGTTAACTAATAATTAGATAAGCAACAAAATGACAGTCACACTACATTGCAAGGAAACTCCGGAATTAATTTTTAGCCCATTCTATATAAGTGTTGGACATACAGCAAGACGTGCTTAAACCACTGCCTCTCGAACCGAGGCGCAAAAATCACAAAAGGAAAGGAGTAAATACTAACCGTGTTGTAAAACTCCGCAATTCCAGGATAAATGAGATAATTTCCTTCACACCAGTCGACCTCGGAGCTGCCAGCCTTCAGCTGATTCCAGAACACCAGATCGCTCATGTTTTTGTTGGTTTTTTTTTGTGTGCAGTTCTTAAAGCTGCGGACTTCAGTGAAGAAGATTACCAACTGGTGGTGGCAAAGACGATCCGATGAAAGGATGTCAGCTCTCCTGACGTAAACATTCAGCAGTTTCTGCTGACCGGCGCTTTGATCGCAGCTATAGACTATGCCTGCATGTTAGCAGCTCTCGCACAACAATCGCACGTTGCAATGTCAGTAAATTAGGCGACTAGCGCGACCCGACAGCTGCGCTCATTAGACACCGAAAGCTCAGCCTACGGCGGCGAGCGCTCCAGCTAGCGAGCCGCGCATGCGCACTGCCACCCGCTCCTCCGTAACAGGCAGCTGAAGTATTCACAACTTGTACTCTTGCACAACTTATTTATATGCATGATGACGGCATGTGTTATTGTGATCACGTGAGATTCTTCTCGAGTTTAAACAAAGGAGGCTAAAGAGCACTATAATGGACTTGTTTGTCAGATGCCGCTAAATACACATTTAAAACGCAATAATAATATCCATTGTGGAATATTCGTTTTAGTCATACTAGGGATGGTACTGTTAAATGCAACGTGCTGCTAGCATTGTTATGGTCTTAGGAGTTGCTTATATCATACTGTGAATATTAGCAATAGAAGCATGGTCATTTTCTCAAATTATATAGAAGATAGTGCTGCAAGTACTTCTCAAATATGTCCCCGCCAGCTTACAGATATGTGCAGTTTAAAGCGGCGAAATACTTCATTCATAAAACACTTCGAATGCATTTAATTAAATTAATGTCTGATTACTCATTGCTTTGTGTGCATTGGCCTGGTATGCGGATGACCATTTCCACAAACAATAAATGTTCAGAAGAAGGATGTTTTGCCGGAAAGTTAGTTGCCGCGCTCCAGCGTATTCCTGTTGCCTCCACGTTTTAGGAAAACAATAGGGATGTTTCACGTCGTTTCATGTATGACATTACCCCTATTCCTGCTTTTACAAAAATTTTATTTATGTCAAAGGACGCAGGAAGCCACGTATCCTCCGCGAACTTTGCAATCCTGCCATACTTCGAACGATGAGAATGTAACGGTTAAAGATGTGACGTTCATTCAACATTAAAAATTAAACAATGAACAAATACTTCCCACAAGTATATATATACGTCAATTCACAAGTAGCCATGGCACATACGTACAAGTGAATATCTATTGTCTATATGTAATTAAATACATTTTAGACATGGCATTAGTTCAATATTAAATACAAAGTGAATTAGTTAAATCAGGAAATCTATTAACTGTAAGTTTACAAGTAACCACATTTAAAGATAACTGGGATCACTCTAAACACACGCACAAAGGCATCGCCCCCCCAATAAAAACACATGAAATCTCGCGATAGCTGCTCGTGGCTAAGTGAGCGCGTGCGCCGGAAGTTCGTCCTCTTTCTGTGGCGGACCGTAGATGTGTGTGAATATCACACAAAATGAAGGTAGGGCCGTGTTACGCGTATATTTAGCACTGGAAACTCGCCTTTTAACGTCTCGATGTTCGCATAACGCCGGAGCTTACGGTCTTGACGACACGATGGCTTAGGTATTATGTCTGCTGGGAGCCGTACAGTCGCGGATGGATGTTGATTGCTCCCCACCGGCGGATGGGTCGGATGTTAAACATGGCCGCCTCCAGTAGTAGGGCTGAGCATTCACGTCGCCAACCCTGTAATGACAGTCCAGGCGACTGCTGAAAGCAATTACACCTGACCTTCCTCTTGTGTTAAATTAAATACTCCATAGTTGCGCGTTAGAAGAATCTCCCATTTCTTGCTGCTTATTTTACGGAATAATAAACAGTTCAAGCCCCACACTGCACGCTTTATACCCGTTTTCTATGAGGGCCCGGGCGCATTTTCTGCCTTAAGGCTTGTTTTCCAGCTGTAAAAAACTTACGCAACAAATATGACGTTTTAAATGTAATAGTGATACTTTATTTTAGCATTGTAGGTCTACTTACTGCTAAGTATTGTTGATTGCTGTGGTTCCCTTTCCCCTGCGCGTCTTTCCAACTATAAGGCTACCTCGCATTATCCGTCAGCGTGCCTTCTCCAAAGTCCAGGGCTAGTCATTAGATCATTTGATTGCTTTTACGTGTGTTACAGTAGAAGGTGTTTCTTTAACTGAACTTCTCCTTCTCTCCTGTGCCAGCTGAACATCTCGTTCCCGGCCACTGGCTGCCAGAAGCTGATCGAAGTGGACGACGACCGTAAACTGCGCATCTTCTACGAGAAGCGCATGGCCGCGGAGGTGGCCGCAGACCCACTGGGCGACGAGTGGAAGGTGCGATGCCCCTGCGGACCCTCGCGAAAGGCTCAAGGCGATAGGGGATCTGGCCGAATGGTTCTAAAGAGCTTTGTCAGTGTGTTTCTGCCTTCCTGACGTGCTCTCTGCTCTGGCTCTAAGGGCTACGTGGTCCGCATCAGTGGCGGGAATGACAAGCAGGGCTTCCCCATGAAGCAGGGCGTGCTGACCCACGGCCGCGTCCGCCTGCTCCTCAGCAAGGGCCACTCGTGCTACCGCCCCCGCAGGACCGGCGAGCGCAAGCGCAAGTCCGTGCGCGGCTGCATCGTCGACGCCAACCTCAGCGTGCTCAACTTGGTCATTATCAGGAAAGGTGCGTATTCCACCCGGAAAAATGGTTCTGGTGTTCTAGAGCAGCGTTTCTCATCCCGGTCATCGGGGACCCCCAGAATCGCCACGATGTTGCTCCCGACCAGCTCCCAGCTGATCAAGAGTACCAAACACCTGGTACACTTGTGTGGGGAGCTGAGAGGGAGCCAACATATGGACTGTGTGGGGGGGTCCCTAAGAATATTGGAATAGAGCAGAGCTGTGGGAACCTGATCCATGGAGAGCTGGTGTGGGTTTTTGGGGTGACCTCTCAGTCAGCCGGTAAAGCAGTGGTTCTCAACTCCAATCCTGGGGACCCACTGTTATTAACATTTGGTGAGGGGCCTTGGTGAACTAAGCCTCTGTTCCTGATCGGAAGGTCACCTGCTTGAACCTTGATGGAATAGTAGCATGTCCGTGGGCCCTTAACTCCCAGCTCCAGTGGAGCTGCATGCTGGATGACCATGCGCTGATTGTCCCCAAGCTTGCTCTCACCTGCATGTGTCTCTCTTGGAGAGCAAGATGGCTTCGGCAAAGCTTTCCAGTGTACCTCTACTCCTCTTAGTGCTACTGGGAAAAGACTGGTGTGTGTGTGTACGTTCCAGGTGAAAAGGAAATCCCCGGGCTTACCGATCGCACCGTGCCCCGGCGCCTGGGCCCCAAGAGGGCCAGCAAGATCCGTAAGCTCTTCAACCTGTCCAAGGAGGACGACGTGAGGAAATACGTGGTGAGGAGGCCCCTCACGAAGGAAGGTGCGTGTTTAGGTGCCACCTGAATGAAGTAAATGAATTGTGAGCTGACCGGCGTAGCTGATGTTCCGGCTAACTGCTGCGGCCACGTGTCTGAGCAGAGGAGTTCAGTCAGTTTTCAGAATGGTGTGCGTACAGTCAGAAATATATTTTTGATGTGGTGTAAGCCGAAAATGTATAAACAATGCTGAGAATGATTTGGGTCATATCAAATCATAAATATTAGTGTTGGGTACTTCTGCGTGCTGGATTTATGCCGTTAATTCAAACTGGGGTGGTGCATGTACCTTGTATGCCCAGGTAAAATGGGTGTCGGGGTGCCCTCTACTATACCAGTCATTACAACTAGCTGATTGAGCCCCACTATGGGCTGACTGGGCCCCAGCTGAGAGAGACAGGGTCCGCGCCGAATGGTCTGGGTCATGCAGAGAAATTGGGTCCTGTCTTAATGTGTCTAGTGCTGGTGCTACGTGTTTGTTGACAAAGTGCTTATCCTCACTCACAACCAGGTAAGAAGCCCAGGACTAAGGCGCCCAAGATCCAGCGCCTGGTGACGCCCCGCGTGCTGCAGCACAAACGGCAGCGCGTCGCGCTGAAGAGGAAGCGCACCCTGAAGAACAAGGAGGAGGCCTCAGAGTACGCCAAGCTGCTGGCCAAGAGGACCAAGGTAGGGCCTCCAGCAGCGGTATCTTCACTGCTGTTTCCATAAGCAAATGCTCGACGGCAGCATGGCTCATAGGGCGAGCTGTCCGTTTGTGGGGTCAGAGCCTCCGTGTGTCCGGAAGGTTGCTAGTTTGAATCTTTTCGCCAGTGGAGTAATCGCGTCATCGTTGATCCCTTGGACGAGGCCCTTAATCCTGTAACCTGCTCCATGGTGCCAAAAGAACGGCCAACTCTGCACTCTGACCCCAAACTTCATTCTCATAGGAGGGCGAGGGAGATGTGTGCGCGCCTACACTTGTAGGAATGGCAGTGTCGTCATTGATGGAGGGGTTCGGTTTTTGTTTTGGCTGAGTTGTTAGAACTGAAGATGGTGTTTGCATTGGGACGGCTTGTTTTGTGCGTTGCGCTGAACGAGAAGGTTCCAGCTTCCAGATGATTTGTTGCCATAGGTCTTTACTTCATAAAGGCCTCAAAAGTGGAAGTAGTTGCTGTGTTTTTTTTTGCCATGCTACCATTCAATTACCTATGGAAACTGTTTGTGGGCTTTCAGCTTATTGGTTCATACAGAATTTTCCACCAGGGAAAGGTTTCCTAAGTGCCCACAGCTGTTAGAAATGAGAGATGATACTGTAATAATTCTAAAGTGGTGCTGAACTGGAACGTTCCCTAATGCTTGAATAACACCGTGTGACCCTATGGATGGAGTGATGGCACAGAACATCCTGGCATTTAACAGGACACCTGGCTGGCATCACTGTACAGCAGGACAGAATGTGTAGGTGTCTAGCACCTGCTAGTGTCGTCTCTGTGGAATATAATTAATGTATTCATGGACTGTGTCTTGCTTTTTCATTCTGGTGCAAAAGTGCCAATATTGGAGGCCTAGTCCCTTCTTCACTTGGATGGTTATTCAGAGCTGGTTAATTGCTTGGTCTGTAAGTTCAGGATGGGCTCTGCCGTCATGCCATTGATTCTGTTAAAGCTATGAGCCGTCTGTGTGTAAATATGGCGTGTGTCATGACAGTTCCACACTAACACGCACGTCCTACCTGCAGGAGGCCAAGGAGAAGCGTCAGGAACAGATTGCCAAGAGACGCCGCCTGTCCTCTCTCAGGGCGTCCACGTCCAAGTCCGAGTCCAGCCAGAAGTAACGCTGACCATGTCAGAACGCCATTAAAAAGTCTTTGCAGAAATGCTTGCTGTGTAGGTGTTTTATTAGAAGTATTGGGATCCCGTCTTCAGCCTGGCAGATGCTTGGCATTTGATTAGCTATATCGGGTATGGTGGAGCTCACTGTATCTAACATTTATGGATTCCCACTGCTTTTGAACAAATTAACTGTAAATGCAGTAATATAAAGCCTCATAAGGTTGGTATTTTGCGCATTTCAAAAAGTGGGGTCTTTTCAGTGTTGGCTAAAACACTGTATATTACAGTAAAGCGCTATATATATAATATATATATTCATTCAGACAGACTGCAGACATCCCACCCTGCTCCACCCAGATTGTCTGCTTGAAATAATCATGAATTACCTCCTCTCCAGGATCTAGTTGCCCACTTACCGGAACAAACAGACATGAAAGTACAGAAATAGTGTGGAATACTTAAACATTAATGCCATTTAAAAAATTAAACTACTTTTACACTGGTCGTTTCCTATTCAACTCCAAATAGACACGCCTTGTAGCTCATACTATTATAAAACCTACATAAGCTGACACTGCTTCTCTTCTGGGGGAAAAGAAAATCAGTTCTAAGGTCACAGTAAATTAAGGACTTGTAACGAAATAACTTGCCATAGATAGGCATAGCGTTTTATTGAATTACTTTAAACCTGCCAGTAACATGGAAAAGTCTTACTTTACAGATGTGTACAAGGTTTCTTTCCGTGCATTTGGACAAGGAGACAATGTATAATGTTTTTCTTTAAATGTCTTAAATAATGAACATCACTATGGATTATAAATTATTCATAGACAATACCCTAAAATAAACTTGCAGGTGTCAATTAACCAACTTGATACAATGGAGACAAGTTACATTATTAATGGTAGTAGCTAGCCTGTCAGAGTAGAAATTAAGACTCAGTGTTGTTTAGCTTTCATAAAGCATAACCTAGAAAACCTTATAAAGGAAGCATTTAAGTCTCCTAATGGTCAGCCAACTGTTCCCAATACTGCGGCATGGAAACGGGTAATCTGTCTCACAGCTGTGTGCCTAGTAGATGCATCTGGAGTGGGAAAGACGGCACACGGGCATTTCCCTTCCAGTCTGGACAGATGGTTTAGCCTGCCACTGGCTGTCCATTTACTCTCCTCAGCAGCCATACCACCTAAGTAATCCATCTAATGCTAAGCAGGTTTGGACCCAGCCAGGACTTGAATGGGAGACCAACAGAGAAAACTGGGATGTTGCTGGAAGAGGTGCTGGTACGGCCAGCTGATTAGGCCAGGGGTACCCAACTTCAGTCCTTCAGGGCCAGAATCCAACACAGTTTGCAGATTTGAGCAGGGAAATCTGCAAACTGTGTTGGATTCTCGCCCGCAAGGACTAGCGTTGGGTACCCCCAGGGTAGCCCATCCTGTGGTCTGTATGGATCCCAGTGCCCCAGTGCAGTGACGGGGACACTGTGCTGTAAAATGGTGCTGTCCTTCGGATGAAACGGAAAACCCAGGTCCTGACTCTGAGGTCATAAAGGATCCCTGGGCATCTTTCGAAAGAGTAGGGGTGGTACCCCGATGCCCTGGCTAAAATTGCCCACTGTGGCCCTATGAGATCTCCTGTACCTAATTGGTGAATACTCTCCTGCCCTTTCACCACCTAAGATACTGTGTGGTGAGCGTACTGGTACAGAATGGTTGCCGTCGCGTCATCCAGGCGGGAGCTACACAGTGTTGGTAACTGAAGTGGCTCTCCATTGCTTCCGTAAAGAGCTTTGGGTGTTTGATAGGCCACATTCACTCATACAAACGTTTAAGGTGCACCTTCTGAGGTATGTTTTTGGAGGATGAATATTTACCTATATGCGCCGTTACTGTTGCCTAAAAATCAGACCATCTAGGAAAATAGTGCAAGGATCCAACCATTAAAGGCTCCATGGTGTCGGTTTGCAGGATTGCACAGGCTGTGCTTTTCTCAGTTACTTACAGTCTTGGACTCATGATATGAATCCTCTCTCACCCCCCCAAGTGCATGAAAGATTACAAAAGGACATCCTGATTGATGAAAATGGTACAGCAGGGTAAAGCCATTAAAGATAAGAGTAACAAATCAACACACATGGCTGAGTTTATCCTCTTACAGCATTTCATAGATGCTTTTCCTTTTAAAAGAGGGTCCAGGGTCAGGGGTCTGGAATGTCTGGCATGAAATTCCTGATTGTCTACAGCATGTGGGCCACAGCTCATTGGTTGCTGTATGACCACTATAATAATATTTATATGTAGCCTATTTACAACACTTAAATTGAGCATTTTGCAGTCTTAAGGAACAGAATAAGGGCTTGCTAAGGCAATCCTAGTTCAAATTCCCATTTAGAAAAAGAAACGATCAGTTCAAAAACAAGCAGCTTTTCTAACTGTAAATCCATGTACAGAGTTTGATTCTCTCTCCTTGATACCTGGGACAGATCTGAGCATCGCTTTCCACTAAGTGGTTGACAGTTCTCTGGGAGCTTTTCACTGGTCGACCACTTTCTGTGTCTCATTTCAATGTGCAACTTCGGGCATTCTTTGTGAAGCTATAAAAAGGCCCCTTCTGCTCAACCAAGGATGGAACATCATAGGTGAAAATGAAAATTAGCATTACTACCGCACAGGTGAGATCTACCAGCATTTCGCACGGCAAATGAACACTGGTGGTAAGAGCAGAAGTAATGAAGTCAAACAAATACAATTCTTTCAACTGTGATTAAAAGTACCATTGGGTAATTCCCCATTATGTAATGCATTTAAAAATACATTATGAAATATTAAAAAATTATACAAAATCTATTCAAAGCTTGAGGATCAACCTTCACCCACAATCCTGGGCAGCTGCTGTCGGTACCCTCCATATAAGTGGCTAAATCAGACATTCCCAGATTTTTTGACAGGGGGTTGTCAGATGATGGGGGCCCCAAACCACTTGAGACACCACTGTATGCGGTTGCGGGGCGGGTGGTCAATGCGTGACAGAGCCTTCAGCTGCTCTGGACTCAGCTCTTCGAAGGCTTGCTGGTACTCGCGGTCAAAGGCCTCTGTAGCAACAGATGAGAGACATCAGGCTTAGAGAGCGAGAAGGCTGGACTTGCATGCACACAAACCTGTAGAAGGCCATTTGAACTGTAGCTCTGTGTCAGCTTTAGGTTTTTTACAAATACAATACTTTGTCTCAAAGGTACAGGCAGATGGCTCTTAAAAATCAATGACGAGCATTATTACCTTAGTGTATTTTTGTTATATTTGAGACAAGACCTCCAGTGACCTAAAGTCACACTTCCTCATTGAGTCACAATATTGGGAACTGAAACTCAAAGTCACAGATGAGCATTCAGGCTCAAACAGCTCAAGTGAGGATACCATACTGACCCAGCACAAACTGCATGTCAGCTTTCGGTCACTCACCAATATCAATGTTCTCTCTGCCCAGAGCCACCAATGATAAGAAGAGAACCTCCCTATAGATACTCCTGAAAGACGGAGGGGACATGGTTAGGGTTACTTTCACTGACGCTTCCAGGAACAACGAGAAAAACAGATGCCCAGCAGAAACAGACCGTTGCCGTTTGATATGGGGACGCCTCTTAATCTCCCGCAGGAGCAGGTTGATTGGTCCGTACACGTCGTTGGTCTGGATGCTCCGGACGATGCTGTTCAGCAGTGTCCTGGTCTCCTGCTGGTCAGTGAGACCCAGGAGGCCTTTCTTCTCCACTAGGGAGCAGAGCACCAGTAGAGGCAGGTCAGTTACCCCTGTTGGGTTACTGGGCCGTTCCAGTCCACAGACTAGGTTAGTGCTACATCAAGAATATTAGCAAACAAATCAGTCATCATGTTGTCATTTGGGCTCCTTTATAAGAACATAAGCAAACAGTTACAAAGGAGAGGAGGCCATTTGGCCCATCAAGCTTGTTTGGGGAGAATTCCACTAGTAGCTCAGAGATGTTAAAATCCTCTGCTTTAAAGGAATCCAAGGTTTTAGCTTGCACTACACTAACAGGAATTAATGCTGAAGTAACTATTTAATTGAACAGCATCCAGACCTGTTAGGATCTTATATACCTGGATCATGTCCCCCCTTAGTGTCCTTTGCTCAGGGCTGAACAGAATGAGCTTAGCTAACCTTTCCTCGTAAGACATTCCTTTTAGCCCAGGAATCATTTTTGTAGCCCTTAGTAGAACCCTTTCTAAGGCAGCAAAGTCCATTTTAAGGTGAGGTGACCACAACTGTACACAATATTCTAGGTGGGGTCTTACCAAGGAATGGTAAAGCCCTAACATTACCTCCCTTGACTTAAACTCCACACACCTGGAGATGTAACCCAATATCCTGTTGGCCTTTTTAATTGCTTCCCCACACTGGCGAGAGTGGGACATGGAAGCATCACCATATACACCGAGGTCCCTTTTGCAATCGGCTTCCTGTATTTCCGTGGCACCCATAAAGAACCCATAGATGCTTACATGTGATATGTAATTTTTTCGATTATTTTACAGGGCTACCAACTTCGGTCAGCTGGCTGGTGTGAAATCTTCAATTCAAGACAAGTCTTCACATTTGCATGTATGTAACAGTTATATTACCATGTAAACAGTCTGTACGGTTTGCAAACTGCCCTGACGCATTTGATGCAGCCAACTTTAGGGTTATAATGAAATAATCTAGATTTGCCGTAACATTTCTGGCATGAGTGTGAGCGTCATGCCAGATGTGTGAGAGCTGGCAGCCCTGTTTTTTGCTACAGTTACATGCTACAGTTCCAGGCACTGCAATGGGGCTAGACTGGACATCTAGAGAGCACAAACGAAGGGCAGCCGGCCGGCAGGCAGAGAAACTGCAGAGCCGCACGGGTGGCCGTGTGACATCTGGCGCAGCACACTCACACAGGCTCCTCCAGCGCAGGTAGAGGGGCTTGTCGGGCCCCTGGTGCAGGTTAACGTTGTCCCAAAGCAGCTGAACATGCACCTGCTTGCTATCCTGGGAGAGGGTGGTCAACGGGAGCTACAGGACGAGAACTTAAATTAATCCCTAATGCAAAAAAAAAAAAACCCAATGTATCATTACTTAGACGGCTAAAGCCGACTGAATCCTTACTTATTCAAAGCTGTACTAAATAATTAGGACAAGGAAAAAGAAAACCAATGTATAGGATCAAATTGTGTAGGGGTCAAAGGTTATACTGAGACGAAGGGGCTGGCAAGGCACAGGCATGACAGACCTGTAGCCCGTTGTTGCGGTGCTCCGAGGTGAGGATGAGCCCTGGGAGGTAGCTGGGGAGGTCCAGTCGGTGGAAGTACCACACCAGATTCCAGAAGATGATGGGGTGCTGACTTAGGAAGGTGTGGGTGTAGATGACCTGATCGCCTTCGTTCTCCAGCAGCGACTCCAGCTCCTTGCGCAGCACCAGAGGACTGAGGTAGGGTACAGACACGGGCTGTGGATTGGGCCTCTTTTGCCCCAAGGAATCCTGGGAAGACAGAGGTGTTATTTTCATTAACAATATATATGCTTTATTAAACCCGTTTATCACCCCCCCGCCCCCGCCCCCGCCCCCGCC
>JAODKM010000016.1:8688454-8701295 GCA_026780845.1 Petrocephalus sullivani | reverse complement strand
GGTAGTGGGGGAAATGTGGGGAAAGAGAGGGGGAGGGGGGGGGGTTGGTGGGGGGGGGGGGGGGGGGGGGGGTGGGGGGGGGGGATTCTGGAACAAAGTCAGGACCTTATTCAACAGCCCGGCCTAACTTTTAATAGTATCGCTCCTATTTGAACAGCACTGCTCTTCATGATCCCGGATTTCCTCACCTAGCACTACAGAAGACGGTCGAGGGTCACCATGGCAACCAAGCCTGCTGACAAAATACCAAAACACTGAGACGACAGCCAGCCTCCCCCCCAGCATATCCTCAACTTCTGTGGCCTCAACATCACCTGATATGTACCATAGATATACTTCTCCTGGCACCTAAGTAACTTCAAGGTATCTCCATAAGAGAGGAGAAGATGATTCTGGAATATAGGCTGATTACTGCCATCGCGCCCCCGACTGATGTACTGGGCAGCAGTGTATCGGCAGGCAATAAGAAACATTTGGGGCACTCTTTTCCCACTTTGCTTTTGCATTACTATTTTAGGTCCATTTTTTCTCTGCCCCATGCAGCTTTTATTGCTCAAACGGCAGCAATAAAATACGACAAATGGGGCCTCTTAAATTCTGCTCCCCCAAAACAATGCCAGCTGTGACAGAGGGAGGCTGCCAACAGCCCTCCTTTCCACTGGGGGCTCACCTGTGACACCAGGCGTCACCCCCAAGAGGACCCAAGGGTGTTTTACTTATATAAACATGTTCTGAGGGCAGAACAAAAAAAAAATGACTGGCTCAGGGAGAGAAACAATTAGATCTTAAGTAAGATGTAAGATGTCAGACCTACCAAGCAGGTATCTTTGCCCCGCCTCTAGTTGCTTGGACCCACCTTTGTCACAATTTGATTGGTTCAATGAGAACCAATAGTTTTTCATTCTGCCCTCAGAACATCTTTGTGTAAGTAAAACTCCCAAGAGCCAAAAGGCACAACCAGTCCCATCTACACCGTTGAGCTGCGCGGCACTGTATCGCAAATATCCCTCATGCGGGATTTTGATGACAATGTGGCAAAACATTTCCCGTCTTGCTTTATAGCGGGGACCTTGCACCGGGACATTTTGACCTTTCATTTATAATGCAATCAAAAATCTGCAGAAGTCTGTTTTGCGCAGCATTATTTAAAATGTTTCCTCTCTTTCAGGACCGCAGTTCTCTCTTAATATTTCTTAAGTTAAACTGAGACTCAAGTAGTTGAGCCTAAGCAGCATTTTTAGATGTGTGGAATGAAAAGTATTTCACTTTTGCTTTCAGAGAATGGAAACCTTGACTAAGCGAGTCCTATGACCCTTGTGGCATTTTACTGTCAACACCTTACACATGATCTAAAGAGTGAGCAAGATGAAACGAAGATGCAACGAAAAAAGACATTCCGATATACCTGTTCTCATACTTCGCAAATATATCTTAATTTCAAGCTCAATTTCAATTAAAATGCCTGATCCATGCTTTCCTGGGCCTGAGACTTGCTTGGCAACAGCATTGGAAATACAGCATCCAGCTTGGGTGAGAGAAACTATGAAGACAGTCGAAAACGCATGAATGCCAGCCATTCTGAATAATGTGGAGCAAAGGCTGGAGGAAAAGGAGGAGGAGAGGCCACAGCCGAATATGTTCATGTTTAAGTAGACGACTTTAAAAAACAAAAACGGCGATGAGATAATGAACCTAAGAGCCCGCCAGCGAGCTCCTTTCTGACCAGCCAAGGATATCCCTAATGAGCAAAACAAAGCTTTAACTACCAGGCAGACTGAGTCATCTCCGTCTCTCCCGTGTTGTTGCAAAGACCTTCAGAAGAACATCCCGGACAAGCGACAAACGGCTTGACGTTTTATAGCAGAAGTTTCTGTCACTCTGACCTTGTGAACTGGAAATATAAACACTCTTTTTACTTTTTTACAATGGGATGACTTCTGTCCCCCAACCAAGTTAATGTTTTTGTTACTCTCCCACAGCACTTCCTAAACACACTGACAGGACAGTCAGTGGTGTGGGGGAGCGACACTCACACCCTTCCGATCCCCCCCCACACCCGAGGCCACAGAACATCACAGGCTTTATGAAGCTCTCAATCTCAGAGGATGATACATTCTGGTGCAGAAAAGCACACTTTTCCAAAATGCCACGTATTTCTGGTTTGCGTGTACATTCCTCATCCAAATTCTTTTGCAAGGCAAACTTTGAAGCTGGAATATTTTAAAATTCACACTTAAGGCAAGATGCTCTACATAACCCAGGTGGTTTAAAGGAGCCCAGCCTAATACAGGGTCAGGCGAGGTTGTCTTAACAGGAGATTATAGATCTCACAGGCAGGATACCAGATTTCTCAAAACTACTGCAGCAATCAGCTCCTATAGCTCACCCAGTAGAGCCTTTTGCTAAAAAAGCAAAGGTTGAAGGTTCAGTTCCCAGGAGCAGACATAAATTGTAACCCTTGCCTTGACTTGCAGTAGCCTAGGATAAAGGCATCGAATGACAGAGTTAATGTAATAACCGTCAGCAAGAATCTCTGGAAAATTAATCCCAACTCATATTTGAGTGTTTTGATGCATGTCACAGAGTATTGAACTGGTTGGTTGAAACAAAACCTTGGTCTGGATTTGTCCTGAACCTGAATTTTCCACCTCTGAGACACACACACGCACACCCCACCTGAAGGCACCTTGTTCATTCAGGAAGAGCTTAGGGAAAGTCCTCCTGTCTGACTCGAGGTGGAACCGGCGCACACAGGGCATCCCCAGAACATCTTCTGCTGTAAAGGTATGTCCTCCCATGCTCGATGTAACTTGCTGCCGAATGCACAAGAATTCCCCCCCCGGGGATCCATAAAAACACAACATTAAACTTGTCTGCCGTACCTCACATTGAGTGGAAAAGTATTTATTTTACTAGTTATTGTTCCTTTAGGATGTGGGCCATCATTACTTCATTCAGGTAAGTTGATCATAAACGCACTTGCTGATTCTTAATCACATCCCACTTTAGATAAGCTGTGATTTTAAGTGGGGGGAGGGCAGACAGAGGACAGAGACACTTCAGTGATGGGGGGGGGGGTACGACACCTCCAGGTGCTGTAGCTGTACTGTTGCAGTCTCAGGCGGGAAGCCAGGACTGGCCCCAGCTGATTGGTCCCTCCCCTGGCACTCTTTAATTTGAAACATCATTGGCCATTGAAAGGAGTGGCCCCTCTGTTTGAAAAATGGCTCCTTTTAAGCCCTCTCCATAAAAGGGCTTGCCCTCTCAGGTACGAAGGGACTTTTGGAACCGGGAGATCGGGCCATCTTATGGAGCAGCCCCACAGCCAAACAACATTATGCATAACTGCACAGCGATCTCAATGCATCAAAGCAGAGAGATCTGGACTCCCATGGTGAAAGGCATCTTTACAAAATCGAGTTTGAGAAGCATATCCAAAGCAACTGGAATTCGCTCTTCCTTAATCCCACGGCACAGTTAAGTTGGCATCTATGCACCCATCGCCTGGTAGAGCTGACTCAGAGGAAAGTACCCTCTGGCGGGGGGGGAGGGGGAGGCGGGGAGGCTTGCAGCAACAGTCAGATCATGGAAACATCAGAGACACATGGGGAGAGACCCCTGCATGGCCAAGGCCAGAATGAAAGGGCACAGCCAAAATGCCCAATTCACCGTGCTAAGTGCCTCACTAATTACCGTCCCAAAGGCCGGCAGACAGTTCACATTCCACAGACAGGGAACACGCAGGCCACTCTGGGGTACTAGCTCTCAGAAGGTGGGGGGGGAGCGATTTGAGGGATTAAAAACAGGGGTGCCAAATTCAATTTCTAAGGGGCGTGGCATAAGACGGCATTTGCTGTAACCATCTGAAGTAATTCGTTCTTTCCTTCTGATGTAAGAAAGAAAAAAGTGTTTCACATCTCTGCGCTCTTACTGGGGAAATCGCTTTGGCAGAAAATCGACAGATACCAGCACAGACCGAAATACAGAGCGGACAGACGAAATGAAAGAGAGTGAGGAAGAGAAGACGCTGACGAACGAGGGCTGTGTGACTGCGGCAGGGGTCGACTTCGCGGTGCCGGCAAGCGGCTGCATCATTAAGCAAATATTAAATTAATAGAGAAGCCGTGGAAAAATCTGAGAGAGAAACTGTCGATTGAGGAACCTGCCCCCCCCCCAGGGAGATCAGGGGCTCCAACAGGCAGCGAGGGCACAGGAGGCAAAGTCCTCTTTGCTGATGGCAGGGGCGGGTAAACATTCCCGTATCCATGGCAACCAGACAAAGTGCCAACACCGTGTGGGCTCATCCCCAAGCGCCCGGGCGAGCGTACAGGCCGAGGGGAGGTCTACAACAATAAACCAGAAAAGAAAATATACATTTAAACAACATTTCATGAGTGGGTGAATTCAATAAGCCAGGGGAATTAAAGCTCACTTCTTTTGCAAAGAAAACCGGACCGCGTTGGACACCATATTGTGTCATTGTACGCGTCACGCTTTTGCCAAAGGCTTCCCAGACCTTTGCAGACACTCAGAAGGAAATTAAATCTGAACAAAGCTACAACTTGTCAGGATAGTGCCCGCCTTTGGGGAAAATCAATGCACTCACCTATCAATGCCCTTTCACTGAAAAAAAGGAAAATATAAGTATGCATGACTGAAAAATTCCAAAAAGATGACTATAGAATGAAGGTATGTCTCGACTGAATCTAACACAAAGGTACTTTACAGTCAGGGACTCTGAGTCACCAACCCAAGGCAAACCCCCATTTGGATGAACACTGGACTTCGACATTGTGGAAGGGTGTAGCTGGACTGTTTTGATTTACTGCGACACACAAGGAAGAAGCCGGGGCCCAACCCCACACGCTGACGCACCTGGCTCAGCCTTCGACTGCCAAAAAAAACCAAGGCTCATTAATGAAAAGACTTGGTGAAAATAAGGTTCCATACAACATCCGTACAATACAGGGGCGCTGTGACCTTATGACTGCGGTTTCATAAGATACATTTCTGCCTAAAACAAGGTGTTATTTTCTAAGAGCTTATAATATATAAAGAGACAGCTACCATCATAAAGTTCTATGTTCTTTTGTAAAAACTGACAGGTCACATACAGATACTGGTGGATCCTTATTTCAGGACCACACAGACCAACTCTTTGTTACAGATGTAATTTTAGCTAGCACAACAGCTGAACTAATTGAACAACATTTGTGGCCCCAGAGCAACCTAGTAAAGCCCCCCCTCCCTCCCATGCCCCCCACCTGCCATAAAGTTGCCGCACAGCAAGTCTATCTACTGTTTTTGTCTGCTACTCTCAAGGCCAGACATTTGAGCCGAGAGCGACTTCCCCACTCTCTTTCAGGTCTGGATTTCACGTCTGACCATTGTTGCTCAAGGGCATCCTTAATTGTTTTTCGTGTTCCAAAAGGTCCCCCCCCCCATCTACCACTACATTCACATGGCACTGGACGGCCCAGATCCTCATCTCTGGAATGCAAAAGGTCACATTTCTCGGCTGCGATCCCCCCCCCGTAACTCAAAGGTTTACCAAAGCGAGCCGCCCCAGCGCCGATATCTCAGGGCTGCATGGCGAGGAGCTCTCTGCACCGCGAAGCCACTTTGATTCTGCTGCACAGCCAACAAGTGGAACCCAAGTTGACGTTCTACAGCAGCGTGGGTAAGCTCAGAAAAGTCAGAACAAAAGGAGTTTCGGCACTGCAGCTGGAAGCGCATTCGTGCACCGTCGCATTCACCTGAGGTACGCTGCCAGCATGCGGAATCGGCACGCCGTTTCTGAGTAAAGACGACGTTTTAGTCCCAGACTGGATCTCCGTAGGTTTGAGAATAAAACAGAAAACATAAAAGATGGCGGACACCTCCATCACATACAACAGAGTTGTGCCCATTCAACTTATGGTAGGCCTTAACCTATCCCCAAAAAGTGTTAAGTACTGAGTCAGGTTGACAGCGCCCTTTGGAAAGGGCAGAGGACAACAATATTTGCCATTTGCCCCCCAGGCCTTTCCAAGGCAACTGAGGCAAGTCCTGCTGCGAGGGAGGGCAGGACGGAGCAGGGCTGAGTGACGCACAAGGCACAGCGGCGTGCGAGAGCGTGCAGCAGGCACGCAGAACAGCGCAGGCTTCCGGAACGGGAGTGTAGCTACACAGGAAGTGTAACCTCACACACACACACACACACACACACGCACAGAGTTTATATTCATAACTTTGAGGGGGCCATCCTTTCATTTCTATGGGCAAAACCCTTATCCCAAAAATGACAACCTTAACCCCTACCCAGCCCTAACCTTACACCATACGTAACCAAACAAAACACAAGACTCTTAACATTTTTAGTTCTGTTGATTGCAATCACAGATTTTTATCAGACTGATTTTCCCCTTGTGGGAAGTGGTCCCCACAACATCAAAATAACACACCTGACCAGCCCTCCCCCCCACATACACACAAAAACAAGTTTCAAGGCATTATAAATGACTTCTACCGGAAAATGGCCTTGAGGCACTAATCCCACCAAAGGGCCCGACTCTTTTCAGGAGGAGCACGTTTCAAAGAGGGACGGAGGTAAATGATGAACTTCTAGAGAATATTTAACACCCCACCGGAGTATATTCTGAAAGCATAATTTTAAATAAGATCAGAAAAAGCAGAACATAATGCCTCAATTATGATATCAAAGCAATTCTTGTCAGCCCCCCCCCGCCCACCACAATTAAAATTCTTGGACTCCTCCTGATTTCTTTCAACCCAAAGAGCGGGTGCTTTTCACTACGACGACTCATAACGTTATTATCGGTTCTCAAAAGGAAAAGTGAGGAAAAGACAGTGTTCTGGGAAACACATGTTGACCTTCAGATTGTGATAAAAAAAACAGTTTTACACAGAGTACAGATTTGTTTGCTAACTCAGAACCGGGTTTTGTAAGCTCTGGCTAAAAACTCAAAACAAAAACGGCCAGTCACCACTCGATCAATAACAGGGTTCCATCCATCCACATGGCACCCAACTGTTTGTCTTGAGCAGAGTTGGGGGGCTGGAGCTGACCAGGGCCCAACACTGGGGGCCAACCTGTATGGAATGCCAGTCCATCGCGGCCACACGCAAACACACAATAATTCCCTAATGGGCATTTCAGAATAAAAACACGGGAGCAAAAATGGGAACGCAGCCCAAACCCTCACGGTGAGAGGGGTAAGTGGTACCCACCGACCCACCGTGCCATGTCATGGAGTGATGCATTTAACTTTCATTTTCATGTCTCGAGATTAAATTTTCAGTAAGTAGCAATGCATTAAAAAAAAGCATTGATATATGCAACAGTACATAATTATAACTGCCGTATCTCTGCATTCCTGCTTTTACCCATCAGAAGCTGCCCAATAGCATTATACCGCTGGGGCTGCTGGGAAATGTAGTACATTTTAAATAGTGGCACTTCAAGAGGACAGAGCAGGACAATTTATTTCTGCATACTGAGGGGAAAGAAGTATATTTGCATGTCGATTCAGATAATATGATTTGTAATACAGGCTCATGACCAAGACAGGTCAAGCAGTCTCAAGACCAGTCTCGAGACCAAGACGGGATCTCGAGAACTACAACTCTAATGTCAGCACAAGACAGGATGAATAGCTGCCTGGAATAATTCAGCCTCCAGGATGGAATTTTACTTCTGAAAAGCTTCACGTGTGAGCTTTCTGGATAGGTAACCCCACTTAAGTGGTGAAGGAACATTAGGACCAGAAAATCAGGCTACACTTACACAGAAAGCCAGGCACCCAGCCCCCGTGAGCAGCAGATGCGATGGAGGTGATGCCAAAGGGGCAGGCACCAGAGCAACCTGCCAAAAAGTCGACAGCATCCATCTGCCACCCCTGCATTATCATCTGTCACAACATTACAGGAAAGAAACACCTCTAGTGCAAAGGGCGGTAGATAGTGTCACACTTAGGACCTCAACTTGTGAGTTTTACTTAAACAAAAATGTTGAGGACAGAGTGAAAAATGATTGGTTCAGATAACCAATAAGATTGTAGATGGCCTGGGTCCAAGCAACGAGAGGAGGCAAGACCAAGACATTTGGTTGATTGCTTTGACACCAGACAAGATCTGCTTGGTTTTCTCTCTGAACCAATCATTTTTCATTCTGCCCTCAACATTTCTGTGTAAGCAGAACTCCCACAAGCACAAGTCGCAAAAACCCAAGCAAGGGTCTAAGATGAAATATTGTCTGTGAAACCTCGAGCTGAATAAACAACCAAGATATAGGAGTCACTTCTTAGAATAAAACCTGTTCAGTATTTAAATATGCATTGATATTATTATTATTATTATTATTATTATTATTATTAACAACAACATGGGAGGCATTATAAAGATATCACCAGAAAAGATGATTACTGGAAAGAGGAATATTCATTGTTGCTCAAATTTATAGGTTCTGAAAGTTTACATTTCTGGCATTTAGCTGACACCGTTATCCAGAGTGACTTATACCCAATCACAGGGAATGACAATCTCCCTGGGGTTAAGGGTCTTGCTCAGGGACCCACTGGTGGTAGATGGGATTTGAACCGATAACCTTGTGGTCCATAACCAGAGCCTCATACCACTAGGCCACCACCATCCCCAAAACCCAGCCAGAAAAGTACAGGAAGCACACAGATGTGAGATCCTGCTACTCGTGCCGATCTCAGCATTACTTTGCATACCATGAAGGACCAGCCAGAATACAGTGCTCTGTAGCGAGTCATAAAAACAAAACGTGCATCTCAAGGTTCTTTTTTTGTGATAGAAGCCGAATCAAACTCGGATTAGACTGGGTTTGGGAATGAACAAAGCTGATTATCCATCACTTTCTATTATAACAGCTGGCAAAAGTGAAATAGAAACTGCAGAACAATACATTAATGCTAATAACCTGGTCGCAGCCAATCAGTAAACGTGACACTGGACCCAGAGGTAAAGTACACTGTCCTTCAACCACAAGAACGAACTGACGAAGTTGTGCTACAAACACAAATAGGGATCCTCTGCATCGTGTGATAAGACATCACACCTACCCATCAGGGAGATAATTTTACCAAACTCGTATCAGGGCTCTGAAGTGGAATACCTGCACTTCCTGGAAAGATGCGAGCGGTTTTAAAAACCGCAACGGGCACCTAATAAAATCTAACAAATGGGTTGCCTGGGGCAACTACGCAAGGCTTAGCCATGTGACCATCACTGCAGCAGCAGCATGCAAATTATGGTCGCATGTGAAAAGAAATGAAGGCACTGGAGGATTTAATTGCGTCACCCAGAAAATGTGCGCATCCAAAGTACATTTATATGGACAGCTCTAGGAACAACGACATCACGGCGGCTCAGTGCGTAGCACTGTTACAATCCCGACTTCAGTGTGTGTACGCATAACTTAATTATTCTTCCCAAGTCATGCAGGACTGACCCATGTAAATTTGTCTCCTCCTGTAGCTGAGAGATGTTATTCCTCTATCTAGCATCTCCGCCCTGCTCATCATATAAGCTTTTTGTGTCAGACTGGTATCCCATCCAAGGCCAGAGGTAGGCAATCCAGGTCCTGAGAGCAGAAGTCTAGACCAGGATATTGTTTCAGCCAACCAGCTGAGTAGTCTGTGACAGTGACTCTTCATACTCAAGTGGTTGATTGAATCAAAATCTTGGTCTGGACTTTTACTCTCTGGACCTGGATTGCCCACCTCTGTCCAAGGCATACCCCAGTCTTGCACCCTGTGCTGCTAGGACGGGCTGGGTGGGTAGATGAATACTTGGACTTGTGTGTCACCTGGTGAACAAGGGAAAGGAGCTTTAAGGCAAACAGATAGCATAATTACTGTCCATCAAAGAACAAATATAGATGTTTATCGCCATCAGGTGAAAAGGCTCCCACGGCAAAGGGATAGGGCAAGCCAGCAGAGTAACGAATCATGTAGCCTTGAGCTCCAGTGATAAATCAGCCCCAGGCGGCTTTCATGAAGGTTTAAGTTCTTTACTCATCTCGGGTACACGATTTCGCAAGAAGGCGAATTCACTCCGTAGAAACAGAAAAGTACAAAACGTTAAATAAAGCGAGGGGGCGGCACAAAGGAGCGGCGTGAACAGCACCTGCCGCGCTGCGGGGTAATTATACGGCGCTCAAAGGGCAATAAAGTCTGTTTGCCTACGAAAGGTCTAAGGCTGTTGGCGGGGTGATGGTTTACAGAGGGATCCCCAGATTTATCTCAACTTTGTAGCCTGACAAAGTTACAAAGGAACGCTATCCGCTACGGCCCCCGATCACAAAACAACTGCGACCTGTCCACCAGCAATGCGCGTTATAGGGGACCCGGGAATGGGCATTAATACGCGATTAACCTCAGTAAGCGCTCCCTTTCATTAGTAATTAAGGTAATTCGATACCAGCGCGTCCATGTACCCAAATACCCCTACAGCAGGCTAACTGCATGCACTCACATGTTGAGGTTTTCAATGTCTACATTTTTGGGGATCTTGTTCATTTCCAGTCCGTTTCATTACGGACAGTAACTCCGGCGTTAATATAATAGATGATAAATACCCAGACCAGATGCATAGCTTGATCCTTTATTATAATTCCAATCATCGCGTCAAGAACCACATCCTGAATCAGACCTCCATCACTCACAACTATATCTGTAACCCCATATGCACAGTGTAGGAATGCCTGCAACAAATCGGTCCTTCCTAATCCATGTGATCGGAGCATCTGGGAAGGCAGCGGGGCAGAGAGAGAAGCTCGCCGGCGCTGCATCCCCGGCCGACGGCGGAGGAGCCCGGCAGCAGATGCCCGAGCCGGACGCAGCGCAGGAAAGTTGGGGCGAAAGCCCAGAGCAGCCGCCGTGACAGATCCCGACCTCCGCGAAGCCGCATCGGGCCATGCAGTAAAAGTGACAGCGGCAATGCAGCCCCGGGACCCCCCGCCTGTAACTTACCCGCAGTTCCCAGGGCACCCGCGGACAGCCCGCTGACATGCAAGCGGCTCGCCGCTCCCCCCCAAGGCCGTGCGCTTAGTAGCGAATGCCGCGCAGGGAAACTCCGCTTCCGACAGCTCCGCTACACTGTTGCGCCCAGGCCAGCGGGAGCGGGCGCCATGTTCGCCTCTCCTCGCTTCGGATGGCGCTCCGGCTTTTCTGGGTCTCGTACCGGAGGCGGGGCCGGGGCGCGGGGCGCGGTGACGGGCGCCGACCTCCGGGCGCCGGCCTGTGCTGCCCTCTGCCTTCGGAAAGCTGCCCAAGCGCCCGTGGCACGCCGCTTTGACATGGAACCAAGTCACACTCCTGTCCCTAGTTACATTTTAGATATACATAAGTTCTCCGAGTCAAAATGATACTTACTACTCAGAATGGCAATTACAGATGGAGCTAAAACGGTTTGCCATAGTTAATATCACATTCAGTTCTAACTAGTTAGAATGCACATTCCTGATATCAGAAATTGTAACTAGTTATTTCTATTTCTGATATCACAAATGCAGTTACAGCTAGTCGGAAGGCTAATACTTTATCAGAAATTCAACTTTAATTAGTTGAAATGCCAATTCGATCCTGATATTGGAAATTACATTTTAGCTAGTAAGATTCAAAACGATCTTCTCATTTATTTCAGTGGGAGTTGGAATTTTAACTAGTTGAAATGTCAATTTCTGATATCAGGAATTCAAATTCAACTAGTTATAGTTCAATTTTAACTATTTATAATTCCAACTTCTGATATCAGAAATTCAGTTTGAACTAGTCTAAATGCCAATTGTTGATATCAGGAATACAATTTTAACTAGTTGAATATCCAATTTCTGATATCAGGAATTTAATTGTAATTAGATAATTAAATTTTAATCATAACTAGTTGCAATTGAATTCCAGATATCAGAAATTGCATATTAAAAACTGGTTAAAACTGAATTCATGAAATCAGAAATTGGAATTCTAGCTAGTTACATTTTAATTATAACTAGTTGAAATTGAATTCCTGATATCAGAAAGTGGAATTTTAACTAGTTAAAATTCCAACTCCTACTGAAATAAATGAGAAAATTGTTCTGAATCTCACTAGCCAAAATAATTTCCTGATATCAGGAATTGGCATTTTAACTAGTTGGAACTGAATTTGTGATATCAGAAATATACATTATAACTAGTGACAATTGAATTTCTGATGAATTATTTGCATTCTAACTAGTTAGAATTTAATTTGTGATATCCTCTAAAAAAGAATTAAAGCTAAAACAGCTTGCCATATATATCCAATTACATTCTTACTAGTAGAAAATGTATTTCAAGATATCTAAAACTTTTTCTCCTAGTCACAATTCCATTTAAGATATACTTTGTAAAGATTTAAAGATAAGTGGCGGTTTTAACATTTAAATCGCTAGACTGGATATGTATTGCAGATTTCTGTAACTTAATTCTTCCTAGTTAAAAAGAGCATTTCAGATATCCACAATGACATTCTTCCTAGGAGAAATTGTCACTTTTGCCAATCAAGTCTACTGGGCTTTCAATTTCAGATATCCACAATTACATTTCAGGAAGAATTGAATTAGAGATTTCTGCAATACATATCCAGTCCGGCGATTTTAAATGTTAAAATGGCTTGTCAGAAGTGCCGGGCTCCGTCGCGCAGGTACCAATGGATCACTATTCCCATTCTGTGTCTCCCGGAGTAAGGGGGGGGGGGGGGGGGGGGTGCTAGCAAACCGTCCTTTTTTATACCTTTGAGCAATCTTTTTTTTTGCATCCCTTTGAAAATTTGGTTTACAAAAAAACCTACTTGG
>JAODKM010000016.1:8670544-8681012 GCA_026780845.1 Petrocephalus sullivani | reverse complement strand
TTTTTTCTTTCTTTCCTCTTTTGGTGTGTTGTTTTGTGTGGGGGGGGGGGGTGGGGGGGGGGGGGGGGGGGGGGGGGGGGGGGGGGGGAGGGGGGAGAAAGAGAACCTATTTTGGAAAAGCAATACTGACAGGCATAACAAAAGACTGTTGCCGGTTTATTCATGATCCAACAAGGTTAACCTTTGACAGACTCCATTGGTGTCTCCTGCTTACCCCGTGAGCCGCAGGGTGTCCAGGGCTCGGCCTAGGAGCATGGCCTGCTCCTCCATGTGCTGCAGGTCAAACTGCGGCGCAGAACCTCCCAGGCGCATGTGCTCCTGCTCCAAGACCACCAGGGCCTCCCTTAGCAGCTCCAGCAAACGGAGAACGTTGAGCTGGCCTGCTTCGTACACATTCCCTGCACTTGACTGGGACGGAGACATTTATTCAATACTTATGAACTAATCAAATGACACTCCTCAACCATACCCCCAAGCTGAGAATACCATCACCTAAGAGGACTGTATGGTCTAAAAGATTTGATTCCAAGCCTTCTTCCTTTTGCAAGGACCTTGCATAATATTTGGTCAAATGATTTAGTCAGAAGCCACTTTTTAATGCACAAAGTACAGCCCGAGGCTCTTACTGGACACAGGGAATTCCTGTATGGAGACCAGGCAGCACTAGCTAAATCTGTAGAAACTCAATAGCACAGGAATTGCTGAATGATGAGCCTTGACCAGGCATTAGTGGTTATTAAACATGCTTAACTAATCACCCCAAGGCCCACAACATTTCTCACCATCTGACACGATTTCTCAATGTGCTCCAGTAGAGGTCTTGGGATTTTAAGAACGTGATCAGTCCCATCCAAAACATACTGGTCAACATTTCCTTTGACCACACTGTCCACAACTGCCCTATCCTCCTCCAAGGTGGAAAGGATCTTGTTAACACTTGTCCACAAAGACCTAACCTGGAAATTACACAGTGTCAGTCTGCTGCATTTGGGCAAAAAAGCCACTAAAAGAATTTCTACAATTTCCCTTTGGGAAATGATTTGAATAACAAAAAAAAACCTTTACAAAACAAGACAGACCTTTATAATCTTCTCATCAAGAATATTTTTCTCCTGTCCATCTTCCTGTTCGTGCCTCCTACAAAAGAAAGCAGTAACTTAACAAAACTGAAGGAATGCAGGCCAAGTCTGTACTGGGTTCAATTAATTAGTTTGACAAAGGCGAGCCTACTTCAGTAAGCCTTCGTATTTCACTTCTTCGGCTCGCAGATCTCTTATGGATTTCACAAGAGTCCTTCGACGACAAAAAAAATCAAGATCTTATCACTGCAATTTTTTTTTAGTATCAATTCTGTCAAGCAGGGTGGAATAAACGTACTCTCACTGACTGGTGCATATTATGGTCTGCCATTCTCATCTCCCTATCTTACACAAGGCAGAATAGTGAACAAGCAACTCCCAAGTGAAGCATTTTTAAAATAGGATCCACTCACTGTGCTTTGCGCTGGTAGCTCTGAACAATACAATCCTGCTCCACAGCTGCACGGAGAAACCTGCTTTTCACCAGCTGAAACCTCTTCACCGCCATTTCCATGGACTGAGCTTCATTAGCCACTGCTTCAGGGAACCATGCGTCTATTCCAGACGGTGAAGGCCGAGAGTCAGTGTGTAACAAAACCCTGGCAAAAAGCTATAAAACGTACAATCCAGCAGCATGCTTAAATGGCAGAATACCACACTGGCCCTGGTACAATGAATACCTGTGGAAAAGGTCTTGGTTTCCTGCAGCATGACATGCTTGGCCAAGTGAAGCATCAGACTGATGAACTTCGGTCCTCCGGGGGAAAGGAACAAGGATGCCGCGACTTTGGGGACAGAATTCCCATACTCTGCCTGAGGAGACAACTGTAGGATTAGGATCACCACAGAACAAGTACTACCCCAATTTAATAAAACTGTACTGAATCTGACAGCCCGAATGCTGCATCCTTACCGCTATGTCGCGGAGCCAAGTGAAAGTCACCTTCCGAAATTCAGCATCTGCCTTCCGGTCCAAAACCGGCCAGCAATGCCTGCACGTTTTGAAAATGACACTCACACGAGGAAGGAAAAATATCTTTCCGCAAATGAATCAAACAGGAAGACGCCAGTCCCCTCACCGGAATAAGTCGTGGGCACAGCCTGGATTAAGTTTCTCAAATAAAAAGTAAGTGACAAAGTAGAAGGCGTCCTTGTTGGGCTTCTCAAACATATTCCTAAGAGGAAGAGAAATGAGGAGAAGAGGCAGTTTCGACATAATACACAACATTCCTTACGGGGACTGGCAAGTCAAATGCCATTAGACACAGCAGTAACCCATCTGACGGGAGGGGGCTTTTAAAGCTTTATTACACGCCAGAAAGAGGCGCCAATGTGTTACCAACGCGAAGTCACCAAGCCCCAGTAGTGGCTCCTGAGCCATTATACCGGCGGCGTCCTGACATCCCGCACTATATCAGACTCCCACATACTTACATTCCCAAATTGACGTGGCGGACATTAGTCTTGCTAATGCCCGCGGAGGCCGCAGCAGCTTCGGGTCGGAACCCAAGGCCCAAAAGAGCCCACCACAAATACTTGGCATTCTCTCCCTGAAGGCTGCACATCTTCGGGCGCTACACGTTACAGGCGAGACCACCATGTCAACATCTTCGAGCGAGGCTTCAAAAGAACTTCGCCTAAACGTACACGGACGAGCTGTACCACAAAAGGCGCCTCAAACCAAACACCGTGTACTGGCGTTACATACAAGCCACGTAAAACATCAATAACGAAACACAAGAATCCGAAATGAAACTAAAGGTGTATTTGTCTGCACCAGAAACCCGCCAAAACCATTCAATACCAGCCCCATTGCCCGGAAGTTATTCCCGGCTGAATGACTACTTCCGGTTCGCGCGCGTCACGCTCGTACTCGTATGCGCGTATCCGGTTTTGAAATGTGACGTTATGTTTCAATGAAAAGCAGCACTTATAAATCCCTAATGTGGTGTGAACGTGTCATAGTTTAAAGATTTTTCGTTGTGATGTTCCCTTTCATCTAGCTATTTTAAATGCGCAAATGCGTACAATATTTCAATATCATTCATGCTAGGTGTTTGTGACACTTACGGGCTACCGTAGTTACAGGATCGCTGTCACGTTGCACGGTGCTACTCCGAATTGAAAATACTAGTTATTCACAAATTCAACGGTAGAGGGCATTTATTCCCCGGTTAATCATAAAGGTTAGTTGACTACGTTCATTTATTGCCGTTTAATTTAATTGTCCATATTTCGGGTTGTCATTGAGTTAGCGGTATGACTTAAGCAAGCCCATATTCAAAGATAGTGACCCTCTTTTTACAAAATAAAAATGGTCAGTAGGAGCCTGGATAGCTGAATTGGTTGAACATCACCTATTAAATTTGTGGATTGAGGGTTGTAGTCCCAGTTTAGGTAAAAGACATTGTGGTGGTATGTAGTGGGTTTAGGATCTATTTTTTGTGTCCAGAAAATTGTGTTCAACCCCTGTGCCCACCAGAGAAATATCACCGTTGGACCATTGGGCAAGGTCTTTAATGTCAACGGAACCCAGTGTCCCAGTGCTGGTTAACACTGTACTCTGATCCCAAAACGTAGTGTCTAGTATACATACATGTCTGCCTCTTATGGAGATCAAGATCCAAAGTTTTGGTTCAGGACAACATGACAATGGGGTATTTGAAAAGTATAACCATTACATCATGCACAAATCATTGATGTTAGAGTTATGATCTTAAATGCACGAGTTGTCCGATTGTCTTTAATCATGAGCATTTATAGTGGCATAGAGTTTGTGCTCAAAATGATCCATCAAAGAAAAAGTCTTTAGGCAGTTTAATTCCTTATGCAGTACCCAGGCAATGTTCATTTAAAACCAATTTTTCTGTATAACAAACATTTTAAATTGTTTTTGTAGATGTCACCGGTTTAGTCTTCTTTTTTATCCCAGATTGTTTATGGATACAATTAGATAAACAAGAAGCTAATTGCTTGTGTACTTGAGGTGGACATTTCCATTTAGCATTAACCACCCTGATCTCCAACAGTTCCAATGGACCATCAGATTAGGATTAGGCAGCGAATGGCTATCCGGCGACTGACTACAAGTACTCCAGGTATATAATTGCTAGAACCGAACGCATCCCTCCTAAAGTTCTCATTCCCACTAAGCAATGTGCTCAGTAGGCTGTCATTTATACTTGGAGATGGCAGTATCTGAAGGTTTGATGATACAAAATTTTCCACAAAGAAAAAAAAAAAAAAAAGAACAGTTGCTTGCCAGGGATTTATTGTGACACATTACAAAAGGAAAATAAGTTGAAATGAAACATGCTCCAAATGCTGGGAGGGGGGTGCTTTGCGTCTTTCAGTTCAATTCCACATACTGGGGATGGACTGGAGGCCTTCTGCATTGATATGGCCATTAGCTACATCACGGTCTTCAGTTTCATCCGATTCAGAGGAAAGGTCTGTGATGATTATGTCAGGCACCTGTCCAATGGAAGAAAACTAGGAGTGAAGGACATCTTCTGCAATAACCCCAGGAAATAACTCCAGTTTGGCCAATGAACAAATCAGCATGTTCTGGCATGCAAGGACACTTAACGACACTACAAAAAGAAGACTACCTACCAGCTACATTTACTCTTGGGTTGCATTATGCCAACCTCAACACACGCACACACACATATTCACCACAGATATACTTCCTCCTTTATTATGAAAAGTCATACAAAAGTTACAGATGTTAATACAATGTGGCATGCCAATTACATACAATAATGTAAATTGCATCCATGTGAAATTCTGCATTTTGTAATTTTATGCATTAACACACAAGAGTGAAATTCACTCAAAGCTATAAGCTTGGAAAAGGCAGCAGTTAGGCAAGTACCAGCTACAAGCTATTAAAATGGTGTCAGCTGGCTTTAAAGGTAATGGAATGTTTTGAAAGACCATTGTGGCATTTATGCTATGGTATTTTTAGTGCAGGATTAAGGTGAGAATGCATTTAGCTGTGAGAGTCCAATGGCTTCATTTCCACATCTGTAGGTGGGGTCTCTTTCTGTCCAATTGTCTGACAGCCGGAGGGAGGCGGGGTCATCCGTGGGTAGAACGGACCTACCAGCCAGTTGAGGGGTGTGTTGTTGACCAGATAGTCCATGATACCATCCAGGGAGTCCTTCATTTTGCCCAGCTGTGACTTGCTGCTGGCCAGCACGTTGTCAGAGACGTCCCGAAGGGTAGAGGCCTTGCTGAAGTGGTCATAGACCTCAGAGGCAGAGTGTGCCATGGACAGCGCCTGGCTCTGCACATTCTGGGGCAGACCCTGAAGGCTGGAAACCAGGGTGAGGCATGTGGTCTGCAGCTGGTGGCTCAAGTTCCGGGCAATGGTAAGGGTACGAGACTCAATGTGCTGAAGGAAAAATGACAGGCATCCATTACAATAGGTAACTCTCATCTGATGTGCTGCAACACTGTTGCCAAATTTTTTATTTTATATATATTATTTGTTATGGGCAAACACTGCCATCACCATCCACTAATGAACAGCCCCAACCCTGAAGGATGACAATTAACACCCACCCCCAAAAGTTTTATTACCTCTGCTTCATTCACGTCTCCCTCGCTCTGCCCATTGGACTTGGAGTCAACCCAAGAGCTGAACTTCTCATGTAGCTTCTGGTTGGCATCATCCACATTCTTTCGTGCATATTCAATCTAAAAGAGAGAGACAGAGCAATTAAGGGTGACAAATTTAAAACATTTCATAAAAGAATTACAGGCTTCAAATCCAAGAGCAGACAAAAAAAAATTATTATTATTATTCTCACTGCATGTTAGCTGGTGCCAAGACCTACCAGATCCACAGTATTATGGAGCTGCGAGATAGACTCCTGACTTCTCTGTTTAGTATCTCGCACCTTGTCAATGGCCTGTTGGTAGGCCCTCTTGCGCAGCTTAACAGAAAGTGACCCAAGTCGTATGTAATAGCTGGACTTCTGGGGGGTTGCATCAAACCCTTTCACCATCTTAGCTTCTTTTTCTGTAAGAAAGCAGTTGGAGGAATTAGCAGTGAGCCAAGAGTACAGCAGGGGATTCTCGAACAAAGCTTAACCTACATTTTCACATTGAATGGTTAAGCTCGCATTACATAGCAGCTGTACAGTAGTGCTCTCGTATCCATGGGTGATACGTTCCAAGAGCCACTGCAGATGGCCGAAACTGCCAATAATATTTCCGATATCCATTCACATACCCCATATATTATACATATGTATGAAAAATATATCTCCACATATAATTTTATTGATTTGTGCATCTGCATGTGGTAAAGTTTATATGATATATTACACACAGTAAGAAATTACAAACATAATAAAAAATAATGTACATTGTACAATACTGTACTCAAATGAAAGGGATTCTGACATTTTAGCCCAATTCTCAAGCGATGACAGCAAAATCATGCTTTACATAAAACACAGAAACTGAAATGTGGCAATGAATGATCAGCAAGAGCACTAGAGGCAGACTGGAGGAGAGTTCTGTGGGCCAGCCTGGCTATGGGGACACGGGGAGCTGAGTCAAACTGGGCGTAACTGGGCTGGCGCATTTCACCGTGTTATAGCTTGTTCTCACTTGGTACTCAGTTTGACACTTATGAACCATTTCTGGAATTTAATTTTTTTGTACCACAGTAAACCAAAGACAACCATGAATATAGGAGGTCCTACTGTACTTCCAAAGCCTAGATGGAGCAAAGAAATGCTTCAAAAGCGAGTTCCATTACCAAGAGGAGACAGTAGGAAAATGGCTGAAATGGGATGCAATGTGATGTAATCATACCAGTGAGGCAAGACCATAATACTCACCCAGCTCCTCCGCAGTCAGGGGAAGGTATTGATCCACCAGGGTTTCTGACTTGCTGAGAGCTGCATCAACTCCTGTGCTCAGCAGGTGAGCCACATGGCTACTCATCACCGTGTCGACACCACCACTGACCATGGCCCTAGTCTTCTCCACGCTGTCCTGTACTGCCCCTCTGGTTTTGTCCACCATCCCTGTGAGGGAGTGGGACATGCCATCCTTGGCTCCATTTACAGTGACCGCCACTGCCTCTTTGGCTCCAGTTACTACACTCTTAGCACTGGAAACAATCTGAGAAGAAAAAGTACACCGTCAGAAATGGTGTCCTTCAAGTACAGTAAAGGACAAGCACACACAAAAAGCAACAATGTTATATGGCAAGATGAGTCAGTGTTTAGGGGACGAGAAGCTCTCGGGGTCATAGTGCCATGAGCTGCTATGCCAAGTAAGAATTGGCCAGGGCGGCGTTCCGCAAAGCAGGATTTCTCAGTTAGCTGGGTTAATTTAACCTAGAAGGTATGATTGTTCAGGTTTTTGAGAAGCCAAGTCCCAAACTCAAATGTGCCATAACAGCTGAGAGAGCAGAATGGTATCAGGTCACCTCATACCTGGTCTGAAGGCTGGTGTAGGATTGGCAAGGACTTCTCAATCTTGTCCAGGCCTTTACACGCAAGGTCATTCGCAATGGCAACTAGTGAAAGAAAAACAAAAATAATGTGTTAAAAAGTATGTAGCGACTTCTGAAGGTGGATGTTTAAAGGAGACTGCAAAGTGAAAATTTGTTTCCATGGACAGTAGAGGAAGATTATTATGCTTGGTTATGAAAGTAGGTTAAAGTTCATATTGCACAAGGGAAGATGACGAACCACATACTTCCACTTCTAAAGAAAAAAAAAAAAAAAAAAAGAACTTACATTTAAAAGTACAAATCATAATATACACAGTAGACTGCCAACTGTTCCAATGTTCTTAGCAAGCGATTATTCAGACTAAACTACCACTGTCACAATTAATGTAAATGTAAAGCAGTCCATTTCTGTGGTACATTCAATTTCATGCGTTATATACACCTTACAAAACTGAGAAAAGAAGAGCAGCTTACTCTGGGGCTCCAGTTTGCCAAAAAGGGGCATTGCACTGGACATGGCCACAGACGTGATGGTCCTCACCCCCATCTCAGCCACCTCACACACAGACCGCAGGTATGGGTGATTGTCCTTAGTGTTGCAGTACACATGGGACACCAAGTCATAGGTGGAGCTCACCAAAGGAAGGCTGGCCACCCTGGTCACCAGACTCTGTATTAAAAATAAAAGTACGAGGCACTGAACGATATTTGCTGGAAACCATGATATCGGAGACCAGTAACACGCCAACACAGAATGTCTCCCAAGACAGGAGGAGCTGAAATGGGAGGAAACGCCAACCTGACTCGGGACGACTTCCATCGACGCCATATCGATTCCTAGAAGGGATATAAAACATATAATCTGAATATAAGCGTCTTTGAGTTCATGTAAAAGCGCTACATAAATAAAATGTACTATTATTATTATAAACATGCCTAGCGATGACATGACGCCTGACAGCGTGAGACCATTACCTGTATTTCTCGCAGTTAGATCCAAACCCACTAAACCGCAGCTTAGCATCCGGCTCCCACTCTGGCCCGTCACTCCGCGCACAGCTGCCTTTATCAAGCGGGAGGACGCTCCAAGTCTCGCGAGAGTTTGCTTCAGTCTGACGTAATCGCCCGAGATCAGGCGCCGCACGGCCAGTCTCATCTGGAGCAAAGGCCAAGATCGCGAGGCGGGGATTTCCTCCCCGTGGCAAGATGATTTTGAAATTCAGTCATGCCAGGTGAAAAGTTTATTCTTTATTTATTCGTTGTCTAGTGAAAGTAGGCAATTTTCATCTAAAGTTAAAATGTGGCTTTCCAACTGGTATAAGTACTTTTAAATGAAATATAATTAGAGATACACAGACGTACATACATAATGTATGTATGACTGTAATCATTACAGATGTTTTCATTATGTATGTATTAATGTTGCTTTAGTGTGTGTAAGGTTGCCTACTAGACAATGATATCAGCAATAAAACACATACAGTTATATGAATGGAATGAAATGTGTCCTCTGCATTTAACCCATGTGACATTGTGACACAGCAAGGGGCAGCTATTTCAACACCCGGGGAGCAGTGCTTGGGGACAATATCTTGCTCAGGGTATTTCAGCGGTACTTGTGGGTCAGGGACTTGAACCAGCAGTCTTTCAATTACATGGTTGTATCTCTAACCATTATACCACCTGGCTGCCCCAATGTGATGTGCAGTTCATGGTGGTGGTGACCAGTTCATTTACTGCTCTGAGTAAGGAATTTAAATTTTGTAAATGAGTCATCTTACTGTTACTTCCTGTAATTGGTCATTTATGACTCCAGACTGGGATAAAGTTCAATTCAGCTAACTGTGATGACTTTCACACACGTGGACTCTCGCTGACATGAGGCTTGATAGTGTAGGGCAGTCACCCATAGTGGCGCCCAGAGAGCTAGGGGTTAAGAATCTTTCAGAGGAGCCCACAGATGTGCCGAGGTACTGAGCCACACACTGCTAGTACTTTTTTCTAATGATTCACATTCCTTACAAAAAAATCAGTATTATAACCACTGTGACATTCAAAGATATTTTACGTAAATAATAAATTAATTAGTCTGTTAAATGAATAGTGACTTCATTGATAATAATTAAGTGTTCAATAAAAAATTGCAATAGCGCCCTGACCAACATAGACTGGTCACAACATGGTCACAGGGAAACCCAGTAGCAGAAATAAGGAATAGTATACATTTATTTAGAATATAACTCGATTGTAATTTGCCATATTTTTCTACCAGTATTGGAACTAATTAAAAATGCTTCCTGTCAGGGTGGGTGCCCGTCCAGCCCTGTCCTTTGTGTCCTTCCCCTTTTGGCCAGCTGGTGCTGCTGCCCATCCTGATCCCCCCCCTTGTTGGTTCTCCTTTGTGTGCTGCCCTCATTCCCAAGACTGCTGCATAGCTCGGTGGGCTGAAGTGTGCGGCTCTGTTATTCCATGGGTCATCTGTGTCATCTTACTTGGTATATCTGAGTTTATGTTCCTCGGTGTTCTGTTATTTCCCTTTTGAGTTTTCTGTTTACTCTTCTTTTGTGTCTTGGTTACTGTTCCATTTATTATCCTAGTGCATTCTTGAGTGTTGGTCAGTGTGTTCTTCTAGTTTCAGTGTCAGTGGCGCTCCCTAGTTCTGTTAGGTAATTTGTTCCACCTGTCGCTCATTGTCCTTAGCCCTCCCCCATTGGTTAATTGATTTGCACCTGTTCCTTGATTACCGCAGTGTTTCTTTGTATTTAAGTGCTTGCCTTTGTCTGTTTCCTTAGTTGCTCATTGTGAATGGTAATTGGTCTGTGTGTTCTCTGCTCTGCTCTGCTCTGCTCTGCTCTGCTCTGCTCTGCTCTGCTCTGCTCTGCTCTGCTCTGCTCTGCTCTGCTCTGCT
>JAODKM010000016.1:8652387-8666688 GCA_026780845.1 Petrocephalus sullivani | reverse complement strand
AAGACTCCACAAAGCTGGGGGGCACAGGCCTTGAGGACACGGGGACTCACCCCATCTGGTCCAGCCGACCTGCCTGAGTGAAGTCTTCTCATGAACCCGGTCACAAGTAAAAGTGTAAGGCGGGAGAGGGGTGTTCGGTCCTTCTCCGGAGGCAATGGTGTCAGGAGGAGAGAGAGGGGGAGAGTGTGGCTGTGGGCTGTTATAATTCCCCAAACACAGAACGTGGCAACTTATTCTCAGCTTATGGTCGAAAAACATGACTAGACCTACATACATCATGCACTTTGGGACTTGTGAAGCCTGTAGAAACATTGTGACATTAACTTATATGACTCATACCCATTATTTTTTTATGTAGGTGGAACACAGCATCCTAATGCTCCAAAGCTAAAGAACCCAGCAACTATGTTTAAACTTATGGTCAAAGAACACAACTAGATGTACACATAGATGTATACCTCACAAATACTTATGCGTGTATAAAGGACTGGAGATCACTGATTAAATATCTTCTGAGGGGTTCTGAGGAGTCCCACCCCCAGAGTAGAATCACCAGAGATCAGGAGATCTGTGCTGTGCACCCATACCACCCAGCACATGCAGGGGCCGGCGAAAGCAATCCTAGGGCCCAGCCCCGATAACAGCCACCATCAGCTGAGCCATACAATCTCAGCTAGAGATCCACACATCACCCCTATAGGTGCCAATACCAGACCAACACAGCCACTGGGTGAAAACACATGTCAGCCTACAGCCAGGCACAGGGCACAATAGACAAAGCACTCCGTCCTTTAGGTCTAATCAGAATTTTGTTGTTTTAACTCAATGAATCAATTGAACTCACTTTTTTTATACATCCTTTTCATCTTTATTATTTTAGTTTTATGCTTTTATTGATCAAATCTTTTAATGTGCAATTTTCTTTGGGAAAAGAGATTCATTTTGTTTTTAATTCACCGCACGGAAATAATTTTAAATGGATTCCAGTTAATTTTGCAGCAAACTCATGCGTGTAACTTGGGTATCGTTACTATGCCGCTTGCAAACAAAAGCTAATACTGAAACGAACATGGTCAATTCACCCAGTGAGGATGTTTATTGATTTAACATGAAAAAGAGCAGTTTAAAAGGCAATTAAAACAAACAAAAAACAGCATGAAATGCATTATACATATTTACATTATATACACAATTCACAAATTACTAAAAGATCTACCATTTCACTACAAGAACATTCAATCTGTATCCAGTTTTTCCACCATGACCTCAAAGGACATTGTTCAAATATGATTTTATAAGGTTTTAAAAAACATTTCGTTTGGAGATTCTAAGGCCGTACAACAAGTACAACCTCATAAATCATGAGTTTTATACGTGTGAGTTCTACACCACAAGCAGAAGTCAAATTACATTCAGATGAGACAAAAGTGTCCTTCTGTGTCTAAGTCTAGGCCCTGATGCCAGAGATTAAGCTAGTTGCAGACAAAACGGATGTTTCACTTCAATCCGAGAGGGGGACAAAGCTCTCTGCTCAGGAGATGTAATAACACTAACAGCCCTGACACATTCGCTCCATAAAATGATTTTTGGAGAAGTGGCAGTAACACAAATAAAAGTGAGAAGACTGCGCAGGGCCTCAGTCGTCTGAGAAACGGATGTGCTTGCTCGCATCTCTGGCTCTCGCAACGATTATTTTCTCTGCCTTGGCAATCAGCTGAGGGGAACGAGGAAAAGAAATTAAATCAGCACAAACAGCTCCATTTAACATTTGGTGTGATGGAAAGCGCACGGACAGACGTGTGCTGGAAGGTTCGAGCGACAAAGCAAAGATATTTAAGGCTCTCAAACACCTAAGTCACCAAAAGTCTACGGATGTCAAACTATATCAATGAATGGCAAAATGATGATGAATGTACTGCAATAACTTTCTCCACAAAAACAAACAACATTACGCCCACCTTCAGCACAATAAAGACCAGACCTACCTTCTCGGTGCCCCGCTTTTTATCCCTGGGACGATTAAGTTTGGCTTGTCGGTCAACCAAAATCTTCTGCCAGTACCTTTGTTCATGATCACCTTTGAGGGCAACATAATACACATTATTACCATTACCTAAGCTTACAAATCACCACACTAAGATCTGGGGGGTGGGGGTGGGAAGAGGAACAAAAAAGGAACTTCAGTATTTTCTTCAGAATAAAGTACTATTTGGTTTGCAGAACCCACCAGAAAGAATCTCCAGCTTCCAATTGTGCTTCTTCTGGATTTTGGATTGGGCCGAGATCAGGGCCCTGGCGTCCTCGGGTGTTTTAAAGCGGACGTGTCCCTCGGCGTCCCCCTCTATGATGTCCACATAGACCGCGGGAGAAACCTCTGAGAGAACATCCTACACAATACAGACAAGTCAAATCAAACACTCAGCTATTAAAGTCATAATACTATTTATTACAGACAAATCCAGAAGAGAGAAAAGGTATCGTGGAAGTTGACAATTCTAATTCCTGCTAAGGACCAAGAACAATACCTTGATGAACTTCCTGCCAGGCAGAGGCTGACTGTGAGTGATCTTGATGATAACCCCACTCTCAAACTGTGGGCCGAGGGAAGTCTCCTTCTCACCAGCGGGGGTTTTGTTAGAAGCTGAGAGTCACAGGGAAAAAAAACAAATTATTAGAAGCACTGTAAAGGATTGCTATGCATTTTGTGAGAGACTGTTAAAGATGCTCCCTAATAGTGCTTCCCAAAAGATTTTTTTTTTTTTTTTAAACGCTAACATAACATTAGTTTATTTCAATACATAAACTACCGGAGTGGGGAAAAAAAGCCAAAAGTCAACAAATGGGAAAAACCCGAACAGAAGCTACATATGCTTTACTTATGTTATGCAGTTAGATGCAAAAGCTTGTTAACGATCACATGTGCGGCTGTGAAACGAAAAATTTTACTCAATTGCTTTATTCTCTTAAAGAAATGTATCCGAGCAAGCAAACTTACCAAGAGGCGGCGCACCGTGCAGAGCGCTTGCGACCTCCATAGGATCAGCGCCCTTATGACTCATCTCCGTCAGAGCGCTTGCGACCTCCATAGGATCAGCGCCCTTATGACTCATCTCCGTCATGCGCTTCTTCAGCGAGGCCATGCTGCGCTTCTGCAGCGTCAGATACTCCAGCTTCAGCTTCAGCCAGTCCTTCCTGTGTTGGAGACAGCAGAGGAGAATCAGCCAATGGGAAGCGACCGCGTGCATGAGTCCGAGGACAACGCGACTGCCGCTTGGAGCCGGCAGTGGTAGACGTACTTGGACAGGACTCTCAGAGGAATGACTTCCTCGCCGATCCTAAGCCTCTCTTTGTGTTTCTTCTTCCTTTTCCTCTTTGCTTTTAATATCGAGTCGTCTTTCTTATGTTCCTCCTCCTTCCCAGTCCCCTCCTGAGCTTCCACATCTAAAAACACACAGACCAAAAACTCCAGTGTAGTTTTGGCAGAACATCAAACGGATTCATTCAGTCAAAACAACATTCCAAAAATTTCACTGACCTGTATCCTTATTTATTTCGGACGTCTCCCTGAAATACTGGAAATTCAAAATGCATTTTCTCGAAAAAACACGACCTTACCCTTCATCTCCGCTTCTGCGGCAGACTTCTCCTTGGCGACATCCTCCCCCTTACTCATCTTCCTCATCTTGGACGGCACCTCGCCCTGGCCGTCGGCCCCAGAGCCTTCCGTACTGCAGGATCGCTTCCTCCTCTTCTCCTGTTTACTCGGGGGCTTCTGTGCCTCTGAGATCTGCTCCTTCTCTGGCGGATCTTCCTTGCGTTTCCTCTTCTTGTCAGATGCCTCCGCCCCAGACGCTTTGACCTCTGCTACGGGCTGCGAGCTGCTCTCCTTCTGACTGACGCGCACCTTCCTTCTCTTCTTCTTCTTTTTCTCCTCCTCTGCAGATAGCAGAGAGGGTTAGGGTTAGCCCAAGCACTCTTACCTACCACCATGCAAACACTGACAAGCAGCACCTCACTTTTTACAATATACTAACACATTAATACAGCTGCAAATCTGTTCGCATAAAGTGTCTTTTCTCATTTCAGGAGAAAAAGCAGAAGGTGCCACTTGTGTAAGAGTACAAGTCTTTTTCTTGCACTCGAACCGACAACCTTCTAGTCACAAGAAAGCCGTGCAAAATTTTTACCTTTAAAAACGTTTAGTGCGATCAGGACATGGGTCTGCCAACTTTCTACGCCGCAGAAAACAACCCAGAGTGCAGGACCTACCCGGGGCAGGTTCCTCAGGGGCATGGAGGGGAATGGGCTTGCTCTTCTTAGTCTTTGGGAACATGCCTGCTTTCCTAGGAGCATCCTCAGGAGGATTGTTCAGCATCTTAGGGTGGGGTGGCAAAGGGGTGTTAATCATTCAACAGTAAATGCTTTGGAGAAAAGATGAAGAATTTGAATTTTACTTATGCAGACAAGACCTTTAAAAGCTGACATTTGAAGTCCATGTCCCAGCTTTAAAACTGAACACCTTAAACGGGCCATCTAAGAAAAAGCCCAGACATTCCTCCGCATCTTCCGTACCTCTATTGCTTGTTGTGCCTGCTCCTCCTTCTCAAACTCAATGAAGGCAAACCCCTTTGGCTGTCCAGTAGACTTGTATCTGGGAATGCTGATATACACAACAGTCCCGCACTTGCTAAACACCCGCTCTATCCAACTGTGAGTCACATTCTTCGGCAACAGCTCCTACAGGACAGGAATGCAAAAGCGAAGGAGGGGGGAAAAAATGGTCAAAGAACGAAGTGTAGAAACCATGTTCCATGTATCCATTAGAAGGGTATGGGCTCTGCAAAACCTCAGACATGTGACAATGACAACCACACGGCAGACATTTACCACATAGACTGTACGCTGGTCCACATTCTTTGGATCCTCTCCAAGGGGATGCTGTCGACGCACTTTTGTTCCTTCCAAGTTGATCTGAAAATGAAAGTGATCAATCTCTTTTTAAATTGTGACCTTATCTTAAACCCACACATTACAGAAGAACTGCATGTCTGTCATTCTGCCGATTTCTCCGGGGACATAAGTGCGACTCCCACATTACCAGCCACAGTAAAAGCTTTGGTGCAGCCTACCTCAACCACAGACGAGTTTTTCAGAGCTCTTGCAATCAGCTTGATATCAGTAGTCATCTTTTTCATCCGGTTAAAAGTAGTTAATACAGAAATGTCAACATCTACAGAAAAATAAACATTAACAAGCTGTATTAATAGAATGCACATGTGGAAATATCAGTACAAGACATAAGTCATCATATAGCATCAAGACAGCTACAGATATTAATTATTGGATGCATTTAGCTGTGTCGGTTTAATCCAAAGTGTCCTCTCTTTGTACGTCAGTATAGGTTGGTGGAAATTCAGGATGAATTCTTTACAAAATAAAACTACTAGAGAACCAAAATGCAACCAGCAGCTTACACACTGCTATATACGAAGCAGGACAGACCTCACACTGCATTGATAAAAGGCACTTACATCCATCCCTGGACTGTTCCACAAGCTGCCTCAAGAATCTGTCCTTGTGCAGGTTGACGTCCCCAAACCAGAACTCCACCTGCTTCTTCACGTCGGCCAGCAGCTGCTTCACCCGTGACCGCTTCTTCTTCTCGGCCTCCGTCTTCTTCCCTGCGTCATCTTTGGCCGAGGAGTCGCCTCCAGCGGGGTTTTTATCAGAATTGATCACCATCTTAGCCATGAATGGCTTCCCTATAGAAAATTCCAGTTGAAACCATTAAATCTACACAAATTCATGCCACGGTCGGCTACGCACGCGGATTAAAAGGCGTATTACATTTTATGTCGCTTGGCTTAGTGTTATCCGAGTTCATAAAGCAGCAAGTAATAGTCATATAATACATGAATAACTGATATGCAGATGCCTATCGGGAAATCATGCAATTTACCACCCATGCAACTTGGATACTCCTTTGCTATCAGGCGGTGTAAAATACTCACTGGGTACACCAAAGAAGACTTTCAGCTATTAACATCTGACTAAAAACATGCAACTAGAACGCAGCACTCGGTCACTCGCATAAAACACCCGAAACGCTGTCGGCTGACCAGCAACAACGCACACAAGACACTAACTAGCAAAACAGCGCAGTGAATATGGTTTCTGGGAGAATTTACCTTATTTCTATCTGCGCATGGAGGAAAAAAAAACGTTGAGACTTTCTGGAACTTTCACGTGTGTGTTTTCTGGCCGCAGGCGGGATTTTCTAACCAAAAGCTGACTCGGTAACAAATACTTCCTCACAACAAACTGATTCATGCACAATCCGGACTGCAGGAAACACCAGCCGGAGTTCTTTCCAAATGAAACAAAAACACTCGGTTATTCCTACACAGGTATAAAGTCAGCAGACCGCAAACTGAAGATTTGAATGTATCGGCCATTCAGCCTTTCCTGTGGACGTCGCCGGCGCGGGGTGATGACGTCAGGAGAGCGGTTCCAGTCGGGCGCGCGGACACTTCGGTATAGGAGTTTCACAAGAATAAAGGAATTCATTGATATATATTCTTCCACTTTTAAATAAGTTATTTATTTTGCAGATTTTTAACATATTAACATTTCAAACATGCTTTAAAACATGCAATAAGTTAAAGGTCCCATTTACAATGGAAACAATATTTCGCAAAATACAAAGAATTTATTAGCAGCACTTTTTCTTTAAAAAATATTTAAGAAAAATCTATGGATTTATGTTATGCATCAGCTACCCACTTTACCGATGCACAATGACACATGCCGTTTTTTCTTTTAGATAAACCATCTCTCATGATGACGACATTTTCTCAAATTTTGCCAGCTTACGTCGTTCGTTGTCGTCCGCACTATGCTCCATCCTGCTCTTGATCAGTTTATTCAGATTCTTGTAGAATACCTTTACCCAGTGTATTTCCACTTGAAGTAGGGATTCATTACAGATCTTTTCAAGGATCGTCAATAGCTTCTCATTAGTGCTGACGTCACATCTTTGGAGGACCCATCTGGCCCATTCCTCCCAAGTACTGTTGTCAGTGAAGCTGACAGTAAAACGTGAGTCGCCAGACGCGCTGTTGAGGGTGTCCGCTTCCTGCTGGCTGACGTTATTCCAAATGGCGCTGCGGGAAAGTAGTCATTTTTTTTTACATTCCCCATGATTCGATGGCATGTAAGTAATGGCTAAAACCAACCTTTCATGGACCCTGTGTATTAACATTATATTAAAAACGCAACTGATTAATTGGTATCACATTCTACTTTCAGCGAACATACTTATTGTGTAAGGACAATGTTGAGAAATACTGAACTAACCGTAACCTGTCTCATAATAAGCCAAATGGAAGCTAGGTGGACTGAGGGCATATGTGAATGTTATAATAAATATAGCAAAGATGACAAAACTTACACAACTTCTTGTAGCGAAATGAATGAGTTGGGATCAGCAAATGTAGACAGGCCTTGATATGTCACGTGGTTTCCTTCCATCCTGTGAATATATGGAGGTAACATAGATAGGCCATTCATCTGGAAATGCTGAATTTGGTAAGATTAAAAGATGATAACTTTGAGGAAAGAGAGTTACACTGTCTTCTAGATATTTTAATAAGCTGCAAACCTCAGGACCGTACAGAAATATCTAGTAAAATTGGTCAATACATTTTATATATATTAACGTATCACATGGAAATATTCTGGACATACTTACCATATCTCCTTTATGGTTTGATTTGTTTTCACAGCTTGAGTTAGAATCAGCATTTTGTCATCCGTAATGTTAGTCCAGCCTATGCTAAAGAACCATATTTTAGGTTATTTGCATAACAATAGTAAAATAGTAAAAACATCTATTCATTGATCCTCCATAAGTGCTTATCCTACTGGGTCACAATGAGCTTGGGGCATGTCTCTGGTGTGCCATTCCATTTTAATTCCACAAATGTCAAAAATGTTTTTGCATCACCATTTTTGATTGTGATGAAATTTGGCATGTTGATAACACATTAGTGCTCAGAAATATACTTTCATTTCCCTTTGGCAGTGCATTTTCTACGAAAAATGACAATTCAGACTGTTTTCTTAAGCGCTGTTACTTTACTAATACAGCTACATGGCTCAACTATAGCTTATTGGAAAGTAGTTCATTATGAAATGCAACTTCTGCATGTCTTTCCTCACAAACCTTTCATCTCAAAAACGGCATTTTTTGCTACTTTAGTTATTTAAAAAAAACTGTGAACTTCTACACCCCTTTGAATAACACACTTTTTGTTGGAAAATGGGTAAAGAGTACTTCTTCCCAATTAACTGAAAAAATGACCCCCTCCCCACAAATACCTTTTTTAGGCTCAGTGTATTTTAACTCTTGTACACTACTGTGCTGCTCATCTCCTGAAGGGGACCAAGTTATAGGTGAATGTTTCATATACAGGTAGTACACATACATACTGTATGTATTTCATGAAATGAAAAATGGAGTTGCTACTGTTGTAAGCCACTCCCTGTTTTTCATAACCGAAATGGGGAAAATGTGAGGAAAAAGAAACAAACTTATGCAATAGTTGTATTTGATTATACTATGAAAACGTTCTCATTTTGAGCTGTCCAGAAGGCTATAGTTGTACCTGTAAAAACAGCGACAGCTCATAAGAAAACACTCTGAATTATGATTTTTGTTACCCAGGGTGTAGAAAAGCTGTGCTGTAGCTCAAAAGGGAAAGTTAAAAAAAAAAAAGAAACAAAAATTTCTGAGCGCATTTCTGTGTGTGATTCACATTCCGGATTTCATCAGAAACATGCAAATGTTAAAATATAACGGAACGACCCGGGCGACATAAGGCAGGGGACATGAAATGCAAATATACATTTTCAAATACTGCTTTTTAATATACATCAATAAACAAAGCCATATATTCATTAATAAGCACTGTTCAGCATTTCCACGAATGGGACACCCTTACCCTAGCACCAGTAGCTTGCTTGTTGACTGCAATATCTCAGCAAGCACATGGACTGCTTCAGTGTCAAGATTATTTTCCCCAATCCTGAATTGTAAAGGCAGTGTCAATAATCCATCCATCCATCCATCCATCCATCATATCCACTTATCCAATACCAAATTGTTCTAAGCCCCCACTTTGAGCAATACTAATTCACACAAAGACATGCTGGGAGTGCAGGAGAAATCCCACACAATCTCCACAAAACAAGTTCCAGGGTTAATATTAAGCCTATGACCTTCCCTACTCATAATATGCTTTGTTGTTTCTTATTTGTTTACTCTGTGTAAGCATCTTTGAGATCCTGAAATGTGCTATATAAATGTATTCTTCTTCTTCTTATTACTATTATTTGTATTATTATTATTATTAATAATAATAATAATACATATTTTCTTATATACATTTTCTTTATGACATTCACTTTCTTTGGGTACTGTATTAGATTTCACAGCTCACAAGTGAACTCACCAGAGGTTCTCACACCTAAGCAGATGGGGCTTTAAGTCCCTCAGGGACTCTGAGGTGGTGTTGGTTCCTGTCAGATCCAGCTCCGATATCTCACCATCCATGAGGTTCAGAAAGTACTTTAACACAGTATAATCCATTGGGCACAGAGTGTTGTTGCTGATGTTCACACGCAGCACCTTGGGGTGGATCTGCTGGGCCAGTGAGTCATTTTGCTGTTCAAAGAAGCAGTGGAGGTGATTTAGAATGTGACTCCCATTTTCACAGAAGTGCTCAATCTCTGTCAGCAAACCAGACAGATAAGCCTCTGCTTTTTGATTCCTATCCAGCAGCAGGTATCGTGAGAGAAGGTTCCAGTTACGCTCAGCAAGCAGCCCTGAAAGAAACCTCTTGAACAGGTCAAGATACCCGAAGCTCATCTCTTGACCAATGTCAATACTGGTATCAAGGACGTCCACTGAGAGCTGATCTCCCAGGGTATAATAGAGGGCTGCAAAATATTCCTGGATGGTGAAATGTGCAAATGAATACACATCTTCCATGCAACCAGGCTCCTGAGCTAATGTCTTATCCAAAAATGCACTGATCAAGTCACTGTTGGTCAGCTGCTGGAGCTCAGCACAATGACCGTAAAAGAGAGTCTCGTGTTTCAGAAGTTTCATGTAGGCTAGCCTGCCCAACCTTGAAATCGTCTCAGACAGTTGCTCTGACATATCTGCATTTGTGTTGGGTGACTCCAACCTGGGCCTAGAGTGAGACCGCAGCAGAGCCACCAGGTACTGTGTGTAGACATCGGTCATAGTTTTTGGGGTCCCGCTAGAGAAGCCATTACTGTCCTTCAAGACAGTGCACACAATATAGCAGAATGCAGGTATATAGCACAGGGTCAGAAGTGGATTGTTAGCCTTTACAAAATCGAATATCTTTAGGGCGAGAGTTTGTTCTTCAAAGTATCGGAGGAAAAAGTCCTCAATTTCAGCCATGGAGAAGCCAGTCAGGAGCACAAAGGAGTCAATACAGCCAATAGGTATGTGACTAATGGCAGTAGGCCGACTGGTGAGCATCACAGAGGCTTCTGGAAGGAGCTCACTCTGCAGCAGGCTGGACAGCACCTTTACCATCTCTTCCTTCTCATCGGGCTCTGTCACAAACTCCTCAACCTCACACTCCCTATAATGCTTGAACTCGTCAAATCCATCCATTATAATCAGCAGCTTGTCTTCATTGGACAGGATGTTGTCCATCTCCTTGGCAAGATGGCCATTTTTTTGGAGCAGAAGTTCCCGAAGGCTGATCGGCTGTTTGATTAAATTTAGATCCCTGAAGGTCAGGTGGATGACAAAGTCAAAGCCCAAATGTGCCTGGTTGTTCCCAAAATCACTCAGAATTTTCTGGACCAGCACCGTTTTACCGATGCCCGCTACACCTGTCACAAGAATCTTCTTGGCTGGTCGGCTTCCAGCTGTAGGCAAAAACAGGTCTGCTGATTTAATCACTTTCTGTTCAAATGCGTTGCACTGTAGGGAGACGCGCTGCTGTCCGAAAGCTACGATCTCATGCTTTTTCAGTTCAAGGCTCCGATGTCCCTTCATGAGCAAGAGATTGATGTAGTGTTCAGAGAAGAGGATCTTCTCTCCATGGCGAGAGTTGTAGTAGAGCATATACTCGCTTCTCCGTTTCAGGGTCTGTTTATGCTTCTGTATTAATTTACTGTAGTCTGGAAGAAAGGAAGATGTTAATGGGAGAATCATACGACAAGCACATTTTCATCTTTTTTGTGCCCATTTTTTATAAATACATAATAAATGTTTAGATATAAATGACATATCTATACATATAGGCATACATTTTATATCTCAAAGTCCTAAAATGTCAGATAGTCCAACTGTCGGAACCAATAAGAGCACAAAAACTATTAAAAAGTAATTTTAAAAATAGTTAGACATAACTATGTGTCGTGCTCAGCCCCGCCCTTCGTGTCGTTTCCCTTGTTCTGCCCTCAGGCGGGGCTTGATTTGCCGCACCTGTCCCTAGTTGTGCTTTGCCTCGTGTTTTTCTCTGCTTATTTGCCCTGAACAGCTGCCTTGTGTTTGACCGTTGATGTCCTGCCCTATTTTAGTGAGTCTGCGTCCTGTTCCCCTGGTCGGGTATTGTCAATGCTTTGTATGCTTGCTGTTGCTCTTGCTCACGGGTTTCCCCCTATTCTTCTGAATAAACGCCCCTTGGAGGGGTTCAAACCCAGCAGCCGCAGTCATGGGTCGTTCATCTCGCTGCAAGCGTGACACTATGTTGGAAACCTTTAGACTCATAAAAAGTGAGCAAAACACTCTGGTTCTGGAACCATTAAGATAACAATTTACATTAAACTCAAATGTCCGGCAGGATAACCGGAAAAAGATTATTATTTTTTTTAATTGAAAAGTAATTTTTAAAAAAGTGGAACGGATGTGACATCATAAAGAAGAGCCAGAGTGCTCTTCAGCATTCAGCGAAAAGGTTAGTCGGTTTAACTCAATTACTGACAAAAATGACCATTTCTTCTCAAACCCTTTCTTATTAAATATATATAAACTTCATATCAAAGTCAAACATTTGTGTTGGTGTCCAAGCAGGTGAGCTTGAAAAGGCACAACCACAATTAATATGAGCACTAAGCACTAAGGACTTAAGGAATCAATAATGTATGACGCATTATAGACACTTAAATTGTAACTTAATGAAGGTTTTCATCTGGGAATAAATAACTGTAAAGTATATTTCTTGGTTGTGCCACCTGACATTTTTCATTTTGTGAGAACTGTCATTCACCCGAATGCTTTTATTATAAGACATATTGAGCTCCTGGAGTTAATGAAACTGTCAATTGCTGTCGATAAACGTACCAGCCTAGAAGAAGATAAAGGAAATAAAACACTATAAAGCCTTTAAATAAATATTCCCTCTGAGCGACCTGGTAGAAAAATGTGCCGGAAAATGTTTGTAAAAAGAATTCCCAATTATCAGCGGTAACGGGAGCTTCTGAAACAACTTCCTTACTGTCTGGTTGTGGCTGCCTCACCGGCCCGGGCTCCTTCAGGCGACCGCACAGGAACTGGAAGTCTGTTGCCGCCTCCTCCCCCTTGCAGTCCACGATGTCCAGTGTCTTTCGGACCTGGGCTCGCGGCCCCCCCTCGCACAACACCTCCTCTCGGTCGTCCCGGGTGAAAACGTCCCTCAGTAACAGCTGCTCCAACAGGAACCCAATGTGATCCTCCAGCTGGTCCACAAGCTGGACCCTGCATTCCCGCAGAACCTTCAGGCTGGAGCCGGTGGGGCCTCCAGGCGGCGAGGCGGCCGTCATTGCAGACGCACTCCTCCGGACTGATTCAGGGCTTGTCCGGCTGCTGTGTCCTCGGCATGCTTCCTCGTCTGCGCTGCGATTGTTTATCGTTCTCCAAAACCCCACCAGTGACGTGCGCCAGGCCTTTTGCAACACTTCACTCCCACAGGGTCTGCGGGGTCTATTTCCATAGACACGGCATTTTTTTCCCTAAGTTTAATTCAACAAAGAAGAGGAAGTCATGAAATTGCTGAGGCTTGTGTGGAAATACGATATAGTGATATATGATGAATCCTCACTTCCTCCCCCGTTAGTGAAAGCTGTAGCAGAAGTCCCTCTAAGCAGGTAAACTGCTTAATTATGAAACATATTTAAACTTTCAATGAAAGAGAAACGTACATCCCAGGGAGTTCTGCCAATTTTTTCCAGTCTTATCTATTCATAACTACAATGAGACTTTTTTCCCACAATAAAAAACCTTAGACTAGAATATGAACACAAATAGCAGGCATGATGGAATGTATAATGGCAAATTCCTATTTTGATGCTTTGCGTTACATTTTATGTGGCTTGGCCAACTAGTATTAACTAGACTCATCAAGTGGCAAGTGGCACAGTCATAATTTTAAATAATATATAAACATAAATAAAATATGCAACCAAGTGCCCAAGCAGATTTCCAGTCATTAACATCACTATTAAATAAGAAGCTTACTGAATTAGACAACACTCAGTCATTCACAGGAATAACAGGGTAAGCAGTGTGTACTGCAGCGACACAAGGGATTAACTAGATATACCAGATATACCACACTAAAAGCAGCACATGGTATATGGGAGAATTTACCTTATTTCTATCGAGTTCTGCCTCGCAGCCGATTTCCACACTATGCCGACTGAATCAAATGCCAGCCGGAGGGTTTTATAAAGAAGGAACGACACCCGGTCTTTGCAGTATAAATAGGAAGTCAGTAGCGCTAAAGAGTAAGTTTTGAGTATATTTGGCATCGTGTGATTTTCCCCTAAACGACGCAAACGCCAGGTTAAAGGAAAGCCCTCCTTTCATTCCGCTCTCACGCTGTTCTTCACACGGGTTTTACAGGTTTGAATTCAGTCTCATTTAATCACCTCACTGCTCTCGCCCCGGCTGGTTAGACGGGTTTGCCCAGGGATTCATTTGGGATTTGTTATGTGGTGAATGCTGATTTAAGTCACTTACTATAAGCAGATTCGCGGATCCAGTACACAGTCGCCTAAATTCGTTTATGAAAATTAAAGTAGCATATACACTGTAAATATTTACTATCTAATATTTAATATCTCTTAAGACTGTGCTGGCTAGTACAGTTTTTACCATGCAGTACCCTGTGCAGTGCCTGCTGGATGCAATATATACTCAGGGCCGCTGCTGGCCAAATGGGTGCCCTAAGCAGAAATTTACTTTTGTGCCCCCTCCCCCAAATATTACAAGGA
>JAODKM010000016.1:8631044-8641431 GCA_026780845.1 Petrocephalus sullivani | reverse complement strand
AGGTAGAAAATAACTGGTTTTTATCACACTGTGGGGACATTGGGTCCCCACAACGTAATATAAACATGTCCACACACGCACACACACACACACACACACACACACACACTGGGCTGTGATAAGCTTTGCTTTCCTGACCCTCAGTAGCAGTACATGGGTGTTTCTCAATATGCACACTTCACCACACTCGTGTTCTTGTCTAGTCATTTTACATAATCTTCCATTGCCAAAGACCACTTCAAATACTCAAGAACAGAAGTACAGAGGATGGGGAAAGTCCCCGGATGTCATTCTTGCTCCAAATATCAAGGATACATCAGTTGCATCATCACCAAACGGGAACAATCCCATGACTCATTGTGCCCCAAGTTTTTTTTTCTTGCAAGTTAGCAAGACCTCTTGCCAAGACCAAAAGTACAATCTTTGCATTCTTAGTATCAGCCAATGTTTCACTGGGCAGCCACGTTCTATGATAAGACATCGCATTTCTAGTTATTTAAAATTAACAAATGTTTTTATCCAAAAGTGACATGCATGTAAGAAAGCAGGGTCAGACAGTCCCCGGAGTAAGTGGGGGTTGAGAGCCCTGCTTATGAGCCCATCACACTCCCAACCCTGGGATTTGAACCAGTGACCTGCTGCTTAAAGGAACAGCAGCCCAACCCGCTGAGTCTCACACCACCCTCCTGGGGGATGCTAAGGCGACTGGTTAGAAACACACAAATAAAACGGTCCAATGGAATCAGGCCCGGGGGGCCTCTACGCTGTAGGGTGCTGTGGGCAGCGACATCCGGAGCGTGGCGGCCATACCTGGGACCAGTCTGTGGGTGCCCACCAGGGGGGGCACTCGCTCACATTGCATGGCCGCAGAGCGGAGGGGCTTTGCGAGGGACAGAACGTATCGGGGAGCTCCAGGACGCTGCCATCCGCCAGCCTCTGCTTACAGGTGGCCCCCCGCCTCTGTGTCCCTCCCCCACAGCTTTGGGAGCACTGGGGAGACCGACAAAAGCAGAAATGCTTCAATCCCAGCCCCGGAAAGGGCAGCCTGGGGTATATTTCCCTTGGGAGGCGTGTGAACCCCGGACGTCCATTCCACATGTCGAGGACATTAACAAATTGCTCAGGAGTAAAAAAACACAGAACATAATTAAGGTATATAACTGCATGGAATGTGGCTAACTCTGGATACCCCTGAATCTAATAAACAAATAATAAAAATAATTCCTGTTATCTGTCCCTCAAGACCAAAATTCCTGGCAGTGACTTACTTACCTCACTGTGTAGAGGCCTGTTGCCATTGCATATTCTTACTGTATACCTTGACTATTTTAGCCTTTTAAGTACCACTATAAATCACACGCACAACTGTTGTCATAAGTGCCTTTTGAGGTCCAAACTGGTGCAGATTTTGCTGGTCAGTTCTTGTGCTGTTTACTGATGACTGGATAGTAACATTCCACGGGCGGTAAGGGTGATTCTAGGATTTTTTTAAGGTTGGGGGACATAATTCATAGAGAGGGGCCAAACTCATCATTAGCCAATTATATTTGACAGGGGAAGGGGCACTCTGGGACCAATCAGCTTTCACCCAGGGTCAGTGTGACTCCGCCCCTGTACATAACTTCACAGTCTACACACTGTTGACACTCAGCACACCATGTACACACAGTCATCCATAAACATAGTCTCTGCATCGCTGTCGGGTCTTACAGGCCCCCAGTCTTGCGTCTCCCACATGGGCGGGCAGTCAAAGCGGTTGCAGGCCTGCACGGAGGTGGGCTTGTGATACCGGCATTCCGATTCGCCAGCCGGGACTGTCCCGTTTTCACCATGGGGACGAGGGCGAACACAGACCACAGCCCGGGTCCTGAGGCCCACCCCACAGGTGGCTGAGCAGGGGCTCCAGGCGGCGACCTCCCACCTGGGGGGCACAGAGGAAAGGATTGGGGAGGCAGAGAGAGGGGTTATACCCCGTGTTGGGTAATCTGGAGCCACCCTAATCCGTGTCAGTTCCCAAACCATCACCAGCTACAAGAAACACTCCACACTCACGCTCCAATGGTGAAATGGGAGAGAGAACAGCGACAGCCTGCCCCGGATGCACAGGGGGGGCTTATTCTCAGAGAGGTAAGAAAGGCATGGAAGGGGGGTGCGTGTGGCAAAGTGTGTGGGGGGGAGCCCTTCAGCCAAGGGAAACAGCCGGAACACAAAGTCTGTTGTGCTTGAAAACATAACTTAACACTTAGCAAAACAGAAAGGGGCCTCTGGGTTTTCTCAGAGTGCAGGAGCCGGCACAGATCCCGCCAGCGCAGGCCGTCCCCCAGGCTGCCGCGCGCCCAGCCCCGACCCGGCCGCCCCCCAGGCTCCCGCGCGCCCAACACCGACCGGGCTGTCCCCCGGGCTCCCGCGCGCCCAGCGCCGACCCGGCCGTCCCCCAGGCTCCCGTGCGCCCAGAGCCGACCCGGACGTCCCCCAGGCTCCCGCGCGCCCAGCGGGTACCCGGACGTCCCCCAGGCTCCCGCGTCCCCAGTGCCGATCCGGACGTCCCCCAGGCTCCCGTGTGCCTAGCAGGTACCCGAACGTCCCCCAGGCTCCCGCGCACCCAACACCGACCCAGAGGCCCCCCAGGCTCCCACGCGCCCAGCAGGTACCCAGACGTCCCCCAGGCTCTCGTGTGCCCAGCGCCGACTCAAACGTCCCCCAGGCACCCACGTGCCCAGCGCCGACCCAAAGGTCTCCCAGGCACCCGCACGCCCAGCGCCGACCTGGACGTCCCCCAGGCTCCCACGCGCCTAGCGCCGACCTGGACGTCCCCCAGGCTCCCGCGCACCCAACACCGACCCGGATGTCCCCCAGGCTCCCGCGTGCCTAGCGCCGACCCAGAGGCCCCCCAGGCTCCCACGCGCCCAGCAGGTACCCAGACGTCCCCCAGGCTCCCGCGCGCCCAGTGCCGACCCAGGGGTCCCCCAGGCTCCCGCGCACCCAGCGCAGACCCAGAGGCCCCCCAGGCTCCCACGCGCCCAGCAGGTACCCAGACGTCCCCCAGGCTCCCGCGCGCCCAGCGCCAACCCGGATGTCCCGTACGCCACAACACCCTTTATTTACTTCTATGACTTTGTCTCATTTTCTATAAATGCAGAAATGCTCGAGGCTCTGGCGTTAATAGGTCACATTAGTTCCGTAACACTGTCAGAAGGCTCACTGTCATACGAAAAGGACTTTTCACTACATGCTGAATAACACGGATCACACTGATATTAAATTGACTCTGATAAAATTCACTCTTGCTTTCCGTTTGGCTGCTGCGTTGTGTCGGGGAGGGGCCTCCCTCACGTTCCACGTTTATCACGTTTATCTAAAGCCGTAAACAGCTTTAAACAGGAAGCCCAAGCCTCAGTGCATCCTTATTAAAGCACTGAGGGCTGTCCAAAGCCTAGTTCCTTGGCTCTTTTTCTGCCTGACAGGCTACAGCAAAGGATCCTGGCTTTCTCAAGCTGGGATAGTGGACTCATTTGTATTAAGTCGAGGGCACATTGTACTAACGTTCTCTTGTTTTAGTTAAACTGTGGGCACAGTTAAATAATTTGTTCCCTAGTTTTAATTAAATCGTGGCCACATTTTTCAAATAATTTCCCGTGGCCACAATTTAATTAAAGTGAAGGAACAAATTTATAAAACGTGGCCACGTTTGGTCATATTTTGATATATCGTTTCCATGACATATTAAAACATGGCCACAATATACATCATTTTTATCATTCCCATGATGTTTTGAAACATGGCCACGATATATGTAAGTTTTATCCTTCTGTTATGAGTGTTGCACTGTACTTACATCTTGACATCCCATATACCCCCTGGGTGCATGGACAAGTCATGGATACGGTTAAATTGGTTCTATCTGGATAAAGAGAGAGGTTGCACTTACCTGGGGGGGCAGGGCACCGTGCCGCAGGCTCTGATCATTTGGGGCGGCCGGCGAGCACTGACACACAGGGCCTCTTCTGATGGCTCCCGGGTCTGTTTGTTCCTGCAGACCACCACAGCCTCCTGCAGGCCTGTGACCACAAAGGAGACACGTCCGCACTAGGTCAGGCATGGCTGAAAGACTGGGGTCCTAAGAAATTTGAAATGTAATTGGATTGGGTCAGGAGCTCAATATGATATGTTTTATGGAGCCCAAAATCTCCAGTAGCAGCCCTGCGCATGGAGTCATAAAAATCGGGGGTAGAAAATAACACTAACAGTCACATGCACGTATGTACACATGAATACACGGACAGGGCTGTACTGAGACATGTCTGTATTGCATGTTCATACAAACACAGCTGACATGTGGTCCCAGAAACTGGGCAGGCGAACTCTCCCAAATTACTGCAGCGATCAGTTACGTATAAATCATTCCCGACGTGCGAGGGTTGCCTTATTTATGACTGCCGGTGCATATTCTTCAAAGCGCAGCTCACCCCATCTGCACTGCGTCACAAAGTCCCCCCAGTCCCTCTCAACACCTGTCCTCAAACCACAGGCCTCAAACTGCGTTTCAGTTCTCGCACTGTGGACCACCGAAGGATTAAATATTTCTGTTTCGCCCACATCTGCTTAGGCTGATCGAAACCTTGATTTATTTCAATGCCGCTAGGCATGTTCGTACATTGTCTTTCCTGCTTTCCAGAACTGGACCTAAATTCCAGGGTGTTGCTCCCCCGAAACAAAGGGATTTAAACCTCAGTAAACTTGGGCAAAATTGGGCAAAATTGGCAAAATTGAAGCTATGCTGCCTGAGATACTTTGACGTGTAAATAAACAAGTAATAATAAACAAAAAAAAGATGAATGATGGTGGTTAGAAAGCCCTTTCACAGAGTAAGGCAGAGCCCCGTCCAAGCGGACGTGAGCGACCACTCGAAATTCTTTATGGCCTAAGAGTCGCTGTCGGGACGATGCAGTTTAAACGTGACACCGTCAGATATTTTTCCTCGCAGATTTACAGCCCAGATGGTTAACCAGCAAAGGGGGGGGGGGGGGGGCTTATTTGGAGGGGGGGGGTGGGCGCAGGAATTCCCCCCAAAGTGGGACACCTCATCACCCGCTCTAACCTCGCGGGATCGTAACAGTAAAGGAGCGGAAAAGGGAATGTGGACGGCTCCGTGTTCCTCCCGATCTCCGAGCATGATCATATGCAGCTGTTTGCCTAACTGAAAAAGATGAAAGAATCTCACTGACACGAAAAAAAGACACATAAATACTAATTGAAATGCAAAAAAAAGAAAAAAGAACATAAGGTTGTGAGGAGAGCGTTGCACAATCGTGTGAGGGGCCCTTTATAATGCAGTGAGGCTCCGGCTTTAAACACACATCAAAGGAACCTATCTTAATAGTCAAAAGCTGTTGACGATCATTATTCTTTCAGGAAAAACTCACGACTGTGCAATCCTTTATGTTTTGCAGGCTCATTTCTGAAGAGATGACCTGTGCTTAAAACCAAGGCCTTCCAGATCGTCAGTGCGGGGGAGATTTGGAACGGGATTGGACATTAACCTCACATGACATGGCAGATGCGCGTTACCACGACGACGTCTGCTACTCAGCACACCCCCTGCGGTACCATAGTCCTGGGTATGTCATATGGGGCACATTCCTTTATAGCACTGCCACACCTGGTAGTCGGAGCCGCCATGTGACATTGGTGTTTTTAATCAGCATGAGAAGTGATCCAAAGACGCATGGACTGTGCAACAACATGGACAGTTCCATGTGTTCCATTACAGCTATTTCTCTGTGTTTTCAGCCCATTCCGGAGTCATATTTACACTAACAAGGGAACTAATATATCAATCACACATCACATCTCTTATATACGCTCAAATTTAACTCTGTTTTTTTTCATTTACACTGTGGACAGTTTTGAACTTGGTTGACTGGGTATTAAAATGAGGGTCTTTGCCTAAAACAAAATAAGAGACATCAGCTGCCAGTACTCTGATAATGGCTTCCTGCCCACCAGGCCTCATAAACTGTCAGAGAGGAAAAATGGGGCTGCATTCCAGCTATCAGCTACACACGCCAGGGTTCAGTAGATCCAACATCTCCCTCATCACTGTATGCTGGGTCTTGTACGTATTCCCCATGTCATTACTCCAGCTTTGTGGTCCCCTACTACCTCACATATCATCCTGATCTCCATGCTCTCACTCTATGATGTCATCGTCATCCTAATCTCCATGCTCTCACTCTATGATGTCATCATCATCCTGATCTCCACGCTCTCACTCTATGATGTCATCGTCATCCTGACCTCCATGCTCTCACTCTATGATGTCATCACCCTCCTAGCCTCCATGGTTTACCGTCCCCCCTATCTCCAAATGACACACGCTTCCGTACCTCCTCCGCAGCTCTCAGAACACTCCGTGAAGCCCTCGTACTCCCAGTCGTGGAGGTCCTCCTTGTCTGGCTGCACGGCCACTCCCTCCTGGCTCTCCTCCTCCCTCTCCCCCCTGCCCCACACTCCCACCCCGTGACCCCAGCACGGGCTGCGGTAGCACGGCTGGACACTGGGGGGTTTAGGCCCGTCGCACTCGTCGTCCGGGAGGTCAGCCACCGCCTGGGAGAAGGAGAGCAGGACCTGGCACTTCACGCTCCGCTGCTGCGTGCCGACACCACATGACCTGCTGCACGGGGACCACAGTCCGGGGATGAACCTAAATACAGAGACATTCAGGCAGGTGTCACACATCACAGCTCACCACCAGGACCTCATACAAATATTCCTGCCTTCATTATAAGTCAAACAAATTTACATCATTCCCCATCAAAAAAAAAACGACATACTTACTTCCTAAGATGATTAGGGCACCATTCACTCAAGCGTGCACAAAACACTGTTTACTTGTAAATCTGTCATATAAACTATTTACTTGAGTAGCCAGATGCAGTAAATGTTCGATCGTAGCGTCAATAAAAAATGTTCTAAGGGCTTCCATTTCTCATCTCCTTTTTTTTTAATCTGTGCATTTTCGTCATTTGCCGCTAAGTTCATAAACTGAGTAAGTATTTCTGAAATCCAGTCCTCCCACAGTTAATTGAACAGCTGTGAAGCATTAGATGCCGGGCGTTTTTTTTAGACGGATCCGTTTGATGCCTCGTCAGGCTCGCTATTTAAGAACGGATTTCAGACGGGAAATACTTTCAGATCAGTTGCCTTTATTGGCCTTCGTGAAACCGGCCTGTGCTGCTGCCAGCACGGCTTCAGAAGTATAGTGTGGGACTGAGGAGAACCATCAACAGATTTAGTTGTGAAGCAGAAATAGAAGGGGAACTTTTAGGCTCCAAACTAAGACCAGACGTGAGATCAGAGGCTTTCCGGTAAGGGAGAATGCGGATACCGCCGATGGACAAGATAACCTGGGCGACACTTGTTACTGTCGGGAGCAGGTGTTTCAGAAGCAAACGGATTTTGGCTGTGGAGAATGAGGGCCCACCGACACGTGGACAGTGCTCCAGACCCCATGTTTATTAAAGTTATACCACGACCATCCTGACTCTACTCCAGCAAACAGAAACACTCTGGTCATGCAAACCAGATGTGGGGCCAGCGACCAGAATAACCATCATAAAATCATCGGAGAATGGATAGAGAAAACGAGCCCTGGTGCCCCCCCACGCATACCCCAAACAGACTGCTGCACGGTGTGCCTGGCCGATCACCAGTGATTCCCGAGTGACTTCTGAGTGACTGCATTGTCCAATATGATACGTATATTTTACGGACACACAGCACTGAGTCTGAAAGTCAGAAACACAACGGATCATTTTCGGGTGAATCCTACAAAGCAAAGCCGACATGTACATCTGCCGTCACAGAGAGTAACTCAAGTCACAGAAAAGTTCAAGTTCAATTAAACAGTCCGATGGGTGCAAGTAATTAGCAGAAGTGTACAGTATATCTTTGGCTAAGCCAGCATATAGTAAACAGGCATTTAGTGTTTTGCGGCAGATTAGCTTTATATGTCACTTTTCTCTTCTCCTTTAAGTTCATTAATTGCAGTTATGGTGGTTTATACACTGCCAGCAAAACACATGCTCATAGGAACTGATACCACAAATAAAGATGGTCGTCAAGTTACCACTCGACAAGATATAAAACCAAAATCACAAGAAAAAGTCAATCTTTGATGCCAGTGAGCTGTTCTCGTGCCCACATCAGTGAGCAAAGCAGGTGTGATTCCATCTGGCCTTTTGCAGCTGCAGCTGATGGGAGTGGGTATGCATGAGCGTTAGCGTGCATGAGTGTGAGTGGATGTGCACGAGTGTGTGGGACTGACGGCTGGCTTCACGACCTGGCAAGGAGGCGCCATGACTCTACATGCATGTGACAGGTGGACATGCATGTGACATGCATGTGACAGGTGGACATGCATGTGACATGCATGTGACAGGTGGACATGCATGCTGCTTCCTTTTCCACAGCAAGCTATGCGAAATTATTTCATAATGGGAAGCGGAGGTCCTCAGAAATACTTTAGGTAACACTTTACTCGAGCGGGAGGAAGAGTAATATAGTTATATACACGGCTCCTTTTCCACAAAACACTCTTACTGTATACTTTGTCCTCAGCTGTCTCTCTAAATATCATTCACAGATGCTCATGTGACTATCAGCACAGTCATGGCACCCACATACCAAACTGTCACCTGGCCACGCGAAGAACTCCACAGAACCCTTTCAGCTCCCAAAAATATGGGAGAGGTGTTAGACAGTTAGTCAAATGTGAGCGCAGAAAGGCCCCGAAAGGACCCGTGAGAGTGCATTTCAGCCCCTGCTATGCGACACCGCTGTTAGTTACGAGGCCAAAAAAATCAGTTCTTAGTTGGACACACTGTGTGTTTATCAGTTAGCTGTGAAAGAATCATGTGTTTGGTCTGTGATACGATATGTTACATGGAAATGTTTTACTTCGGCACTTCTGGGTAAAAATTTGGTTTGCTTGCTTAGAGAGAGGATATCATTTATAAAGGAACAAGGCATCCATGTCCATGTCCTATAATGTGTACGTTTGTGTATCACTTGCGTGTGTGTAACTGTGTTTTTGGTGTCTGTGAGTTCTCGTTAAAATAATAAATACAAAAAAAATATTGCTGGTTAACAGCAGCTGGTTAACTGGGAAACTATTGAGGGTGATCGGTTTGGAGGACACGGTTGGATGAGCTAAAATCAACCACCAGGTGTACAGCAGCATTGAGATTAGGAGCATATTGCAAACATATTTGGATCCCATGTTCCTCTTACTCCACAACACACTGTTAAATTTCAAAATGGATATTTAATGATCCAGGTTCTGGGGTTTGCATATAATGCATCTGGAGATAAAGTTGCCCTGCATGGTTTCTCTCCGTAAATCACGACTTGCTCATATGCGTAATGGCTTCCCCAGAACGTGTATTCGCAAAGCGTGACACCTGCCGTCCACCTATTTCACTGCATATCTGTATGGAAATCATATTACCGTCTGGATCTTATTTATTTATTACAATGACTTGTTTGGCAGCCGCTTTTACCCAGAGGACCATGACGACGCCAAAAAGAAAGACATTCATGTAAACTTTGCAACTTTTCACAGGTCGGGGGAGACTGGGGGGAATACATCTGCCCATTACCTCACCGTAAGGGGGCATTCTGGGTGGTCAGCGAGGTTAGCTAAGCCAGTGGCCAGCGAGGAGCTAGCTAAGGTAGCGGTTAGCATCGGTAGGTGTCGCTGAAAGTGCCTATTGGCGAGTGTGACCCGAGCCGGGGATTGGTGGAGCTCCACACAGGGCCAATAGCTAAGAGAGCTTTTTCTCGTAATGCATTTGTCTTCCCAAACGGGTAGAAGAAAGCTCCAGAATGTAGTCACAACTTACTAACTCCTAAACTGGGTTGTGTTTTCCCAAAGCACAGTTGCTAACTACATTGGCAACTTACGTAGTTAGAACCAAGCAACTGAATGAGTCCAACTACATTAGGAGCTTTTGGGAAATGCATCCCTGGGTGAAATATAGACAAACGTATACATACATCCCAAACATACACACACGTATAAATACCTGTAATAAACTGATACCCTGAGATAAGACAAACCCTCTCACAAATATGCAGGTTTACGGACTCGTCACCTGGCGAATTCTTACAGTCACCTGCTAATACCTGTCTATTACCTGTGATGAACTGATACCCAGAGATAAACCAAACCCTCTCACAAATACGCAGGTTTACGGACTCGTCACCTGGCAAATTCTTATCGTGCGTTCCTTTACTCTCGGGAGGTCGGAATCCAAGTCAGATTACGAGCCTAGAGGCCGGAAGTGACGACATGCGCGCTCCCGTCTCCCCAAAAACCGAGACAAAA
>JAODKM010000016.1:8617722-8630944 GCA_026780845.1 Petrocephalus sullivani | reverse complement strand
CTCCGAAAGAGCTAGCGCAGGAGCCACTTTCTTGGAGGCTTCCATCTTGAATCCGAGTTCGGCGAATGGAATGCATCAGACTCGGTTTTTTAGCGGATGTGACGTCACTCCGCGCTCCGATCTTTGAGGGTAAAGGAACGCACAATTACAGTCACCTGCTAATACCTGTCTAATACCTGTGATGAACTGATACCCAGAGATAAGACAAACCCTCTCACAAATACGCAGGTTTATGGACTCGTCACCTGGCGAATCCTTACAGTCACCTGCTAATACCTGTCTGATACCTGAAGCCGTACTCACGTGGGCTCCTCGGTCACGGTGGTCTCCCCATCCAGCTCCTGGGCCTGCTTGAACCAGGGCGGCTTGGCTTCCACCGGGAGTTTCTCTGCGATCCGAAAACCCGTGAAAGTCGTACATGAATTCATTTGAGGACTTTATGGCCTGCTTCTTGTGCTTCTGCATGCATGTGCGCCTGTGGGCGCGGGCAGACGCAGTAGCGGGCACGCGGCGCGAGGGCGCACCCACCCGCAGGCTTGTAGCAGGGCACCGTCACCAGGCAGTCGTCCTTGATGTGTGGCTTGGCCTTGGCGTCGCAGCCTCCAGCATGGAGCCCCCGGTGATCCACGCACAGGACTACCCTGTACCGCAGGCCCTGGCCACAAGTCACTGTGCACTGGGGCAGTGAGGAGGACAGAGAGCACGGGGCAATGGTAAGAAAGACTTTCCAGTTACACTTCACACGAGCGGGCACAAACAATGTAGCAATACACGCTTAATGCATTAAATGACTAATGTTCGTTCATCAGTAATCAGTCATTTCATGCAGGAACTATATTAGCTCATGACTTGAGTCTTGAGTAATAGCCGAGTCACTAAGTTACTTGTGTAACTTAGTAAAATGTTACCATCTTTCAGCAATGCAACCCTGTTTAGAACATGCCTCTAGGCAGAAATTAATTTCGGGGGGGAGGGGGTTCCAGCAGATTTTTAGGGGGAGCTTACAAATTTTCAGAAGCTTACAAATTTCCGGATCCAAACCCATAATTTTACCATGTAACTAAGTATCTGGTTTAGAGTCAGGCTCATACACAGCACAGAGTACTGCTTTGGTACTGAGGGCTAATAGCGCACCCAAATCTCAATGTCACACAATGATAATGACAGATGATAAAACCAGGACACCGGGGCATTTCGTCTTCATTAAAATGATCACCTCGCATAAAAAATTAAGAAGACAAACCAGACAACCAATAGCATACCATGGTTATAAACATTAATTAATAGCAGTTAATCCAACTTCATCATCCAAATACTTTTTAAGTTAAGTTTAAGTTGTGCTGTCAACATCAAGTGTCTGAGCTGCCCTTTGCTACCGCCATGCCACGCAGCTTTGGTTAGGCTTTGCTAGGGTGATGTCATCTCAGACACTTTGAGCTACTTCAGGTTTTACAAACTACTTTAAACCTATAAGGCTCCTGTGTTTGGCTAAATAGTTCAGTTCTTCTTGTGCTTTGACTGGTTCACTTCCTTGATTGAAAGACTCATCCAGCCGTTTCGCATTAACATCAGTGACACATGATAATAGGAGACTGACCAATCAGCGCACAGCAAGAACGCAGCACTTAAGTGGAATCCAGGTCCTTTTAATTGAAATGGTAGTTTACAAATCCAGTCCTACAATGTAAAAAAAATCCGTAAAAATATGGCTAACGTCCTGGCAGAAAATTACCAATACATTATTTGCTTTTTTACAATGTAACACAGGATTTGTAAACTAAGCTGCGTACTTGCTGTGCGCTGATTGGTCAGCGCACAATGCAACGCGAAATTCAAATTAAAGGGTAAAACACATGCGAAAAATTTATATGGGAAATTCCTTCATATTAACACGGTACATTGAACCCTATTTTTACGGACTTTTCTTACAGTCTAGCTCAAAGTGTCCGGGATGACATGGATTATCTGGCCACCTCAGCTTTGCCAAATTGCAGATATTTTATGACCCCAGTTCATGGAGCTCATTGTCGAGGACATGTCACATGACAGAGGAGAACAGTTTGGGAGGAGATTCGAGCAGCACAGTAGGACAACTTGTTTCTTCCCATGGTCTGACAGCGAAAAGATATCTGAGCGGTCAGTATTAATATCAGTATGATGAAGGAAATTAACATAACAGGAAAAAGAAGACAAAACGGCTTTGTCTTCCTGAACATGGGAGAGAGTATTCGGTGACAGGGCCTCGACTGAGGCCGTGACGCTATAAAATACAGGAAAGAGAGAATTCCCATAGACTACCTGCCTGGAAAGAGTGTTTTCACACGCCTTGGTGAGTATTTAAGGGGAGTTCAGTGAGTGGAATTCTGAGGGCAAACATCACCCTGGGCTTTTGCGAGCCACAGCTCTGGTTCCATGGTCTGCAGCTGCGTTTGCCAGAGAAAAGAGGGAAGGAAATCGCTCACCGCGAAAGCAGCGACGACTCTGAAGGGGAGGGGCCTCGCTGACCCGCGGCCAACCGCCAGGCCTGAGGAAGCAGGCCCCTCCCCCCACCTGTTAATCCTCAACAGGGACCGTGTGCTTTTCTAAAGCTGTAACTCAGTCATAATCGCGGTGGGGCGGGTCAATTCAGAGGCTTTAATTAATAGTCTGCATTTTTTGGATGTGTTTGGAGGGCGTCTTAGGTCACTGCCACTAATTTATTCGGGGGGTGTGAAGTTCACCTGCTGCTTACATAGCAGCCATATTTCTCTAGCCTTGGAGCCTTGCCCAGATGGGGGGGGGGTCGACATATGTAGGTTGTCCCGCCAGAGAATGGCCCAGAAGACAAATTATGCTGCCCTTTCACCTTTTTTTTGGCTAATTAACACATTGTTAGCATGTGACCGCTGTGATGTGTTCAGTGGTAGCGGAGATTAATGTGCTGCTCTGTCACGTGTGGTTACGGCGCTAAAGTGGTGACAGGAGGTGAGGTTACGGCGGCCACGTCTGACCACATCGGTCACGTTTCATGTTTATGTTTCAGTCGTGGCACCAAAGGGCACCCAGAAACGAGCAATTAACAACCCACAGGCCACAATTAGCCCTGCCTGTAGATGACCCAGACTTCTGGTAGGACATCCAGCCAACTACTGGGACATTTCCAGGGCTGTAAAACACAAATCTTTGGGCTGCATTCATACTGGGATACACCAGTGACCAGGAGAAATTCCCAAGTAACTAAGGCACAAATGACTTTCACATTTTATTGCATTCAGCCTGCAAATCTATACACATAAAACTCAAACACACACTCATCCTTTAGTACTATATATTTATGGGAAGTACGGTTCATTTATTCTTGTAATGCGTTTTACATCCTGATTAGTGCCACATATTTATAGGCCGAGCGGTTGGATGTTATGTTTTATTTGTGTAATGTGAACCGCCTGTCTAAACACATCCAGCCCACGCAGCTGCGTTACTCGTAGTGGCCGCAGCGCCGATCCGGGCACGGCGGAGGCGCGACTTACTGCCGACCACTCCTGCGCCAGCCAGGTGGGGCAGTCGAAGGTGCTGCAGGGCCGCACCATGTCCATCTTGGGCGAATACAGGCACTTCCACTCCTCCGTGGGGGTGACGGTGCCCTGGATGTCCTCCTCCACACAGGATACAGTGCGACTCTGGACACCGCCCCCGCAGGACGTGGAACAGGCCGTCCAGGGGCTGCTCTCCCATCTGTAAGCACAGGGTCAGGTTAGACTCACATAAACACACACACACATAAACACATGCACACACACTTATATAACATATTATATAAGCAAGCTCTCACACATAGGATTTAGCGCATATTTATGCAAACTTACATGTGACAGTAATATTGTAAAGTATATCTTGAGCTTCCATCTCTGAACTGTGCACAATGTGTTGGACGGACTAAAGAGAAGTGTGATCAGAAAAAAAAATGCAGTAGAGCAGTGTTTCCCAATCTGGTCATTGGGGACCCCAAGACGGTCCACGTTTTTGCTCCCTCCCAGCTCCCTCCCAGACAGTCCACATGACCGGGAGGGAACCAAAACGTGGGCCGTTAGGGGTCCCCAAAGACCGGGTCGGTTAGAGTATTGTACTTCACATGAAAACAAAATGTGAGTCAGATTAACTTCACCACCTCCATTGTCTATTAACCTAAGAAAAAATAAGTGAAAAATCACAGAAGTATTCCCCTGATAACTAAATGGTGTCAATGAACTGGATATTTGAAATGGGTCAGAATGCCCACTCGCTTCCCTCTGTGCTGTTTTGGACAGTGGAAAAAAATGTGAAATGTACGTTACTGCTCTTGTTGGACGTGAAAATCGACGTGGTTTATTCACCCGAGCCGCAGTACATACCTGGGTAGAGGGTGATAGAGGTCATAGGGCATGATCTGCTTGTAGCCGTCGCTGTTAGAAGTAAGAGGAAACATATGTTACGGCTAAAAAATAATAAACTGAAAGTATTTTAGTTTCCAAATACCTACTGATAGGGTTCATGAGTGTACAGTTCTGAAGGACAATCAGCAGGTCCACCAGCTGTATTTAAACTATTCACACTACTGGAAATACAAACTCCCATGGATGCAATAAAACACTTAATTTAATAAAAGGCATTAGAAGTTCACAAACCGTAAGCCTCCCACATTTTTTTAAATTATGATTAAATGTCCATGCATGTTGCCAAGGTGTGAACGCATCTGTGCTCCAACCTCGCAGGGCAAGGATCCATGTTGCACTCCTGAAGCTTAGGCTTGGGTTTCACGTTTTCTGGGTAGTAGTGGCAGTACTGGTCCGCTACCACACGGCCACCACGCAGGTCATAGCATTCTGCCGAGGTCAGCTGATACCCTGCGGCCAATAAAAGCCAACAAAGAACATCAGTTGGGAAGTGCAAATATTCAAGTAAGACAGACTACTTGCATTATGATTTTTACTGCTTTTAATTTAATTTAATTTCATTTATTTTTGCTGTTAATTCCTTACCATAGATTTTTGTCCAAAGCAACCTTAAACTGCTTATATAACAGATTTTTTTCCAAGTCCATTTCTCTCTCCACTGTTCTTACTCACCTGTTTACCTGTCTGAATCCATTAGGTAAGTGGCATCCTCCAATTTAAAGCACTACAGTGTCACAATCAGGGGTGTAAAATAGTCACAGGTCTGCTAATTGAAATGGGAAGCTTCATCCATAAGCCAATAAACCCATTCACAAACACTGAAAGTGAGAGAAGATCTTCGAAAGCAAAGCCACAGAATATAATGAGACAGAGTTGCAGATCGTGCATCTACCACAGTTAGCAGCAGAGATAGGGTCTCCTACCGCCACCACAGGTCACCGAGCATGGGAAGAAGTCCGTCTCCCTCCAGCGGTGGATGATGGGCTGGTAGAAGATGAACTGCACCACGCTATCCGTGCTAGCAGCAGAACGGATCTGAAAGAGAAAACGCATGACTGGCAGCTGAGATGCTCTTCCACCACCATTATATCTGATTGGTTAGTTTTCTACTCTGAGACACATAACTAATGGCCAGGGCTGGTATTTTGCAACTCCCAGACCTATTTAATCCAAATTATAGCCACCCCAGCCTAATGGCAAGACTGAGATGGTTTGGCACTACAGACAGACAGGCTTCCGAAAAGCCCATCAAAGACCCCCTCCACAGTTTCTTCGGTCGATATGCTAAAACAATAAATGAGGATTCTCCGTCTGAAATGGAGAGGTTGTAGGTCATATGTCTGCCAAGCAAATTCAGTAGAACATCTTAGCCTTGACTAGGCTGCTGTCTCCAGAGATACCTCTGCTGCCTGGACTGGACAGATTTTTACAGACAAGTTCTGGGAAAGCTCCCAACTCTGAGCTTTGGTCTCCCAATCATCCAGACATCTGGTGATAGATGTTGCACAAGGGCAGCTTACAATACCACGAGTCTGTCTCCGGAACCCTCCGAATGGGACCTCCATGCTACATTGTATGGTCGGAAAGACCACTAGTTAGAAGAGAGGCACTGTGCTTCCTGCCATAACTAACAATAATGTCAACTAGGTTGAGGAATGATCAGCACCTGCCATGCTTTTGGGTCAAGGACCTGAACTGATCCCCCCATTTAACAACACAGAACAGACCCCATAACTGACCTGGGATCAGGTGTTCAGGCCTGGAGCTTCAAAGTCGTCAAACCAAAATAAGTAGCAAACAGCAGCAATGGACACCAGCAATCGAAGCTGTCCCGAGAGGACAAACACTGCATTCTTGACTATCCATGTGTGCAAACACATGCACGGTTGGGTGAACCGTACCTCCATTGTGGGATTCTGGCACATTGGTTGCATTTTTAGGCAACGGTATCACTTTAGGACATGCTGCTTAATCGGGCTACCGGGCGGCCAGCACTGTCCACGTCCATGAACTGACATCAAAAGGTGAGATGACTGCCACTTTAAAAATCATAAATGTTCAGGTGAGAAGAATGAACTCGAGGGCGTCAGCTTAAACAAATCTCTGCTAAAATACTTCTGCAAATATATTTTCTTAGCAGCAGTTGAGTTCCTGCAATGACCATGTCTACTACAGCTGTTCTAGAGTAGGCCACAGAGAGGTCATGCTGTTTTCCTTGTGTGGAAGCTCTAATTTTGAGGTCACGGTAGTCCCACCAGGACCTACATATACAGCTGAATATCTGGAATAGTGTCAGAGCTGCAGACAAGTTCAGTGAAGCATTCACTGCACCTCACACTAAGACCTTCATGGGGACTCATTGGATTTTTCACTGAGAGATTTGCACGGCTTGAAACCGGGTCTAACACTCTGCAGGAACAGGGCCCAAAATTTGCCAGCTTGAGTGAAATTACAAAGAGGTATTTTATTTAATTTGGTGCCTGCCTATTCTACAGAGACCCTTCCCTTCTCAGAAAGAACAAGCCCATAAATTAGAGTTTGGATCAGGCTACCAACAAACAGTCCAAAAAATCCTGAATAATTAGGACTCGTATGCGCCTGATGAGGACATCGCCTGTACCCTTCTGCCTGCTGCGGTGGGAGCAGTAAGCCCCAATCAGCTTTAACACAGCCCACGGCAGTCGGGGGACTCTGACATCATCGTGAACGCTGTCAGATGGTGTGTTTTTGACGCGGCCGTCAAAATGGACCTCGGAGCTGTGGCTGCACTCCTGCTCCACAGCTCGTCGCGTCCTGGGGGGGCCATACAGAAACCGGTGGAAAGGCTGCCTCGTTCCCTCTCTCCTGCTTCTCCCAGCTGTCTGACAACAATGCAAAGGACCTGAGCCACAAGCTTTCCGATATCACAAGATGCTCCTACATCCACACATGTCCCTTGTATGGTTAGAAGATATCCACCAATCCCTTGGGGGGTACAGAGCCCATCCCAGAGGCTATGGGCGCAAGACAGGGAACAACCCAGGATGGGGCACCAGCCCATCACAGGGCACACTCACACACCAGTCACTCACACACTGGGGCCTATGGGCACAAGGCAGGGAACAACCCAGGATGGGGCACCAGCCCATCACAGGGCACACTCACACACCAGTCACTCACACACTCACATACCAGGCACTCACACACTCACACCTATGGGCAACTTGGGAACTCCTATTAACCTCAGCGTGTTTTTGGGTTGTGGGGGGAAACCGGAGTACCCGGAGGAAACCCCACCACGCCACAGGGGGAACATGCAAACTCCACACACATGGAGCCGTGGCTGAGACCCGAACCCTAACCCCAGAGGTGCTAACCACTGCAGAACTGTGCCACCCAGGTTATAATTTATGTATTTTCATATTAGAGCCCATTAAAAAAAAGTACACAGTTAAATTAATGAATGCTTCCCGAATATTATTTTCTTTTGGAAGCAGTGAAAGTGGACACATAGGGCAAACTCAGGAAGAATATGAGAATGAAAAACAAAAAAAGATTACCACAAGTAATTTCCCACATAATCAGAAAGGTGACGGGGCCTGCAGCAATAGCGCAGGCTCTCAGGAGCCCCGAGCAGAGGTGGCGGTTACCCATAAACACTCAGTGCTCGCCAAGATACCCGAGTGCTCACGGGAGAACGCTGTGGACCTCTAGAGCCCTCAACTTCATCCAAAAGTGCCGCTTTTCCCGGACTGGATAAATAAACTAGTCTAAACTAGTCTTGAACTTTGACACCCCAGTTCCATACTTGCAATAAGTGTCTGTTGAATAACTGTTTCCACCACCGCTCCAAATTTGTGATATGAAGTGGCGGCCTGCCTTGTTGACAGATCAGAAAGTTCTGGATTTTCAGCCTCTCGGGTTACTCTGCCCAACTTTTCCTATTTACTTTGTGACTCAGATTGTTTAGTGAGGGTTGTTTTCACTGGAGTTTCCAAGCAATGCCGGCTTCACACTTCTAAAAACCTCAGTGCATGAAAAGTCATATGCACACTCAGTCCAAAGGCTTTTATAAGCAGAAGGAAAACAATCCTCTAATAGATATGGGATATCAACCAAATCATTTGGGGAAATCTGCAGCATTAAATACACAGCCTGATTCGCTATATGGTGGGCCTTTGTGGCACCAAGTGAGACCATTAATTATCAACTTGTTGAAAGTAAAATTCAGGTCACGGCCCTCATTTGCAGGGAAGAATTTATACAAGTTCACGTTCCTTAAAAGACATATTAATTACTCCCGGCTTGAATAAGCCAAGTTACTTTGCACGCATACAAACAGACGAGCGTGTGCTGCGTAGAGGTACTAATGCATTAATTTGGCCAGTTTCCTAGAATATCAGCTAGTGTTTACAGCTGTCGAAAAATAAGTGCAGAGGACATGACCTCCACTCTCTGTAATGTCATTTACTCTGCAAGTGATGACAGCATGGATGGGTGAATTAAAAGAGAGAGGGGTGCTTGTATTGAGACCAGGAAGCTGTTACCCACCAAAGACTTCTTCTGTATTTAGCATGAGCCATTCTGTCCCAGAAAGTATGTATCGGAATTACCGGATGTCTAACAAACCCTGTCACAGCGCAGACACTTAGCCACTCCTGGGAAACTTTTACAAAACAATGTTGTATGTGATGAACACTGCATTGCCTCATGTATGACCTGTTGCATGAAGCCATTTCCCTGTTGACAGCTTGATTTGCAGTGCACTTCCCAGGGTTTTCTTGACCTATTTTACCATAAATAGTTATCGATTTGATGCCCACCCATCAAACATCAAACCTGGGCTGCTCTTGGGGTAACATGCCAGTAAGAGTTTAATGTTTGGTTCCTCCCAAGCCACGTGGATGTATCCTGTATGAGGTCATTTCCTTACCATAGCAAATAAGCCTATTAAAAAGGAAACCTGACACACCAGTGTTTACACTTGTTTTGGTTATATGACACATTTACTCAAAAATGCCTGCTTAATCCAAAAAGTAAGGAGACCAATAAGTAAACATAAACCAATAAATAACATTAATGTTTCCCAGATGGTCAAAAGTCACACAGGGTAACGGTGAGAGGCAAACCGCACCAATTAATGGAATTCGCCTTCAACCTGATCAGCACATTAATTAGATATATGGAAGAAGACCACATATCTAGCAATTGACATTCCTTGGAGTGATATCACCTGAACCACCTGATTCATAATGAATACACCCAGATGTAAGTGGGAGGACAATTATGGCTTACCAGAAGCCCGTTGAGAAATTTTCGATCTCTGCTCGAGATACCATTCCCTTGTTTTTTAATAAATTTTGGCTCCTGGAGACACTATGGGAAGCTGAAGAACCTCATTATACTAACGCAAGCTTGGATGACCTGAAATGTGTAAAAGGATCTTCTTACTTTGATGGTAAAGTCAGCCCCCAATGGTCCAGCGATCCTCAGAACCTCCTTGTCAGGGAACTTCTGGAAGTCCACGGTGGTGTTCTCAAGGTGATGATGACCAGGTACACTCAATCTGCTTTCTCCTTTGACTCCCTGCAGAGTCTTACTCTCCAGGACTAGAGGAGAAAATGTAGGAGCAACCTGTAAGAATTCATCCTAATAAGAAAGCAACAAGTATTTCAGATAAGGGGTTTCCATTTGTGGCATAATGCTCAGAATTCCTAATGCCAATATACTATATACTTTACGACCTATCAGAGTCAGACTAAAGTTTTAATGCTGCCAATCTCTAAGCGTATGGAAGCCCTCACAGACCACAAATCACTTTCCACCAGGCTGATCTTAGTGCAGCCTTATTCAGTTCTTAAGTGGTGACCAAGACCAACATCATCACAATTGAGAAAAACAACACCGTACGACTAAGTTTCTTGCCGTCTAAATTTCTGCTATAAAATTATGAACCAACCCTGATAGGCTAACGCATAACTCCAGAGGCACAGCACATTATCTCGCTGATCTGAAGTCAACCCTTACATAATACGCTTGTGTTCAGAATCACAGAATTTCACACCATTAATATGCAAGCCTTGGAATGAGCGAAAATGCCCATCACCCTCCAGGTCCAGATGGCTGCCATTTATAATGCCCTCCTTAAGACCAATGGTAAAATATTTTAAGCAGAAATCTGTTCATAAGTTCCTTCTGGGCTTCACAGCATATTTAGCTAACTGGCTGTTAGAGAAAAAGAAACAAACGGAACATTTGTTATTGATTTTTCTTTGAGTTTCCTGGCAAAGGTTTTCCGTCACTAATACTACCCTCAGAAACCCTTGGATCTACCTCTGTGGAAGAAAAAAGAAAATAAAATCCCATTTCCTCCAATTTTGCCGTGCTTTTCCATCTATCCATCCATCTATCCATCCATCTATCCATCCGTTTTCTGACACTGCTTGTTCTATTCAGGGCCACAGGGGGTTTGGAGCCTATCCTGAAGGCTATGGCACAAGGCAGGGAACAACCAGGATGGGGCGCCAACCAATCGCAGGGCACACTCACACACCATTCGCCTAGCTTTTCAACATATAATATTAGGATTGCTGGTGCCTTGACTGAGCGAGCTTGTCATCAAAAGTATTACCATTGGCTGATGTGTTTACTCTCTCTCACCTCATAGGAACTGATCCGTGCGCTGCAATTCAGCGATTTATTCCTCGAGACACTCGATCGCAATGGGAGAGGCACATCGTTTCAGCCTTTTGCGTGAAGGCAAATCTCTAAAGCCCCCCAACAGGCAACACCCAGAGGTTCACAGCTTATAGTTTTGGCTTAGTTCTGGATGGAAGTGCCCTGGACCTACCAAGACTTACACAAGTGATCGGGACCTTTCAGGATCAGCCGCACGTGCCGACTGCCGTAGGGGACGACAACAACCAAGTCCTCCGCTAGGGAGTAGGTAGAGGGGGAGGAGGGAAGAGGAGAAGCCGTCATGTGATCAACAAGTGTCCAATGAACTGTTAATATAAGTGTACATGAGTAAGGATCTAAACCTGTTGCTTCCTTTGTGTAACTCACCCTTGCCTGCTGCCTGCTGGGATTTGTAGTGTCCTCGAATGAGCCTGCAGGTGGAGCCGTCTCCATTGCACACTCCGCAGTTGTCTTCCTTAGCTGTACTGCCAAGCTCGTGGTCACAGCCGACGATCTGCCACAGGAAGGTGTGGGGGGGGCAGGTGTATCCAATGTAAAAATAAAAACATGGTGCTACGTCAAGCGAGTAACGGGCTCCCAAACCCCTATGTAAGGTTCCCCTCACTGATATTTTTGACTAGTTCTGGCACTGGGGAAGCTCCATGCACTCTGACTATATGGCGCCTCCTCACTGGTCTTCTCTGGTGGAGACGTCGGCCATATGCTGAACTTGTCACACTCAATGTGGTCTCAAGCACCGAGGGAGCCGATGTACCGAAATATGGCCCAAGCTCATGTTTCCTGCGCAGTTGAGCTCCTCCGACCCATAACAGCACTGCTCTTGCAAGTCTATACTGTGAGAATCCTCCGTCCCTCAGTGCATGGCCCTTCATCATCGCATACCTTTTCCAAAACCTCATTTGCATGAACCCTCTGGGATATAAATCTACACACAACTGTGCTCCTTACTCGGGCTGAGTTTCATATTCATTTGCTTAGTAGATGCCAGATTCACAATATGTTAGATTTACTAGATGTTGCTGTAGAGACGGCCCCTTATTCAAAATGAGCTAAAGGTGCCATCTGACTCACAACCAAAAGGTAACAGGTTCTAGCTCAAAGAAAGAAACTGCAGTTCATCCACACCTAAGTGAGGTATTTCATCTGGATTGACTCCATATGAAAAAAATCCAGCTGTATAAATTAGTATAATTTAAGTTGTTAGCCATGTGAGTCAATTTGGATTAAAGCTCAGATTCTGGATTTATGACTCAGTCAATTAATGTAGGGAGTCATTCTTTGCAACCGTTGCCAACTCTTCATTCAGGGTCCTCCATGCTGCCCTCTGGTGGCAGTGACTGGGAGGCACTCACCTGGCAGACCCCGCTAATGCACATGTCCAGGGACTCTGTGTAGCAGCGGGTTCCGTCCAGCACCTTGGGTGCCAGTTCCACCACCAGGTCCGAGCCGCGGGCCCGGCACTTCAGAGCACAGGGGTTCTCGGGGTCGTTGTTCAAGGGTAGCCATTCGTGGTACCGGCCCTGATGTCGGACGTCTGCGTGAGCCGAACACTGCTGCGCGCGAAAGTCCCCGGCTCCAAGGGGGCAGTCCTGTTGGGGGTGGGTCAAAGGCCAAAAGATGAGAAACTGAGTATCTCACAAATTTTCACTTGACAATTAAGCTGGATAATGCTAAAGAATCATCTGCACCATCATACTGAGTTTGAGTTCAGACTTGTCATCCGACCATGTATCATATGTAGTCTTACATCGAGTTACGCATGATTGAGTTACGTCTGGTCGGATTGATGTCTGAGGTCCATAGTAATAATAGATACACTGATTGAGACACGCCTGAAAAGCGGATGTGGGGACATTGTGTCATGGCACAGTTTCAGTGAAGTTTCCTGTGCAACATAGTTACCCAGATATGCCTCATCTTGCCATTAAGTCACACTGTCGTAATGTGTGTGTGTGTGTGTGTGTGTGTCTGTTTGTGTTACCAAGTGCGGCATCGTGTGTTTATTTGCCTTGTGTATTGTATGGCTGTGTGCGTGTGTGCTTCCGGCTAATTCTGTGTTTGTGTTACCAAGTGCGGCATCGTGTGTTTATTTGCCTTGTGTATTGTATGGCTGTGTGCGTGTGTGCTTCCGG
>JAODKM010000016.1:8584374-8596906 GCA_026780845.1 Petrocephalus sullivani | reverse complement strand
GGTCCCGTCCTACCAGCCAATCAGAGGGGGCCCCAATCAAACATACTAAAGCAAACAGGGGGGAGGCCAGATGCTGGCTGGCCGTTCCCCGTTTCTCCCTCTCGCTTTCCCTCTCTCTGTCGGTGTTTCTCTCTCTGCCCTCCTCCTTCTCCCCCCCTCTCCCTTTTCTCTTATTTCCCTCCTTTTTCCCTCTCCTCCTCTCTCCCTCCCTTCTCCGTGACATTCCCGAACTCGGTCAGATCGGGCTGCCTTTCTCTCTCAGCACATTCCCGGGGGACGGTCACATGGTCACACAGGTCTATGTGGACAGACTCTGCTCTTCTTCTGGCCAGGTCAAACCCGGGAGACGCTGCTGAGTTCCATGATCTCCTCCGTGCTGCCGCAATATGCATATTTTTGGACCAATTTCTAAAGTGATAGCTGTGTTTTTTTCTGCGTTTATTGTTTTGCAAAAAAAGAAAATTATAAAAAAATTCAGGAAAATTCAATAAACCCATTCATAACATCTGGCTCCCTCTATGAACATCTAAAAGTATAAAAGTATTCCCAGGTGCCTCAGCGAGGGACAATTCCTAAAACATGATTTATTGAAACGACATCTTGCTGACAGACACGTTTACAGAGACTGACACGCATGAAACTGCCGAGAACAGTCGCCGTCGTCTGCTTTTTAGCCGTCCGGTGAGACGGCTGATCGTCTGGAATTCACTGAGCCCAGGTCCAGAGAGCCCTTTGTAAACCGACACCACACGAGGCGATGAGGGAATGCACAGACCGATTTCTGATCATCCTGATTCCCGACCTGGCAGCAAACGCTTACCAAAACCTGAAAGTCCCCGCCATAACACCCTGATGGAAAAGGATGTGTGGCACTGGTCAAGGTAACAGCTTTTATTGAACGTGACATCCCTGAGCTGTCCGGGGGCTTAGAAATTTCATACCTCACACCTAAAACTTAATCTCCTGCTCAATTAAGTGATGCCATTTTCCCTGGCGGGCTGGGGAACAATTCTGGCCTTTTAGGTAAATGCCATAATATGAAACGCTCGCAAATGACTAACATGCGTCGAAGCATGTTATTTGAATTGTTGCGGTGTGAGTATTTCAAGAATAAAGCTCGATGACTCTGGATAATTAGGGAAAAAATATAACTTTGACGCTGTGTTAAGGCATTATCATTCGGGAAGTTAACTTCCGGAAAGCAAAAATATAAATTCACATCAACAAAAAGCCAAATAAATCACTACCAATTAATTCAGGGCAGGATGCACTGGGTTTCAATACAATGAACTGGAGACCTCTAACTACAATCTGCAAGCTCTTCATTTTCTGCTCTGGTCTGTCTCTCACGTATTGTGGGTATTCGAATAGAGGAGGTCAATAGATGCACAGAAAAGGTGATGAGATTGTGTGACATACAGACCACATTCGGGAAAAGACTAAACGGATCGGGAATAAGAAAAAAACAAGAAAAGGTCAATCGTAAGACCCTCCGTCCACTTTCCACTCTCATATTTTCGACCTAATTAAAGTAAGACCTTAGTTTACAGACCACAGAGGATTTTAGCGATTTCTTTTTTCTTTCGGCACGGTACTTAGGGCAGCAAACGGAGAAGTTGGACAAGACTCGGACACTGGAAAATCTGAGATTTGCCGCAGCATAAATATGGCCTGGAGACGACCTGAAAGCAAGCGTCAGCCAAAGCTGCAAATGCAAACACGGGCTGCTTAAGCGCCAAGCACAGGCAGGGCTAACAGTGCAGGGGGGCATAAATCACTGTATATACGGGGGGCAGTTCACAGGAGCTGGGGTGTCATGCAGGAACCTGCGCCTTTAGGACTAATCCATTAGAGCGGTATCTCTGTGGGCCGGGTCCATGCACGGTTTGTGCCAACTAGTCACAGTTAAGAGGAAACTGATATTGAGTAGGTTTAAAAAAATTAAAAAGTCAAGGAGGGATATCAGTCATGTCATGCCCCCCCGCCCCCCCGCAGAGCCAGTTTGTGTGGGAGGCAAGAGGGCTGCCCAAATTTAAAAGCTGAACAGGCAATAAACCATCCACAACATGTCTCATGCGAAGTTTTTACACGGGCTGGGAAGCGATTGAGTCGTTTCCATGAGCAGGACGCACGCCATCGAGTAATGACGGTGATGTATTGAGGTCTACCGCGAGCTGGACGCCAAGTTACCGCTGCCAATGCCGTTCCCTCCCCCCCACGCCGAAGCTTCCCGGGGATGCAGTGCCCTACGGCACAGCGTGGGGACACGTAATCTGGAGCCGTGGGTGCCAGCCACGGATCCATGCCACCCGTGTGACCACGGGCCCCTCAGATCCGCCTGACTGGATCGGCGGCAAGAGATATCGGCAAGCCGGCGCGCCGTGCGCTCGACGTTGGCCGGGCGTTTGCAGCCGCACTGCAGATGCCGGAACGTTCCCTGAGGAATAGAGAGACACTCAGAGGAGTCGGAGGGGAAGACAGAGACAGTCTGCTACTCTCATCAGTAACACTACAGAAAGCTCACCCAACAATCCGGTCGAGAGCTACCCAGGTCTGTTCAGGACTCCACGCATTTATTTTCTCACAACGGCAGACATAAGATCCCTCAGAGGGATCACCAGAGGCTCAAATGGGATCACCATAGCATTCAATGGGATCACCAAAGCATTCAATGGGATCACCAGAGGTTCAAATGGGACCACCAGAGCATTCAATGGGATCACCAGAGGTTCAAATGGGACCACCAGAGCATTCAATGGGATCACCAGAGGTTCAAATGGGACCACACAACGGCAGACATATTTTCTCAAAACGGCAGACATAAGATCCCTCAGAGGGATCACCAGAGCATTCAATGGGATCACCAGAGGTTCAAATGGGATCACCAAAGCATTCAATGGGATCACCAGAGGTTCAAATGGGATCACCAGAGCATTCAATGGGATCACCAGAGGTTCAAATGGGATCACCGGAGGTTCAAATGGGTTCACCAGAGGTTCAAATGGGATCACCGGAGGTTCAAATGGGATCACCAGAGGTTCAAATGGGAACACCATAGCATTCAATGGGAACACCGGAGTTTCAACAGGGACATCAGAGCTTCACTGGAATTATTGGGATCATCAAAGTTTTGATGGGAGCACCCACCCAGCACCCAGGCAGCCCAGTCCTTGAGCCGCTGACCGCAGTCAAACTACAGTGGCTCTGGGCTGGAGGCAGAGGTTTGAGAAACAGGTGGCCACATTTCCACCAAAGGACTTTCAAGGTGCTGCAGAGAACGCTGGCGCATCATGCTAGGGCGAAGGTCTCCTGCCGGCAGGATCCCCCGGGCCCTCCTGGCTGCCTGGGATACCTCCGTAGGAGCAGCGCCCTAACCCATCCTCTGCGCAAACTCCACCACACTCCATTAAATCAGCAGAAATATGCGGCCGCCAGCACACACATACCGGTACTCTTCAACACTCCTGGGTTCCCACAGAATCCTGTATAAAATTACCATTTTCCCAAAAGCATCATTGCACTACTCTTTCAATCTTCCAAATCTTCCAGAAAGTACGGACGCTGAGTCTAAAGGAGAGGAACCAGCAGCACACCGAAGAGCAGAAGTGAGAATACAAGACACTAAAATCCATCTGTCTCACAACCACCAGTCCTGGTCTGGCTTGTGGAAGAGCATCCTGGCGTCTATCCCAAGCAGAGCATGCAAACTCCACACACACCGACCACTGAACCACCATAGATATTTGAATATCTTCTAAACAGTACTTTTATTGAACTGATGCATTTGTTTGGGGTAAAATAACATACAGGTGCACTTGAAGAGAACATTAAAAGCAAACAATGGAGTATTCTATGGCACTATAACAAGGTATATTATGTCTGAAACAAGTATTGTATTCCAGAATTCTAAATGACCAGAAGGACCCCTAGTCTACAGGGAATCCAAAACACTGTGCTCTTTTCCCTGTTAAGTTTACGGATCCTTCTAGCGGTCATTACCGAGTATGTAACGCAGAGGGTCCCCAATCTTAAGTGTGCTCTGTACAAAACTGGAGATGAAAGATTTACTGAGCCATAAACATCCCCCTCAGCATATACAGTATTGCGAGGCAAAGTGGGGGAATTTCATACGCGGGATCATTCTGGATAAGGAGGCTTCCCACGGGACAGAGAAACCACGGGCTGACTGATTACGACCCAGGAGCCAAGCTCCTCTCCAGCCCCTGACGTGCCGCCCCCCCCTGGCCTCCCAGCGGCCTGTGCAAAGGAAATTATTTGTTGTTTCTTTAAACTAGTCCCATAAACTAAACCACTGTGAAGTGGCCTGTGTGCAGCTGTCACTGGTGGTGCTAAATTAGGGCTTGCAGTTTCCCCAAGTCCTTCAGTTCCTGTCAACTCTAAAAAAAAAAAAAAAAAAAAAGTCAAACGTCGTATTTATGTTGTCGTTGATACAAAAGGGGAGCGCAAATCTTTGGTCAACAATCAAACGCCGGGACTCTATTGTCAGCATTTGGGCGCAGTGCTAACATAGCGGTGCTCCATACTGGAAGCTGCGTGTTGCATGGAATCAGTCAACTTAATACTGCTGGCTTCAAAACCATTGAGTATTTTTATAATTCGCCAGACAAGACAGAGCACTCGAAAAGGAAAATCCCAAACTCCCACCACTAAGAGACAGTAGTTCAGACCCAAAGGAAAGCGACTGCCTACAAATTGGATTTCATTTTGGACGGGTAAGTGAAATGACTATGTATATCTCACATGTTTCAGTTATGTATTTATGACCTGTGCGCAGTGTGACCATGTGACCTTTGGCGTGTGCAGCACGGTGGCATGTGATACCTCTGCACCGTTATTGTTATCAGTCCCAGGACATTCAGGCCTCGCGTCTGCACAACCTATCAAATAACAACACGGCACAACTCTGGGACCACCAGACTGACAGGTGAAGGACTCAAAGAGCATGATGTAAGCCGGGCGGAATAGGTCATGTGACCACTGAAGCGCACCTGGCCAACTCCGATTGGCCAGTCCCACCTGGCAGGCGTGCTGGTGTTGGGGCCGTGCCCCCGACAGAGCTGCGGGTTCGAACGCCGAGCGGGACCATTTCTCAAAAAGCCACCGGTGGAGTTTCCAAGCTTCCCTGCAAAGCTGCGGGCCCAGGACAGCACTGATGTGGCCGAGTCCGATCCTGAACCGGCAGTATTTATAACTTCCTCTGGTTTGGGCCTCAGCTTCTTCATAATTCTGCCTGTTCACACGTGTCAGCAGCAGTCTTCCCAAAGCGCCTGCTTTAATTACTTCTGAAGGCCCCGAACACAGACCCCACCGGAGCTCTAAGGAAGCAGACCCACCCCCCCATCCCCGCGCCAGCCCCCCCACGGTATCTGGCCCGTGTGTGTCATTTTTAAAAGGGGTACAGGAGCACATAAATTAGCGCCGTAAGGAGGGAGGGAGTTTGCAGCGTAGCAACCGAACGATGGGAATGCAGCGGATGGGGGACCACTGATGGGCCAGATGCGGGGGTGGGGGGGGGGGGTGACAGCACAGTTAGCAGCCCCGGGGGGGTCACTGCTGATTTACAATCCAGCGCCATCCATCCACCTCCGCAAGAACCTTTGCAGAGTCCCGCTCCCCAAGCATTCAAGCAACTTTCCCACATCCAGGGCCAATCAGCACGGGCACTAACCAGCCAGGCTCATCTGTTCTAATTAGCCGGCCTGGCCCCTGCTCAGTGTCCCCAGCACAAGTCACAAGCGTCTCCCTCATACTTTATCACACCAGGTTCCATGTGACCGCAGACCTGTAAAAACCGAAGTGTGCCAGTCTTTGAAGGAGATTCGGCTGTGTGGAAGAGCCCAAAATTCACGAGGAAGAGAATGCATAAAAGAAATGAGACCCAGAAACTATGTCACTTCGGGGCCGATTCTGTTTCAGATACCCTTCACTGTAAGGTAGAACGACACCACAGACCCGGAGCGGCAGATGTTTGCCGTGAGTTAGAGGACAAACCAGTCGGTTCAAAAACAGGACAAACAATGGTACTGTTTTCTTTAGCAAAACCAGGACAGGTATGACAAAAGACTTTAAAACAACAACCTAATGAACTTCAATATATCTGATTATGCTTCCATATATCTGTTTATGCTTCCATATATCTGATTATGCTTCCATATATCTGTTTATGCTTCCATATATCTGTTTATGCTTCATATTCTTAGAGCCACTACTTGACTTTTCGAGAACAACAAATACAGCTCAACAAATGTGATTAGATTAGCTTCAAAGGGCCAACGTTGCATGGCTTCATCATGTCTCACAAATTCCGTTCAGATACAGTAATCAGGGATAGCAGCTGCTTCACAACCTACCTTGTCATTTGACTTTCTGAGGTTTCTGTTTGTCTGGTAGATTAATATCCTTCTGGTCTTCCAAACTTTGTGCCCAGTTAGTAAACATTAAAATCATTCGGCGGCAGTGGGGAGGCAGAGAATACTGGCATCCGAGCCTCACTGACGGGGTCTGGCCAAGAAGTCCCATCAGCCTTTGAAGCGGAGCCAGAGCATGCAGGGAAGACCGGAGGGCTCAGTGAAGGCTGACGTGCAGTCTGGTAAAATCAGAACCATCATTAGATACGCCAAGGTCAGAAAGGCAAGCCAGCACCACCACCCCGTGCGGGGAAATTACAGAGGCAAAAATATGGGCCGGAACCCTAAACGGCCAAGTAAAAACATTGCTGGGTTTTTTTTTATAGGAGACGCAGACCAGGGGGGTTGTCACGGGTCACTGCTACAGTCGGCCTACTTCCCTGGGAGATCTTATTTCCCAATTTTTGTGCTCTTCCTTTCAGATGCGGTCTTCAAACCCAAGATATGGCTTGTGGGACTACAATAAAGTACATGGTCAGAATTCCCAGTGGGCACATTGTCCCTGTTGCTGGTCTTATTCTTTTGCAGCAACCTAGGGATAGCCAAAACCAGAGAACTGAGCTGGCAGGCCGGAGCAAATCCTTCTCCACAGAAACCTCAAATGTCAGAGCGAATGCAAATGCCCCGCCCACATCAACGTATCAGGTGCCATCTTCATGGATGGATTTTCTTTTTTTGGAGCTTAGCACTTCATACCACAGGCATTTCCCATCGAGCGGGCAAGCGATCTGAAAGTCCTGGTGAGCGACACTCTGGATCCAAGGACCTGTAGAGGCCCAGACAGCACTCAAGAGCTGCTGCTGGCAACTGTCAGCCAAGCTTCTGCTAAATAAAATGTCTCTCCATTCCCTGGTATAAATTAGCTTCACAGCTGAGGCCGCCGGATTACCGTCCACGCCACAAGCGGAAGACGTATCCGCTGATGTCATCAGCAGAAGTGTGCCTGCTTCCCCGAATACATGTTTCCATCCCGGGCACTTACTCAGATTACAGCTTAGTTCATGCACCAAGGCACATCTGAGAAGCTGTGCGTCTCACCTGAGATCTTTCAGCGTGTCCCACTGATTTACTGAGCGCACAAGCCATTCGCTGGTGATTGTGTTTAATTTAGCTAAGACTCTAACATTCGACATGTCGTACTCATGTACTGACAGCTTACAGACCGGCAACACTAGGATCCTGTATAGCGCCCAGTTTAGGGAGTCGGTGGGATCCACCTGGTTCTCATTAGCACGTCAGGATCGCAAATCAGATTCTAATAGTTCCTGATTTCAAATTCAAATACATTTCAATTACACTTACTTAAATTATGGGGTGAGCACAGTGTCCTCAGGCGTTGCATAGGATTCAGACACTGAGCTTCCCATGCAGCCTCGCAGGTCAATAAGGATGAGGGTACCGGTCAATGACCTCCATACTGATCTCATACCAGGCGTTTAATCAGATGATTAAAGCACAAGCAACACAATTAAAGCCAAGATGAGGGTGCCCCCTCTCTTAAACTAAATAAAGAATAAAATTACCACTATGGCCGTGCAGAATTTAGAAGACAAGCTTGGTGGTGTGTATTTTTTTTATTGAACTGGGTCATCTGATCTCAGATGTATATTATGCAGCATGTAGTTTCAAGGTTTTAGCATAAACTGACTCAAATACCGACATATGCTTTTTGTTTTTTGGACATTTATTTTAGGTCGGTCTCGGGCCATTTTTCAATGTTCCTTATATGGTCGTACAAATTCCGATACGCAATTTATAGTCAATATGGGGTCAATGTGGACTTTTATCCCTTGGAGCTGCACCGGAGAAAAGTATCTATATTTAATGGGCTGCATGTTATATACTGAGGAAAAACTGGAAAAGCTGAAGGATGGAAACTGGGCAACTGCTTTTTTGATCCCGGGGGAAAGCAGGTTTTGCTGCTTATTACAGTGCATTAGTATTAGGTGTGTTAAAGACGCAGTAATACAGTAATAGAAAACACACATGGTAAAATTCCTGATGATTTTTTTCTGGCCAAGCCCGGCTCTGTTTGAACGCTTCAGTGCCAAAAGTATTTTTATGAGGCTGAGCGGAGGCTCCCGTGTCGCCGCCGGCAGCGGGCTTCAGCCCCCGCGCGAGTCCCCACCGCCCGGCCACTCTGGACGGGGCGCCGGTGTCGGCTTAGCGGCCCTTTTCGCTCGCACTCAGCGGGGAATTTGTCACGTCCGAAGCGCTCCCAGCAGGGCTCAGGCAGAAAGGAAAGCCAGCGGCCCCTGGAATAAGAGACCGAGGGGGGGCGGAGGCGCGAGGGACCTGGCGTCCCGTCACGCGCCTGCGGCTTCGCTACTGTGCAGCGGAAAGATTTTTTTGGGGGGGAGGGGAGATAAAAAACAATAATAACACTCTGCTAAATCACTCACAGAGTAGGGATCGCTGGCAGGGACGCCTTTATCTTTAACCTTCCTAAACTGCTGACAGTGCCGTTGGAGGAAGCGACCGGCTCGCCGTTAACCTTCTGCAGATACTCGCCGCGCCGCGGTCCAGTGGGGAATTCGACCCAGCAGAACGGGCCGACTGTAAAGAGCTGACAGCTCTCGGCAACGCGGCCTGCGATATCGGGATGGCGGTGACTGAGAGCACTGCGTAGAGAGGCAAACATTTCGGGTGTATCTGTGCGTGAAAGTCTGCATATTTGCTGGAGTATTCATTTATGCACGTGCTCATGTATTTCCTTGGCGTCTCTTTAACTGTAAAATACCAGGCACTGCCAGAAACAAACTGCGCTTTTAATGATAAGAATTGCTTACTTGGTTGCAGGTAAATTTAAAACCTCTTCCCCCTTTTAACCAAGCTATGCAGATGACTGCTGACACATTAAAGCATTTTTTACGGACACTATAGAAATTCGTACATGTATCCTATTGGTGAATCTGTAATGGACCTTCAGAAATAGGGTGGGGCTTGTTAGCATTAGCACATTAGTGCTAAGCGCTGTTACATTCAGCTCCATGTGGCAAAAGGCCCTGGAGGAAACAGCCTGTGCACGTGTTAGTAGCGGGTGGTGACGGCCACAACATAAACAAGGAGGAGCGTATATCACAACCACAAAGCCTCAAACGGTCACACAGCAAAGTAATGCATTTTTTTTTAATAAAGCCCATGTAAAACATAAACATATGAACACTTTGTAATCCCAGGGTGCTCAGAGCCAGAGATACAGATCGACAGCTAGACAGTAGAGCGACACAGATCACACGCACGCTATCTGCCGCTCATCCTTCTGTCTAGGAACTCTCTCCGGGAGGGATCTTGGCTCAGCTCGGCCGCAAAGACCTTGCCTTCCAGCTATTAAACACACTGTCAGCTCACCATTATAACAGCGCGCTCAGAAGTCCCAATGCACACATGACCGAGATTTTACCGAGAGACTCATGGACTCGTGGTGCTCCTGACAGGAACTGTGGGCCCCACCGCTGTGGGAGGTGACATGACGGAGCTCACGCGACAGACCAGTGGACTTATGATGTCAGGAACGAGATCGACGGGCTGTAGTCAGATAACAGGCCGTCCCGAAACTGTCAGAGCAGAACAAGGCAGCGTCCAGCCAGGCTGCACCGTATACATCTCCGGGTCCAGATCCTGGATCTGATCCACGTCAGTCGCCGCTCCTAATTGGCTGCTTATGTGTGTATCTTTCATGCTGCCTTGGCAAGGCCGCTCTGCTGACACTCCCGCGGGGCCGGATAAGGCCCGGATCCGGCCCTTCGCACGTACTCTCTGATGAAACGCGACCTCAGGGGGCCCCTGAGCTCTTCACAGCTCGCCTCTTGTTTTACTTGGCGGCGCCCCACGCACGGCCGCCCCCGGGTCTTTTGGTACGGGAGAGCAGGCCGCGCATTCGCCGCAGTCCCGGCAAATCTATACCCCCTGAGCAACCGTTCTGGCTCATGCAGAGCTCGGGGAGGCGAGGAGGGCATCCGCGTACTGCCCCACACCTGTGAATCGGACAGAAATCCACAGGTCGATGAGGATCATTTGTGGCACAACTGGCTCCTTTACGCATCCTCCTCATTCTCCTTTTTTTTTGGGGGGGGGGGAGGTGTTAATGTGAAGCAGTGCTTCCGATACACGTGTTGCTCCTCGCTCCTGTGTCTAACTCTTCCGGCTCCTGTTCGCCTCACCCATAGCAACCCCCCCCTCCTGCCCAGGACCCCAGCTTCTGTGAGGACTGTCTGTTCGTTGTGTTCTTTCTTTTTCATTGCTTGTGCCTCGGAAGCCCTGCAGGATCGCGAACTCCGTGGAAAAATGAGCTCATGCCTTGCGTGAAGATTCTTTCCCAAACCATAGGGATATAAACTACACGGTGCTAAATAACAGGTCAACAACAAAATATGTCCCGCAGGAAGCATATTACGGTTTTTCACCGAAGCCTCAACATAAACATTGAGCGAAATATGCAACTTTCCCGCTCCAGAATATTCCGAATCTGGACGGGAGTGTAGAAAGTCTAATAGTTTGACTTTTGGAAATTGAATTCAGAGGCTATCATAGGACCGCATGCCAAGGTTCAGGGAATGTAAATCCGAGAAATATGACCACAAGATAATGGCTAAAAAAAATATCTGACATCATTTTGGATGGGGAACGGACATCAGAAGCCTGTCAGTTCTCAGGACGAGAGAAAAAGAGTTTAATGAGGCAGGAGAATAGACTGTGACAGTACTGACTTTGTTGAAATCTTTGCTGAGATTTCTGTTGAGGTCATACCAAGATCGAATCTCATTATGACTAAATTATGTGTAAATAAATATCTTTCTGTAGTGCAACAGATATCTGGACTTAATGGCCCTTAAAGCTGAATTTCCCGAAGCTACGCAGCTATGATCTCTCCCTCCCGTCCAATCTCAGTGCGCTGTGTAGGTGGCTCAGTGCTGCATTATGGGAGGCAATACGAGAAAGAGGGAAAGGCATCAAGAGGAAGCGTACATCAGCAGTGTGTCCCTGAGGCCAAGTTGGCAGGCGACAATGGGCCGAGTGTACACCCAGGAAGTGAGGCATTATGGGTCAAAGGGTCGACGTGATGAATTAGAAACCGTGAATGGAAGCGGGGGGACAATTAGGAAAACAGTTTAAGTCCTTTTAAGAGTAGCCTAAGTCCAATGCGAGGCACAGGCAGGCAGGACGTCAGCACAGCCTGGGTCCCGGGACCCACATTTCTGGGCTAGGGGAGTCTCCTGTCAACTACAGTTTCAAGCCGCAGCATAATCTGATAAAGGGTCTTTCGCTCTCGCAACCTAAACTCTGAGAGTCGTACTGGTTACTTTGTGGGGGAGGCTAATGGTTTTACTTTCCCAAAATTCTAAACCTCCCCTTTTCAAAAGCTTCTTTTATAAGATCTGATTTTATACTCTCAAAATTATTTTTGAAAGCCATGCTGGACCAAGTCCAATCTGACAGTGACTTTGCCAGTACAATGACTCCATTCAAGCACAAAGGAAGTGTCAAAACACTGTAATTAAGTGCCTAGTCTTTCGTCACCTATTATACCGTTACAAATCATTAATCGCTGGTAGACCAGTTTCCCTTTATATAGATTGGAGTGCGATAGGAGTGTGACAGACGCTCAAGGAGAGTGCTGGAACCGCCAGGTGATACGTGTGCATTCAGCCAAATAGTGACACCTAGTGGCCATCATTTGTAATGGCAGGGCCCAGCTAGCGCATGAAAAGAAGGGAAAACGCATGTAACCTTCACCACCATTTGTGAAGCATATATTCCATCCATCTTTTATACCTGTTTGACTTTTGCAGAGCAGCTTCATGCCCTTTTCTGCAAGTGACAGCGGTAATCTGGAGCCAACTCTGAGCTCATCCGCGGGTCCTGCATCACGGCCTCAATCCGATTGGCTGCACCCAACGCAGGTGCACGCCTCATTGGCTGCCCCTGCCGGCCCACAGTTATGCAGGTGCTCAGGTGTCCCAGGCAGCATGACGACTATAGAGAAACAGCTATGATGCTGGCGGGGGGGGGGGGGGCCCTCTTGAATCTTGTGGCCCTTTATTCTACCCCCCCCCCCCTCCCCACCCTGTAATCCTATACCCTCTTCCCCCTCTCTCCCCCTT
>JAODKM010000016.1:8571956-8584035 GCA_026780845.1 Petrocephalus sullivani | reverse complement strand
GGCCCCCCTCTTGGCGCCCCCCGGCCGGCCCAGTGTTGGGCGGGGGCTCAGGGGCCCCAGGCAGCAGGGCGATGATAGAGAAACAGTTTGGAGGGGGGGGGGGGGGGGGGGGTCCATCTTGAATCCAGTGTCTCTCAAATCACCCCCCCCCATCAGCCAGAGCAGATTCCAGAGCCCTTCCCAACAGTACCCCCGCAAATCTGCCATTACCATCTCCCTGGCCCACTCCCAAATCTACAGGCATCACTCTAACGTGAGACGTGCCCCCCCTTTCCCCCCATGGCGAGTGTGGTGGCCATTAATCTGATGGCTTCCCCCCGGCTGCGGGGCAGGGGTCTGGCCCCGTTTCCTTTCGTGTTTTGTTAGCATTAAGTCCTGGGAAATTGTTACCACGGGTGTCATTCATCACGGCGTGACACCGCCCCCTAGTGACAGGCATCCCACAATAAAACCCGCGAGCGACGCCGGTGACAGTTTCGCCGCGAGCGCCTTCCACCGCCGCGTGAGAAATACTGCCGCCCCCCGCTGGCTCCACAAAACGGGAACATTTTCCCAGAAAAATTCACAGGACCGGCAATAAACATTCCGGGAACCTATAAACGTGCCGGACGTTTGCCCACTCCACTTTCCGCCCGTTTTCCTCCAGCTCACATTGTTCTGGAAGTAAGTGCGCTATGAACGCAAATTGCTCATACGGCAGGAATCGACTGTCAAAACGAATAATAAAAATATGTGGTCGGATTTCTGGTCCGGCCCAGCTGGTGACACAGTTTTACGAATAAGCAATGTTTTTTTTGCATGCTGCTTAATGAAGACGATACATTTACCGCATAAACCACAGTTTGACACTCTAAGCAGCAGTCTTTAGATATCAAGAGCATCTTTATATCAGAACTATCTACGAGAATAACAGGTACCAGATACATAAATGAACACACATATTATTATTACATCTGTAAATATGTTCAAAATATAAGCACTAACCTCACAGCCTTGTCCTTTTAGCCAAGACAGAGAGATCACAGAGTTACTGGGCGGACTGAAAATAGAAACAGTCGGATTTTCTTTTCAGGTTGCTCGCATCATAAGGCGACTTGTTTGCTTAGCGGAGGCCAGATTCCAGAATCTGTGATAACACTGGCAAATCCAAAACACACACAGTGCCCCCAGGGAGATCTTCAGTGAAAAGTCTGGTGCATGGTATTCGAAATGCAACGGCTCGGCCTGTTTTATGCAATGGACCTTGTCAGCCGTAAGGGTGCCTGAGCAGGTATCTGCTAATGTTTGGGCCGAGACGGCAGTAGGGAGAGTAGCGGTCAGGGTGGCGGGCTTGTACTGTGATGCTGCACTCGCTGTTGGACTTAGAATCTGCCATTTTGTCTGAGTGTAACATTATAAGCGCCTTAATTAATTAGTTCCCTAAAGCACTTCTTCCAGCCCCAGAACAGGTGGCTAATTCCCATGCATTTGCCCTAGCCAGAATCACAGGGGTCACAGAGGGAGTTGTTTTCCAAGAAATGTGTGGAAAGAAAATCTAGCAGCTGGGTACTGGGGGGGGGGGGGCGTCCTCATTCCTCCAAGAGCCAAAAACACCTACGGCCTCATTGGCTGTCCATTCAACAGGAAGCAAAGTAACTGGGGAGTTTGAGTGCTTGATTGGCTGATCCCCCTGAGATCTCCAGGTACCCCCCCCCATCATGCCCTGCTACAGTTTTTCATCACAGGTAACCATGGAGACACCAGAACATTAAAAACAAATAGATCTAAAACATCAAAAATGTAAGTATTTTTTATTATATTGAATAAGTTTCCATAGTTCACAAATCCACCCCATTTATTAAGCCGGACACGTCAAAAGCTGAGAACGTCTGATGCGTTTAATATGTTGTGTTCTCATTTTAGCGTAAACTCTCGGATATTATGGTGGGGGGGGCAGCCAACCCACAACATGTTTCCTGGATGTTGACACACACGGGGCTGGGATAGTGTTTTTAAAAACAGCCTGATCTCCCAGTACCATATTAAAACCACCAAGTGCAACCAACGCTGCCCTCTTTAAATCAGTTAAGCTTGCTACTGATAAAAGCCTAAATTATTGTTTTTATTTTGTTGGGGGCGATGGGGGCGATGGGGGCAAGAATGTTAAGAGAGGAATATTATGGGCTCCAATGGCAAATAACCTGTGGCACGCCACCATTCCGCTGACTATTTGCTTATTTATTTACTTAGCAGCCACGTCTTCCCAAAGGGATGCTAGGAAAACTCAATGGGAGTCAGTGAGGAGAATCACTCCAAGTCCCTGAAGAAGGTTGGGGTTACGGCCCAACCGTGATATAACTCTTAGCCAGAACCTTAGCCAACCGAGGCACACGGGCCTCCTACAACAACCGGCCTCCCCAAGATAGATGGAGAGACAGATCTAGATTCGCTCCCTCTCTGGCACGAAACCCTCTCCACAGCTCTCTGCTGGGCATCACTCAAGCTGCGGCTCCCGGTTACAAAGCAGCGAGTCTGGCATGGGCACAGGAACCTCTTTAGTGGCGACTTCACCGCTAAAAGATGGCGGAGGTTCAGGGGAATGAAAAGAGGGAGACGTTTCGCTTTTGTGTGGGTAGGAGGTACGCATGAATGGGGCTGTGCGATGATCAGCATCATGACTGGGGGGGGGGGCTGTGGGATGAGCAATGATCCCAGGCCAAGGGCTCATGGGTCAGGCAAGCGAGGATCCATTAATCCATCCATCCACTGCCTCTCTACTACTCATCTCCTATGCTTCTGTACACCAGCTTCGTATGCTCCTCCCCTGCGCGCTCCTGATGGCATTTTGATTCTAACCGGCGTCGGGCCATAACAGGGTACAAAATCCTCTACCTTTTCATTGTTTTTTTTTGCCAGGAACGCAAGCTGCTTTTGGAGGAATGGAGGGGTGCAGACGTTCGTAAAAATTAAGTGAAAGAAAACACGTTGGGTGCGTCAGCCTCCTCTGTCTGCGAGACGCCTTTCATCTCCACTCTGGAGCGCGCGGCCGCACAGCAAACGACAAGCTCCAAGACGCCGCTCTCCTACTGTAAGGCGCACTAACCCACCTTGTTTCTCTCAGTGCCGAGCTCTTGGGAGGCTCAGTTGACCGCAAATAGAAGGCAGTAAAATAAGAACTGGGAGAGTACTGAGCAGGGAAAGGCGGCCTCTGAGTCCGTGAAGTTATTTTCCAATTTTGTGGTCTGTAATTAGAAAATTGTCTGAGAGGGGTTTTAAACGGACGGTACGTGTGATCTGCCGGGGAGGCCGTGAGAATGACGATCCGGCTTTAATTCCCTGCATTTGTGTCGCTGTGTATCACGTGTGTGGTATGTTCCGTGTGTCTCCATGAGAAGCCTGCGGGGCACGGTAGAGAAACTCCGTCCGAATGTTCTGAGAGCAGTTGGGTCAGCTGAGGGAGCTTAGCGCCACATTGCCATTGAGGCATTCAGCATAACTGGGAGCAGATACCAGAATCTGATCCTTGCCGGTCCAAGAGACATAGCAGGTATCATGACAGATATTTGGCCTCTCGTCCCAAGCGCAGGAAGCCCAACTCGCACAAATAGAATCATAAACCATCCAGGCGTGGGCTGTCAAACACCTGAAGCTACAGTAAATGCTTCATGTTGGCCCTACATTCTTGTTTTCACCCATTCGGGTGATAATCCGGTAAAAAGATGCAGTCTCTCTAAACACACAATGCCCATAAATAAAACCCGAGAACCGACGTCAGATTTGAGGTCACGCATGAGAGAATGAGGCATTCCTGTCCGCTACACGCATGTCATGACGCAAACGTTCATTCGGCTCATGTTTTGGTAAACACACCTTGGAACAGCCTGCCCCTGCCTCTGTGCCGGGTGGTCCCACGAGCTAGGACACATTACGCCATGCCACTGGATAACATCTCGTGCTGGCTCGCGGACGCGAGGGGCCTCGCATCTCGCGTACTGCGCATTTCGCACGAGGTACGGCGATTTCCCGTTCGGCTCGTCAGGCTGGATGACACAGTTGTGAAGCAGGGAGCCAGCTGAGGGGGAAACGGAATCCCTTGGGATTACCCTCAACAAAAAACACAGAAACATGTACATGCACGGAGACACACGCGCTCCGTCGCCGCGGCCTGTAATTTGTAGGTAGCAGATGGTGCCGAGGGCTGTTCCCCCACGTTCCCAAGCGGCTGGACCGTTCCAGCAGCGGCAGAGTGCCGGGGGAAGCCCACATCAAGGGCCGCTGGGGTTTGGCACTGCGCGGGGGGGTAGAGGGGTGGGGGGGGTCCAGCGAACACACAAGTCGAGGGAACGAAGGCGGGTGACATGCACGAAACCAGAATCGCGGTGGCAGATCCGAAAGCAGCTTGGTTTACGGCGCGTTCCACAGCGCTGCTCAGCACTTTCTCACGCCTGCTGCAGGAGAAGGTGTAGAAAAGGCAACCCAAAGCCTGGGAGTAACTGTGCTGGGATTAAAACCCGTGTTAGGCCCAAACTGTGAACATGGCCAACCCTCACCTCAGCACACACACACACACTGCAGCTTAACTGTGGGCAGGAAATATTTAAGTAGCCTTTCCCAAATATCAAACTCTCTCCTACACCATTGCATACAGACAGATACAAGTGACAGTAGACCTTGGGGTCCAAACTCAGGGTCGACTCATTCATGCCTGGGGAAATTCGAGGGTTAGGGAGATGGCTCAAAGGCCACCTATTTGTTACGAAAGAGACTCGAACCACTAGCCTTCCACTTGCAGCAGACATCGGTTTCACAGCAGGGTCGGCCCCTGACTGCGTTCCTTCTCTTCTCGGCCGCTGTGCCGGGCCCCGAGGGGCCAAACTCCCACAGCTTGGGGCACTAAAATCCATTTCAAGTGGAGGTGGGGAGTGCGATGCAAGGGAACTGGTCTGGGAATAAAGCCTGCCATGGGCCAGACCAGCCATCGGCAAACGTTCAAAGCCTACAAATCCAAGACCAAACCAAAAAAAAAAGAAAAACATGCTTTCAGTGAGGTGTGAACGGCCTCCTTTACCCTGACCCAGTGCCCGTAGAACGTTCTGGAGTCGTACTTGAGCCGTGTCACGGTTCAGCCTGTGTTTATTTCCTGTATGCACCATCCATCCGTCTCCAAACTCCGTGCTGGGGGGGTGATCATATGGCGGACATCTGCCGCTTGAAAGCAACTGGCTGCCTCATTTGTTCGCCCCGGTAAATGTTGCTTGACGTTCATGATGCCCGTGGGGGGGGGGGCGGGGGGACTCCCTTTATAATCAAGCCATTTGGCCTTGGCCATCAACAAAAGTGAGGACAGCACACACACAGTAAAAGACTCTCTGCAGTCTTTTCGACGGGTAAACGGGGAGGGAGGTCCGGGACCTCCAATAAGCCACAGAGACCCCCCATAATGAAATAATAAAGAGAATGTCAAACCATGCCAGCCTATCATGACCCCCCCCCCACAAGAGTCAATGGGTCCATTTGACCACCAGTCTTCTCAGTATCAAAGCTGCAAGATCCTCATGAGAACTATGCTTCTACATTAGGAGAATGGAGAATGATTAGATATTCGTATTAAATGCCTTAGGGGGGGGTCGTACTTCCTGGTGAATTCCGGTAAAAGGAGCAAAACCAGGGCAACTAGGACTGAAGTGCTTCTTCTTCATGAACTCGAGGATAAGAAGACTGGTGCCCGAAAGCCTTTAAGGTGGTGGGGGGAGGTTAGGAGAGTGCTCTCTGCTTGGACGAGAGAAAGAAGACATTGGGTATTTGGCGACGACAAACCGACTCTCCCAGCTTGGCCAAATACGTTGCTTAACTGGGACGTGCCGAATTCCATATGTAATGTGAGCGGAAGCCAATGTAGCAATGTGGCCAATCCCATCGGAGGACAATTCAGTTGGGGAAAGGGTCAAGGAGGGTATTTCCAAGGCCAGGGACTAAGGACATACAAGAAGCTCCATCTTGATGTTCTTGATGTCCAACTACTAACCCTTCACGGTCAAGGGAGTGACAACTCAGGCTCCACAGTGTCTGGCCTGAAGAACCATGACATGATCTTTCCTCTTCATTCGGATCCTTCCCAGCCCCCCCCTCCCCCCCCCCGATGGGTGCTCCAAAACACAAGGGGCCCCCTGCACATATGCGGCATGCCTGACCCCGATTTGCAGCCATTACATGGTTCCGTGGTCTTAAGTGACATAATTAGCGTGTCTGTCCTCTTGACGGGTGTCAGCACATGCTGCAAAAGCGCTATGGACCCGGAGACTTGGGCGAACGAGAGGTGACACATTCCGAGCACCGACCATCAGCCGCCAACGACCTGGTGATCGGCCACGGCACAGCAAACAGGGTCACCGAACACTCTTCAACTTGGGGGGGGGTATTAAGCGGGTGAGGTTCACCCTGTGACCTACCCGCTCACGGATAATCCCAGTGCCTTAGTGCGGTATCAGTGCACATGCGGGCTCTCTGTGGAATGTTCAACAGGAGACAGTAGGGAAAGGCAGAGTTCAGGCGCAACCTGGATCCCCAATCTGTGCAGTTACATCAACGTCGTCCATTACAAAGGGTTCTCTAGACAACATCACAACTACCCAGCTACCTGGAGGCGTTGGCCAGGTCTGGGGGGAGGGGGGCATGTCACCTGACGTACGGCAAGCCGGCACCTGTGCGACTCACTCTGATCACACTGGTTTTTATCATGGCACCATAAGGGCCTGTAACGCTATCCACATGCATCACATTACCCTCTTGCAGGAGTTCACTCTTAGCCCCCTCAAATTGCCAAGGTGATGTGAAGTCAAGAATTTCTCCCTCTCCACCTCTGAGAATGTCATGGATCCTGCTTTGAACAGAGCCCTGTCTTAGATTCTTGTGCGTCTGTGACATGGCTGTGATATACTTGGAATCAGGGTGGCCTCTGTCTTAATACAAGGAGATTTGGTGGCAGAGTCACTAGAAGATAATCCCGGATGTCACCACCCCAGTCATACTTGCATACCATTGTACGGACATCATACTGACTCTGCAACTACACTGAAGGTCCATAGCCTTTAGTTTTTTTTCCATTAAAACTAATACAAATATATTTTTGACTCAACAGTTAAATATTCATTGTTTTTTCTCTCTAGATCTGATTGTCTGTAGGTTTCCTGGGCCAGGGGTTAAAAATGCACCCAGCACTTAGTGTGGGGATATGGGGTGAGAGACACACTTGGACAGATGTGTCGTAACCAGGGACATTGTGGAGAAACAGGGTTGTCGGGGGCAGGACCATTCTCATTGATGGAGGCGTCCAACAGCCAATCAGGCATTTCCGCTGGCTCACTGTTATGTTAATGAGCAGGTTTTCCCATTTCCTTTTCTGCATAAAAAGGCGGCACAAATCAATTTTTCTTAGTTCACCTCACCCCCAAATCCCCCAACCCTTTTCAATGTCACCATTTTGCCATGACTGCCAGTGTAAACATTTTCTTTCTCAAGGAATAATTAATCTCTGTCACATGCAGGAGGGAGTGAGACACTCAGACAGAAACCCTCCCACTGTGATCCGCGAGGTCTCTTCAGAACCATCCGGAAACACATTGGTGGCTTTGGATAAGAGAGGGCTTTAAGGCATCCTGAGTTTGGGCTAATTAAACAGTATTTGCGTTGGCATTCAAGCAACACCAATATTGAACCAAGGTTCTGGAAAGGTTCGGGGCTATCCGGCAGTGGTCCGATTCGGAGGGGGGAGAAAGTGTCAGGATGAAGCTCTTGGGACATCCTACTTTAGCTCAGGAGGAACATCTCAAGTCCCAGAATGACCAACAACATACATCAATGATGGCTGTGTCAAAGGTCAAAGTTTAAGAAGTATATTGACGAGATGGATCGATGTCTGGCCTGCTTTCGTTTCAGGTTCCGAGCATTCTGACCGGCATCGCATACAGCACACGACCGCGGACGCGTTTTACGGCGCCGCTCCTGCAGAGCGCACGTACATCTAGTAATTCAATATGCATTTCTATGTTACAAATTAAATTTTACGACTGATTTATATTTGCCTTAAAATGCATGACGATTTATACATTATGGGACGTTTCAAACTAATTACTTCTCCCAAAAGAAAAATGCGCAATCGCGTTGACATTAACGATACTGACAGGTCACAGAAAATAAAGTGAGCGTTGGAGGGAGTTTGGGAAAACCCAGGAGAAGACAGAAGGGGGAGTGGGTCAGTAGAGGGATTGTATCTGGTTCTGATATTGTATAATGTACAACGCTGTCAAAGCCCCTAAAAGCATGTAGAACCTTCACTTTGCTGTTCATCAGATGGAAATAGAGACACACTCCATCCGTCTCTCCTGCTCTTTTCCAGGACACACACATCATGGGCAATTTAGAGACAGGGTACGCGTATGGCACTGGAAAGCAGGAGAACTGTGCAACACAAGAACAGCATGAAAACTCAACACACAAACAGTGGCCGGATTTGAACCCTCAACCCTGGAAGCAGTGCTACCAACTGAGCCACCACAACACCCAAGAGATATATCCATATGTATAAAACATAATATTTCACTTCAGCTGTGGTTGGTGTGTTTCGTATTCCGTCTGACACTGCAGTACGGTCAAAAAGTAGGAATTTATTGATCTGAGACAGGTCCTCTAGAGATCTCCGTATGACAGCTGTGGCACTGTAAACAATGTTTTATGGTAGTGCTTTGACTTGGGAACACCCTGCAGTCTCAAAGGCGCAGTAAAAAAAGAACAGCAGGGAGCCATTGCTGCACTAATTGCTGGGAAGACCCCAATGCTGAGCTTGTGTCATGACAGTCGGGCCTCTAAATCTCTCCCCCTCCAGCTCCTTCACCAATTGCAGCTTGCACGTGTCAGCTGGACATCTCTGGCTGATGCGGGGGCCTTCTTTGGGACATTTCGGCACGGAATAAAATCAGGGAAGGGACTGAGCCACATGTTGACCCCACTGGGTGCCCCCTGTCTTTCCGATGGGGGCCAAAGCTGGCCTGACCATCTGGCATGCTGGGTTATCACTGGGGATCTTCCCCCCACATCAGGAAACGTGCCGTGTATATAGTTATCATGGGGGACCCCAAAGTCCAGAGCCGAGTCTTAATTCTAGGCAAGCCAGGCCGAGGTCGGGGGGTGACTCAGCAGGTTAGGATGCTGTGTCTATGATCAGGTCACCGGTTCATATCCCAGGGTCAGTAGAGTGATTGCAAGGCCCTTAACCCCCAAATGCTCCAGGGACTATCTGACCCTGCCTTCACAATTGCACATTTCTTTGGATAAAAGCATCTGCTAAATAAACAGAATAAACAGAATATAATCTGTTCACAGAGCCACCTGGAGCAATCCTCAGAGGCCCTGGTGGGACCTTAAGAGGGACAATGAACACAAATCAACGGCAAGGCAGAAAACCCCAACCTCGTCAACGAGCACATCAGGAAAGCACCTGCATCATTCTCTTTGAGCACCCCGACCAAAGCAGCCAATCTGTCCCATTCAAGAGTCTGTTCCGACAGTGAGTGATTCAATGTGGAGCTACCGACTACAAACCTGCACACACATGAACAGTGTATGACTCCATTACCGCGGCTATTAAATAAACCAAACTGACTTTAAACTATCATAACATATAAATTATCCGTTACATTATGGAAAACTAGCATAAACACTGCAGAAATGTGGTCCGCTGCCGTATGAACTAACCCACGGTTCCCATGTCTCCCCGCTGGAGTCGCGCCAAGCCGAGCAACACCGCCGTCCACGTCCTGCAGCGCAGTGCCACACTCAACGGCACGAAAGGCATTCCGACATACACCTCCGGGGGACAGAGGGCTTTTGGAAACATGTTCAGAAAGCTTTTATTTCAGATCATTATGCTCCTAACCAAAGAAATGGGAGAAAAGTGACAGCTGAAGAAGAGTGGAGCTTGGCGGGGCTTGGCACGACAGTCAATGACTTCAGTAGTGAATATAAGGGTGGCATGAATGAAATTTAGCTACGCTCATGAGCTTGCATGTACAGAACGGACTGAGGAGGCTCTGGAGAGGAGGGGAGACTCCTTGTAGGTATGACTGAAGCTCAGTGATTCTCCAACCATTCCCAGCAAGTTAAGCTCCTCCTCCAGCTAAGGGGAAACTTGAAAAAAGTCCTTGGGGGATCCTGACCCCCAGATTTTTCCACAAAGAGACACAGATGCCTGGAGCTTTTCGACCAGTGCATGCACTAATGGGCAGAAGATCTCTGCACCTATACCTGTGTGCACACCAGCCCCAGTGTGCTCGTTGTTAGTCAGCTGGGGACTGACAGTCTTCCTACAAGCAGAGAACATGTTCTGCTCCCCCCAGAGGTCATTTTGGAACTAGAGGCACATGTACACATGCCATAAGCGGGACGGAAAGGGGGTAGGACCCCCAAACAAAATTAAATAAACACAATTACCGAGCACATTTCTTCCACTCGAGCAGTAAACACACGTCAAAGCACGCCAGAGGAGCTCATTTCTCCAGTTTATTCGCACGCTCCCATGCCGGTTTGAGGCAAACCATGCTGAAACTGCAGGTTAACTGTGCACTGAACGGAGCCACAAGCCGCATTCTAATAGACCATCAGGTATGGGAGCTACTGCTTAATAAGGCCACCCATTCCCCGTCTCCTACCTCATCCTGCACCTAATTAAACAGTGTTATTAAAGCAGACACAAGCCAGACTTAGCGGAGGAAAAAAACAACACAAAACAAAACACATTCTCAGTGTGAGCCAGTCACACGCTACATCACCCCCACAGCCCTGCTGCAGAATCGCACCGCGTGTTGAGCGGAAGACCGTCCCCACCCCAGAGGTCTGGACGGCACTTCTGCCATCTCTCTTTGAGGACTGAGAGGCTCAGAAGGAGCTTGTACCCTCAGGCCATCAGATTACGTAACACTTAAATGACTCGTCCCTGACTCGTGCATTTTATTGGACCTCTGGAATTCCTTTGCTTTCTTTTTCTTTCTTTTGAGCATAACTGTTCCTTATTTATTACATATTTATTACATTGTTAGATTTCTGTCTTACTGATTTCACTATTTTTATTATGACAGAGTTTGACCATCCTGTGACGGGTCGGCACCCCATCCTGGTTTGTTCCCTGCCTTGTATACCTTATAGTGGGCTGTATACCTTATAGTGGGCTGTATACCTTATAGTTGGGCTGTATACCCTATAGTGGGCTGTATACCCTATAGTGGGCTGTATACCTTATAGTGGCCTGTATACCCTATAGTGGGCTGTATACCTTATAGTGGCCTGTATACCTTATAGTTGGGCTGTATACCCTATACTGGGCTGTATACCTTATAGTGGGCTGTCTACCTTATAGTGGACTGTATACCTTATAGTTGGGCTATATACCCTATAGTGGGCTGTATACCCTATAGTGCACTGTATACCTTATAGTTGGGCTGTATACCCTATACTGGGCTGTATACCTTATAGTGGACTGTATACCCTATAGTGGGCTGTATACCCTATAGTGGGCTGTATACCTTATAGTCGGGCTGTATACCTTATACTGGGCTGTATACCTTATAGTGGGCTGTATACCTTATAGTGGGCTGTATACCCTATACTGGGCTGTATACCTTATAGTCGGAATACCTTATAGTCGGGCTGTATACCTTATAGTGGCCAGTATACCTTATAGTGGACTGTATACCTTATAGTTGGGCTGTATACCTTATAGTCGGAATACCTTATAGTCGGGCTGTATACCTTATAGTGGACTGTATACCTTATAGTTGGGCTGTATACCCTATAGTGGGCTGTATACCTTATAGTCGGGCTGTATACCTTATACTGGGCTGTATACCTTATAGTGGGCTGTATACCTTATAGTCGGGCTGTATACCTTATAGTCGGAATACCTTATAGTCGGGCTGTATACCTTATAGTCGGAATACCTTATAGTCGGAATACCTTATAGTCGGGATGTATACCATATAGTCGGGCTGTATACCTTATAGTCGGGCCATATACCTTATAGTCGAAATACCATATAGTCGGGCTGTATACC
>JAODKM010000016.1:8538888-8561977 GCA_026780845.1 Petrocephalus sullivani | reverse complement strand
CTTTCTTTCCCATTCTAACATTCAGTTTGGAGTTCAGGAGATTGTCTTGACCAGGACCACACCCCTAAATGCATTGAAGCAACTGCCATCTGATTGGTTGATTAGATAATTACATTAATGAGAAACTGAACAGGTGTTCTTAATAATCCTTTAGGTGAGTGTATTTAACCTCCATCCCTTCACCTTCCAACCCCCAAGGTCACCGAAGGGCGGAGCCTATACCAGGCAGTGCAGGGCACACACACCCACAATCACACACTACTTTTTAGAAACACCCATTAACTTGACTGTATGTATTTGGACTGCAGGAGGAAACCGGTTAACCCAGATGAAACCCATATGATATGGGGAGAACACGCAAGCTTCACAAACTGGGGGTGGGAGGGTGAGGGGTGGGGGGTGAGATCTGAACTCCCAACCCTGGAGGGGTGAGGCAACAGCTACCAGCAGGCAGCCCCTGCACACATATACAGCACTCTTTTAAAAATATATGCGGTTGATACACGATAGGATGTCTTTACAGATGTAGCTGAAGGTCCAGGGTACTGCCTCCCTGCTCATTCCACTTATGACAGTGATAACTGAAAATGACTTTGTGGCTTTGGACTGGGATAAGATCATAAATACATCTCTTGGCATTTCTTATACTCAAGAAAACTCAACTCAACCAAGAAGAAGAAAACTCTTCCATCAGGTCACACATTGCAAATATGATACATTCAGAAGCCCTCGTACTCCGCTGAATTTGATGTCCAAATAGCATGTGGAACCCCTGACCACATAACGGCAGCACCTGACGAATGGCAATGTCAAATGTGGCCATAACCACACGGATTACACAGGATACATTGTTTGTTCTTTTTTAAAATATATTCCTTATTTAACAAGAAACTAAAGCAATGCTTGAAAAGAACTGATTCTAGGATTGGTAATCTGAAGGTTACCCTGTACTGTGTGATCACCAACAAAATGGAAACACTGAAGTACAGCACAAAAAATTGCTATGGACTGTAGCTTCATTTTGCCATGCAGTTCAAAGACACTCATTAAGGAGCCAACTAACCCACTCTATCAGCAGACATTATAAAGTCTAGTCACATCTGAGAGCTCGCTAATGGTGCTGCTTGTATCAATACAAGATATGTCGCCGCTCAATGCTGCATTCCAACAGGCTTCCTGTTTGCCCAGTAAGACCAGAAACCCTCTGGTTCCATGATGGGGACTGCCGCGCTACCCTTGGCCAACAGATGTTTTCCATCTTCGAACAAAAAGCCGCCGTTAAGTCAAACCTTGGCCCTGCCATGACCTCCGTGGTTCCCACAGCTGCTGGGTAGCTTCCCTATGCCCCAGAGACCATCTTAGACACTGAATAAGCATTTTATTTATGTTACTGCACTGAGGAGATTCTTCAAATGCTCAGAATTCAGACGCACAACACGTCCCTCTACATCAGACATGATGACCATCGTGTCATTACCGCTGGTCAACAAAGGAGCTCCTCCGATACACTGATGAGTTATTATATGCTGCAGATGGCATTGGCTGAATATTACTTGCCACATGCAGGTCCATATTCATAAGCATGGGAATGAGAACAAGGACAACTGGAGTGGAGGAGGATTTATAACATGCAGAGTTAAAAGTTGTTATGTTATGAAGTTTCGCAGAGAACAAGCAGCCTGCCAATCATAAAACAGCAAGCCAGACACTCAACAGTTTCCATTCTCCGGCAACAACTGGTTTTAAATTTAATCCCTAATATTTAAGCGTAACCTCTAAATGAGACACGACGGCCCAGAGACCTGAGTAAAGCAGCGATTTCTTTCTATGCCAGCGCAGAAGCGGCGATATCCAGCTCGCGCACTCTCTCCACGAGGCACAGATGTGAAACCCAAGACCCCTGAGCAGCCCGTAAGGGCTCCCGGGGGGCCGATATCACGCGTTAATGAGGGTAAGCCAGAGGTGAGGCCTGCAGAATCCCGGCTTGAATCTCTGCCCGCCGCGGAGCCACTCAGCCTTGTCTGTGGGCAAGGACTCGGCACAGAAATGTACCGAGTCACCAGAGCAAATCCACAGGAGTGCCATCTGCGGCACGGCTCAAGCCAGATGAGCAATTTCAGGCCAACGCTGTTGTTTTCGGGACTGGTGACTTTGGGGCTTTCTGGGCTCCGAAGTAAAACGGTGAAAATGGGATGCCGAAAATGAGTTTCTCACCTCAAGCGCCTGTAGACGCCAATCATTTAGGAGTAGAGGAAAGAGGGCCACTGCTGAGGGCCAAACCGAAACAGGCAGCAAAACAGCCTGACTGGTCTGTCCCATGGTCAGTCTGCAAGGGCTTTCTCCCATAGAAGAAACATTCATAACACATTTGGGCAGAGGCTCGCCGACTGCAGAAGACCATAAGCTGCGAGGGAATCAAACCCGACACCAGGAATGCAGAGAGAGCGAGAGCAGCCAGCACCAGGATGGTGAACGCCCCCCTCAGCACAGCACTTTCTAGACAGTAAAGGAGGCAGTGAGTGGTACATGTGCATTCTGTCCTTCTCAGAATGAGGGCAGGGGTTGACAGCTCTTGTATATCGAAGAACGATTGTGCGTAGCCAAAGCACAGTGAATGTGGACCACGCAACGTTTCCTCTAACCCAGTGGCCTGGCATGAAGCACTGCTTATCATCCGTCCCCGAGACTCCAATACCAATGGGCACACGTGAATTAGAATCAGTATTCTTTATTGTCATTGTATGGAGTACAACGAAATTCAATGCTTCACCTTCTGGTGCGACACTACGTACAGACATGACACACATCACATACATTTTAAGAAGTCCATAAAGTGCATTTAGCATTTTCATGAACTAAAATAAACTAAAAGATTGCACATTGAAATATTGTACAAGTGTTGCACAATGTGGAAAATTTACCAGGCAAATTGGTCCATTCTACTGCCCCCAGGTTATTGATTCTTGGAGCACATAAAAAGTTACCAATTTTAGACCACAGTGTCTATTCTGATATGCTTCTGAAATGTTTCATAGTTGGACACGTGTGCTAAAGCGCTTGCAAACCAGCCAGATATTAAAAGCTAAACAGCCAACAACGAGCCGGAGATCCCATATGGAATACTGACAAGACTGACAGAAAAATGACTGAATTATGGTACAAAGAACAACCCCAGAACCACGGGCCTTTAACTCTGTGGTCCTGGTTTCTCTGACCTCAGTTTTGTCTATCGTGCAGATTGCCCTTTCAAGCTGTGGATGAAAACAAAATAGGCAGTCACCTCTGACATAATTGGCTTGGTTATGATTATCCACCCAGTTTACATCGTACATCACACCCACTTAGGACACAAATGCCATTTATTTCCCTGACAAACTCAGAGGCCCCTGATGAATGGCTGGCGATTTGGTTTGGGTACAGCGTGCGTCAGGCCTGGAAACAGAGCGGCCATTTGTTTTTGGGCGGGGCAGAAGACCTCGGACAGCGAGGGGACAGGGCATTTTTCGAACTGTTAATTCGCAGCCGACTAGGAATTAAGTAGACCTCACAAGAACCACAGAATGGGCGACATATCCACCCTAGAGAGCATGGGATCACAGAGACCCCAACACAAGATTCCTGGGAAAAGGATGCTGATGTCACGGTCAAGAATGAGGCCCAACTGGTTATGGGTGTTGTAGGACAGTGGCTTCACATCCTGTCCTGAGGTCTTGGAATGAAGACAGGGGCCTGAAAGGTCCCATAGTCCGTGGCACTGGAATCAGATTTGGCGTCAGATTTCTCTGGTTATTACACAGCCGAATGAGCATCTGACTGAAACACCGTGGAGGTGGCTGGAATGCAGAGCTGACAGCCCCAAAAACTTTAATAATCTTTGTTTGTCTTGTTCCTTTTAAAATGGCGTGGTGACCAGGAGATGTGCCAAGTTGGAGATATTGGGGAAGTTTCAGATTGGACAGGAAAACAAAGGCAGATTTCATTTCCACAACTGCACACATGTCAAACAGCACGGACCCCTGTCAGTGTGTGTATGGGAGCCAGCCTGGGCAGAAAAAAAAACAACGCATTTGGAGGGGTGGTATCCATCTTAAAGCATGTCTATTTTGAAGCCCTTTTTAAGGCTTCGTTAAAGATGGCAACCAGAAATTCTCTAGTAGACCACATCTGTAAGGAGAACAGATTTTTTGTCCCAGAACTCTCAAGTACGACATGGTAAATGCATCCCACGACTGGCTATGTCACGGCCAAAACATCTATAATCACACTTTTCTGCTCATCTGAAGCCCACATTTCAGAAGAGTCACGTGCATCTGAATTCTCACTTCATAATAAATATATTGTGGCTGTCTCTTACCCCTCAAAGTGATTCTCAAGCCTAATTCTTTTTCGGGAACACAATCGTAAGGAATTGTGTTTTTTTTCCCCCCTTTCAAATTCACAGTATAAAAAGTTCTACCAAAAGAAAGAAGAGAACAGCAGAACCCTGAATCATCAATGTCCAAGGGTCGATGTGCTAGCAGGTCTGTCCATCTGCAGCTGGGGTCCCGCCACTGGGTGTCCCGTCCCGTCCTGCCTTTATACTGCCAACCAGCTTGCCTCAATAATTCACACGCATACTAGACATTTTCCATGCCACAATTCTGGAGTCCCACCAACTTCCCCGATAACCCCCCTCTCCAAAACAGACACACGTCCCCCTGGTCCAACCCTTCCAGCTGTAACCTCTCCAACCCCTGTTTGCCCACAATTTCTGGCTCAAAACAAGGAAGACAATGGACAGGATATACGGAAAAAAAAAATACCCCACATGCACAAAAATGTGTGCCCACCCAACCATACACATGGTGGATGGGGCAAAGAGAAATGGATGAGGTCTCTCCTATGCCAGGGGTCTTGACGAAGAGCCGCACAAGTTTTTTCTTGTAAAATCATAACTGAAAATGGAGTTTGGGGAGTTTCTATCTGTTACTAGCACTGCTTGGTCCTCACAGCTAGCTGTGCCAGTTACCCAGCATACTTTGTGGGTCTGGCACATCCAGACCTCCCAGAATCCCTGCTCACCGAACATGCACCCCTTTGAACAGGACAAAGAACCAACCTGACAGATGCAAGTTTTATTAAAAGCTCACAGAAATGAAAAGTGTCGCTGCTTTGTACTGGGAAAGAATCTCCTAATTAGCTTAAGAGAAAAAAAAAAACAATCTAGTAGGAATTATTCACATTCCATTACAGCGCCAACAAATTAGTTCCATAACATTTCCTTAATTCTGTTCCTCAAAGCAATTTATCCCAAAAGACCGGCTTGTACAAATGCTGTCTCCTGCGAAATGTGAGATCACTGCCACATTCCTTTCTTTCAAATAACTTGAAAGATTCAAAGCTCTACCAGCCAATGGTCTGTCTTTATCTCTGATGAATTCTTCTGATTTAGTTCATGGTGCTGGCTGAAGCTGCATCTCATTTGTAAGGACTTGATGTAAAGCAGAGCTATGCTGACTTACTTCCTCTTTCCACTTGTCTTGCTTTTAATTAAGTGGGCTTTAATCAGCATGATTTAACATCAATTATGTTCACGTCAATAGCACAATACAGTTTGGAGTCATTTCGTATGTCCCTCTCTGTGGGAGTCTCTCTCCGTAGTCATCAGGAAGAAGAGACCTCATTGGTTCATTCCTATGTCCCTCTCTGCGGGTGTCTCTCTCCATAGCCTCATATGACTGGGAGACATCGGTAGTCATCAGGAAGAAGAGACCTCATTGGTTCACAAGACCACAGCATCACGCACATGGTAAACACAGCTAAAAAGCTAAACAGACCAAATTACTAATAAGTCCTCTTTCAGAACCAGTCACTTATACTCCACTTATACAAACCTATAACTCTAATCAGAGGAAAAGATCTACACAGCTCATGCTAATTTGTTACTGGATGCGATTAGGAAACCGTCCCTCCCAATCATGTCAGCTGTGAAATATTCAGAAACAGACGGAGCATGAAATAATGACCCCCAGAGTCTACGCACACGCGGTATCACCAGTGATGGCAATGACAGGCCTATCAGTCAAACAACACTAAATGTTTACTACGGAAATGATGACATGGGAAACGGGCTATCAGAGGACAAAGTTGCAATCTATGATTGCTTGTGCAGTGATGCATTGATTTAAAAGTATATAATATTCACAATTCTAATTTATTATTTTTAATACCATTATTGGTTGGGGGTTTAACTAATGAGATATCCTTCTAAAGCATATCATATTAATCATGTCTCGCTCTCTCCGTGGTTCTACAACAGGGCTCTAATCGGGATGCAACCATAAAACTGGGTGTTATGACTCCATTTTTGCAAACACCTTACTGGTTTTAGTGGTCCTCTGGTGGGCTGTGTGCGGCTCAACAGGCTAAGCTTCTGTGCCTGTGATCAGAAGGTCACTGGTTTGAATCCTGTATTTGGCAGAACGGTTCTATTTCGATTGGGCTCTTAACCCCCTGAAAAATACTATATAATTGGCTGACCCTACACTTGGACCCCCAAGCTTCACTCTCAACTGTATATCTGTATGTACAGTATGTCTCAAAGGAGAGCATGATGGGATTTGTAAAAAGAAGCATTCCAGTGTATTTGAGCAAATAGCACATCACTTAAAGAGAAAATTATTATACTGAAGGAGCCCTGGTTCTGTCACATCTCCGCACCCTGCAGCTCCATCTGCACTGCAGACCGGAGGGACCATGGCTGGGATGCCTTCCCGCAGGGCGGGGGACCACGGTGGCCCCCCGAGTCCCCCCGGAGCGAGCCGCTCCCCGCTAACCAGGACGTGGCGCTCCGTGAAGACCTGGAGCGGCAGTGGGTTCTCCCGTCCAAATGCTGACGAGGCCGCGTTCCGCGCCAACATCCGCGCGGGCCAGCGGCAGAGGGAGCGGATGCGGCGAGCCGCGCCGAGCACTGGGAGGAGGACTGGCGAGGACCGGGACCCGGCTGGTGGTGCCGACCCAATAAGTCCCTCCAGAGGCTCGCAGATGGGTCGTCCAGCACAGTACCCCAGCCTGCGCATATGTGCCCGTGGTCATGACGCAGTTACAGGATTTGTTAGGCCTGCAGACACAGAGAGATGAGAAGCAGCAGTGCCCCCCCGCCCCCCAGTTACAACGCCCCCCCAGCAAAGGCCCGTCGCCACACCCCGTGTGACCCCGATAGCTGTACTCTCACAGCCACCTGTCAGGTGTCACGTTTCACACACAGAAGCCTTCTGTACAGACAGGAACAGTAACCCCACCGCAGAGCACAATGCACGCACATCCAAGCATCCCACACACATGGACTGAATTACGGAAGCATTAATGGCAACAAGCATTTATAATGGAGGTACTTACAAGGGTGGTGCAGGAGCCCACAGCCTCCAGTGGATGGTAACTCCAACACAGCTGTGATTAAAATATTTAAGTCCTTTCAAAGAGAGCGTGTACATTGAACATAAGGACAGGCAACACTAGACCTACATGCCCCTCTCAAGCCTAGGGTCTTTGCCAGACCTACGTGCCCCTCCCGAGGAGCAGAGCCTGGGGTCTTTGCCAGACCTACGTGCCCCTCCCGAGGGCCAGAGCCTGGGGTCTTTGCCAGACCTACGTGCCCCTCCCGAGGGGCAGAGCCTGGGGTCTTTGCCATCCAGTCACCCTGGGAAAACATACATATTTTTAATATTTTATTCCCACTCATTTACACAACTGAGATGATTGTACCTAGAAGATGGTGAAACTAACAGAAGATTTACACAGCTTTACACCTTAACTCAAATTCTACACTAGTCCTCCATTCATTCATTTTCTGTGACCACTTGTCCTATTCAGGGTTGCAGGGGCCTACAGGCACACAAGACAGGGAACAGCCCAGGACGGGGTGCCAGGGGTCACACTCAAACTCATTCACTCACACATGCACACCCATGGGCAATTTCGGAACTCCCTGGATTATAGGCAACAGAAGGAGACGCATCACTTTCTTATTAACCACAGCATGTTTTTGGACTGTGGGAGGCAACTGGAGTAACCCAGAGGTTGCATGTTGACGACATGCAAACTCCACACACCGAACCATGGTGGAGACTTGAACCAGTGCTAACCACTGCACCATTATGCCACCCTGTACAGAATGAGTATCTTAGACGCTACATAGAGTGCACAGTTACTGTAATTTTCTTTTATGCTCCAACAGGCATGCCAGCCTTTGATGTCATTAAGGAGAACAACAGAGAAGGACACACATCACAAGCGGAATAGCCTAAAAGCACAAGCTCTGGCCCCAGTAGAGTAAAAGCATATACTGTGTTTCTAATGCGGTTATTGTGACCCCTGTGAATAGTGCCAGTGAACCACACAGGCACTTTAAAAGGTCTCACGAGGCCAAGGTCACAAAAAGAGCAGGGTGACGTTATTAGCAGCGCACAGGTGTGCCCTCCCACGTCGACGTGCCGCGGGGGGCGAAACGCCACCCCTCCCTTGGGCACTTTTAAGCCAGCCGGGGGCTCAGTGCTCTCACAACCCTGTTTTGCGAGGCCTTTGTTGAACTCGGAGTGTGTGCCAGCTACAAGGCAGAGCCACCTGCCATAAGCCGTCGGCCCATGCTCCCACATGTGTACAATGGCATCCCCATCCACACGCTGCCTGTAGGAGACAATGGCGCATTCAGCGCCTTCCAAGATCACACAGCACCACACTGGGCACTGCCTGTGCAGCTAGTCATGTGACCACCCATGTGACCCGCAGGATCATGCAACTCAGGGTACTGAGGATTCCCAGACTGCTCATGGAGTGGCACGTATTTATAAGAAACAAGGTAAATAATTAGTAACTAATGCATCTCTAGTTTTTTTAAATTCCTATATCATAAATTCTTCCATTAATCTAAAGCGTGAAAAACACCACTAATGAAAGAATAAAGACCATCACTAATGATGTAATGGTTGGACGTGCAATCTTTCCTTTTCTAAACCTTTCACTGCCACGATAAACACCACAAAGCAATTTATATAATTTTTGTGGTATTTTTCTGAGGTAAGATAATGAACAGTTTCCTTTTTCTTGTGGTTAAGAAAAATGTACCATAAACTTCTTTTTTTAGGTACAAGATCATAGCTAAAGTGGCTCCTGAATCTGACGCCTCTCACCTTTGTATGGTTTCAGGGCCTTTCCAAAGCATCATAAATGAGTCACTTAACAGAACCCGGGCATACAGGTAGCATTCAGGGAAGTCTTTCTGCAGTGAGTGCACATTCAACCTGTAACCTTTTCAAAGCGCTGCGTCCAAGGTAAGTGCGGTACATCTGCCAAAGGAAAAAGAATTCAGAACTCAGGTGACTGCCAGTAAAGACTGAACAAGCTCCACCTGCTGGACAAGAACAGTCAACACATAAAAACCATCACTGTGCTCAGCAGGAACTATAACTTAGCAAGTAGGATTTCTCAAGGCAAGCATCTCCATGATGGCAGCCTATAGTCCAGCACACATCTGTGGGGGCATGGGAACATTTCTGCATGTTCAATAGTTTGCAGTGATGTCTCATATCAAGAATATGTTTCGTTTGCCTAGGCCTTTCCTAAAAACACCAAGATGAGTGTAAAGGACTTCCTTTTCCTGGCTGAACAGCCATGAGAAAACTTTGAAATGGTCAGCGCCTCTAACCAGGGCAGGGTAGCCGAAACCATCATGGATCCCATGCCTCCTCTACTTTGAAATTAAATATTAAAGGTTTACAAAGAGCATCGACCTTCCGGCTTTGATTCGCCAATAGGAAGCAAAGCAAAAAAACAACAAAAACACAAATTATGAAAGGCAGGGGAATAATGTGTATGAAATACGAGAAATGTATATACATATTTTAACTGTTAGCATTCCTGTCTCAAGCTTAACCCTTTAGTATCGGTCATTCTGCCCGTGCGGATATATAAGAACCGGCAAGGTTAGGGCTAAGAAAGCTGGCAACCCCAGTAAGCTCTGCTCTTGAGTTTCGGATTAATTATTCACCTTATCGTCTTGCTACCCGTGGGTGAAAGCTCCCGTATCACCAGAACTGGTGGATATCAAAGCCTGGAAACGCCACTGACCTTCAGGAGAGCTGGCTTCCTTGATCATCGTTTCACTGAAGGCTTCCGACTTCACCAGCTCTTTTTACATTTTTTTTTTCTTGCTAAGGACATATGAAATTCTGCACCCCAACACCGAAATAAATGCCACTATCTGTCAGATGGACAGTGCTTTATGGGCCCGTCCTGCGGAACGTGAAAGGGTTAAGAAAATCAAGAACCTTCAGAAGAAAGGAGAAAACACCCCTGAAAGCAGCTTTTAATGAAATGGACTTTCCAAAGGAATTCCAGACAAAACCCAATGATGGGGACTTCTTGCGTTTCAATCTGATAACGGAGAATGACTCGGCCTACCAGCCGGCCTCAGTGACTTCCGTTACCGAGGAGCACATGATGGAGAACACCTCCCTTTGTGTGGCTTACCGTCGTACAATGCAATGTCATTCAATGTCAGGTGATGAGATGGGGGTACGAGTGGAATAAAGGCTCTGCGTGGGGATGGGGGGAGGTAATAGCCATTTGGAGCCTGAGGACTGGCGTGGATTGGTAGCTATAACACAGAGGCCATAAGTCCCTTTAATCAGCAGCTCATGACAGAGGAGCATTTTCCCGGAGGACTTCCAGTTTCATGAAAGACCTCCAGGTATGAGGGACTGCCAGATCAGGCCTAGGAATCTAGTCTTTGCTTTTGAGTTTTTGGAGGAATATATAGCAACCCTGCACACATCTGTAACTGCTAGTGTATTGTATTAATATACAGTTATCTATATGGCCTTGTGTAGAACATTTCATAATGCCACACGGGCAATTATTTTGAGAAGGCACACACACACACACACACACACACACACACTCATGGGGCAATTGGGGTTAAGGGCCTTGTTGAAGGGCCCATTGGTGGGATCACTCTGCTGACACAGGGATTTAAACCAGCAACCACAGAGTCCCAACCCACAGAGCTGCCCCTCACCCCCAAACAATGCATATTTTTTGTCTACTACTTTTCTATAGTGTTACTGTGGTACTTGCACCAGCCATGGGAGCACAAGTTGGGGAGTAAAAGTGTAGCATCGTGTAGAGAGCTGTATAGTATTAAGAGAGTAGCATAGATTGTCATCATGTGTTGAGCGCCCAGTAGTATCCATTGTAAAGTTTAATACGGGGTAGTAAAACCTTGTGGGGGACAGATTATGTAGAAACAGAAAAGAGGTCTGCATGCCCCTCCCACAGAGCACCTGCACATGAAAACCTGCTCAATGCTCTACAGTCCCAGGGGGAGGGTCACGGTGTCACAGCCGGTGTCGGCCACCGCTGCCAGGGCCTCGAACCAGATACCTGACCCCCAGGTCCTGTAAAAACCCAGCTGAACAAACAGCAGCAGGAGCCTCTGTTAGGGAAGCGAGCGAATCAATAACAGCGACCGCTCCTAAGTAGGCAGAGTACCCATAATGCCACAGCTCAAAGACCCTTAAAGGCGGCAAGGCTGGACATCGAGCACCAAAACAGACCCCCCTGCATGCAGAAACCCCCCGGATTAGAAAACCAACTGGACAGCATCTGAGCAGACACCACGCAGGGGCGTAATGCGTCTAGCAGGTGCACGGCTAGGGTGCGCTCTGTTAATCTTCGATGGGGGATACCGGAAAGAAGGAATTATAGGTCACTGGGAGGAGAGCTTCACACCAGCTAGGTTTCTGGACAGGAGACTGAGCGCTTTGACAGAGGATTAGCCATGGGGGACGAAGGGCCTTGTTTTTGGAGGGAAGAGAATATTCTTGTCCTCTCGGCTACCCTCCTCTCACAGTGGTGTGTTACCCTAGGAAGAAGACAGCTTGCCATCAACTCACTTCACACCATAAACTTTCCAACACTCCCTATCGCTGGCACAATGCGAAAAAGGGTGAGTCAGTCACATGACTTCCTCAGTGGGCCAAAACAAAATGGAATGGACCAATCAGGTGGCCTCGTGGCTGGTTAATATAAAAACAAGTACAGCGGTCACGTGACCTCACTGACCAATGGAAAACAAGCCAGGCCCATTGAGTAAGAGGCCAATGACACAATCTTCCTGATTTATTAAGATGGGGATACAACAGCACTACTACTTGCTAATGCTAATTCCAAGCAAGCTATATCCCCCAAACACTGTCCTGCCATTGGTGCTCTCTGCAACCAATGAGCTGAGCTGGAAAACAGGCACTGGGGGGCAGTGGAAAACACAACACAGCTCCGCGGGACCTCGCCCCAGTGCCAGGGAGAGAACAGCAAGGCGCAATGGAAGGACTGCAGCCTAATTTAAGACACGAAGGGCGAGTATAAAGTTACATAATGTTTTCATAAGTTTTTAAAGCAGTGGGAGAGGACAGCTTCGGTGGAAACCCCGTCCAGATCCTGACACGGTATTCCCTCGCATTCTGAAACAAGCCCTCTACCTCACACAGACCCGTCTTGGCAGGCTCAGGATGGATACATCTGCAGAGCCTAAAGGAGATGAATAGAGCATCGCTCTTGCACCTAATGTGACCACACAGGCCTCACGGACTTAGGGTTGCAAGCAAATTCTCAGCAGGATGGGTGCAGACAGGGAAGGTCACAAACCACATACTCGGATCTTCATTTAGATCAGTTACGAAACAATCTACATTTCATTACATAAAACGGGCCATTATACTCATGGCGGTAGATTCTCATTTAAGTGGACATTTGAAAGTGTCGATCTCAGGTATTGAGACTTAAAAGCGGGTGTGTGAATGTGCGAATATGCCCACATTCCCCAAGCCTCTGATGGTTCAGTGGTGACCATACTGGCTACAGGGAGTGTACGGCCATTCCAACGCATTCTATTCCACGGGACAGGGATGAAAAATCCATTAGGGCAGGAATAACCAGTACACAGACTAGGATTGTTCACTGACTGGCACTGGTTTAGCACTGGGTTTGGTCCAATAGCTTAAAGAAGGCAATTGCTGACAGCTTGGGCTGAGTAAGACCCATATCAAAAGTCAGACCCACCCAGTCGTCACAATTTACGATGCAATGCTTGAATGCTGAGCGAAAAAATGGAGCGCCATATTGCCTTGGCTTATTATTTTATCATATATTTAAGCAGAGTCGTACTCTCCGCTTGCATGTTCAATACAAACACAGCTCAACTCATTACTTAAAAATTATTATAGACCATAATCCGCCGTAAGGATTTTCCTTCTAATTTTGGTCCTGCTGTCATTGAGAGTAAGATTTATTGGTGGTGTATGGCTCAAGGCGTTAGGCCTCTGGGCCCGTGATTGGAGTGTCGCAGGTTCGAGTCCCATAGTCACATGACCGCCAATTGCTCCTGGGGTGCTGGATTAATGCTGGACGAAAAACAAAACAAAAGTTTAATTCTCACTTGTGTGTGTATTTGTAATAATTACATTGTGGGGACCAGATGTGATAAAAACCTGTTACTTTTTACCTTGTGGGGACATTTTTTTCGGTCCCCACAGGGATACCCTCAGTTTTATAAAAACCTGTGACTACAATTGAAAAACTGAAAATGGCAAAACTCTTAGGGCTGGGTAGGGGTTAAGGTTGTCATAGTTGGAATTAGGGTTATGTCCATAGAAATGAATGGAGGGTCCCCATAATGATATGACTACATGGACTGTGTGTGTATTTCTCTACAGAGAGCAGGATGGAGTATGCAATATACCAGTACCACTGCACAGAAAGCATCATTTCATCCTGATGGAGAATAACATGTTCGCTAAACAGACCAATGGACCCCAACAAGGAGATACCTCCCACTAGGTGGAGGACAATGACAGTGATTCATAAAAAGCCTCCTCAGGTTCAATGTAACCATGGGGAGCATAAAAGTTATGCTGAGTTTTAATGTGACAGAGTGATGGTTTTACTGTTAAAGCACGACGGCGGCAGGGTCATGTTACAGTATGATGTTTGCAGTGTTACAGAGCAACAGCACGATGGTTTATAATAACAGAGGGACGGAGTAATGCTTCGTGCAGAATAACGGTCACAGCGTGACAGGGAGCCTGCCCTGGAATCTGCGTTCCATGCCGGTCCCGGACAGCTAAAGTTCACTGACAGGTCCCAGAGGAAGGAAGCCATTAGGCACAGACAGGAAGCATCACTGCGACCCTCTAACAGCCGGGGGGCGCTGTTCTCGGACACCACCCCTCTCCACGCTGGTCAGAAACACAAACACAGATGAAGTGGGGGGCAGCTGGAATGGCGAAAGACAAACGCCACTAATAAGACAGCCGGAGGAATGAGCTCCGGGCGACTGGGGCTGGTCACATGACTTCACTTGTCACATGACTTCACTTGTCACATGACTTCATTTTCAGTTGCAGACAATGTTCTTACCTTCCTTCACCTCAGGCAAAAAAAAATTATAAAATGACCCATAACAATGTCGGTCATTAAAATTCAAGTGAACTCTCACATTGAGGAGATGTTCCAAAAGGAAGTAGGTAACAGGAAATATGGAAGGAAAGAAGGTGCAGAGGCCAGCAAAAGCGGGCCGAAAGCAGGAAGAGGATGCAACGGCAATGGTGACCGGCAGGAGAATGCAATGCTAACAGCAGCTAGCACCTACCTAACATGAGTGCAGTGGCAGATAAATAAGACCCTTCCAATGGTTAACTCTGCCCACCAAATACCCATCAGACGGCAGGGAACACTGGGATTGAAGTGCCGCGACTCTAATGACTGGATCCGATTATCCCGGAATGAATAGAACACACGCACATACAAGTGAGGCACACGCACGGGCAGGCAGGCGCAAACGGCGACAGACGCATACTCGCACGGAATTCTGGGAGCTGAGAAGCATGTAGCGGAGATGGTGGGCCTGTCCCTACCTGAACCGCCAGTAGCGGAATCTTCAAGACACACAGCGATCAGATCATGGGACCCATTCTGTCCCGGAGACAAGCTCCTGCACAGACTCACCTTGTAAAGGCCACGACTGTGGATTTCCAGTGAGTCAGTGACCATGAAAACCCACGTTCAGTTCGGCCCTTAGAATGTCTACGGGACAGAGCTGATAGGAGAAAGAATCCAATGACATAATACAGGAGACTGATGTGCATGCTAACACACGCCATTGCCAAGGGCATCACATAAAACCACTTTGCACAACAAGAAAAGGGTGCTCCAAGAACCATTTGGGGAAAAAAAAGATTAGTCTCAGTGTGCTAGTCTAAATGCATGCATAAAGATATACTGAAGTACATTATTGGGTGCCATTCAAGGTTAGGACTGGAGTAGGGATTCTGGAAAGTGGGTGGTTGGGGCATTCAAGGAAACATCATCAGGGATATGTGCTTTTCAACACCCCACCTGTCAGTTAATCAAAGGGCAAGGCACCCTGACAATCTCTACCTTGCCAGAGCCAAAAGAGGAAGCTACCATTAGCCTGGCATGTATGCCCAGAATTCCTGGTACGGTGTCACCTGTCAATAACTCGAGAAAGGAGCCAACCCGAACCAACCAGCAAGAAAAGGCACATCTGACGAACTATCTGGAGAAGAATTGCCAATGAAATTATAAAATCTGTCACTTAAGATCTGGTGTGGCCTGGGTGTCTGACTCTAATGGGACTAGTGTTGAGTTTCAGCGCCTCCCCAAAGTCCACCCCATCTGTTAAATGTTTATGGATGTCTTATCAGCAGACAGATTCAGTGACTCCCCGGGGACGGTGCACAGTGATTCCTTCCGACGGTCACAGCAGAAGTAGGGGATGCAGTCTCATGCAAAGTCCACGTCTTCCTTACACCCACGAAAGCAACCATCTCCAGCTGTATAAATTGTCATCTAAGCAGATATTACAGGAGCAAATATGATCAAGCCTACTGCCTTCTGGTCACAGATTTCAGCCCTTGACTTCCCCAGTGTCTGGCGTCCTTCCTTCTGCAGGAAACGCCATCCGCCCGAACCCAACGCGAAACAGTGAGACAACCCAACAAACGGATGGAGCATGACGGTGGCGATGAAGGGACTCCTGGGGTAAAAAGCTCAACAGGTGAATACCCAGAGCAGCAGGGACGTGATTTATCCTTCCTTTGGCCTGGAAATTCTAAAGTTGTGCCAATAAAGATGAGATTCCATTCCATTCTATTCTCAGGCATGCTGCTGGGGTGGGTGGTCCACAACTACACCAGCCGGGAGGACGTGAACAGAGGTGAAAGCAGATCGGTTCCATCTCCGGAAAGACAGTGGCAGCCAGGGTGTTGGCCACGGGTTCAGAGAGAGATAACAATGATGGACGACCGAGTCCAACCAGGTATTGTGAATGAAAACAAAGACTTTCCAGGAGCATGTCTGGTGGAAAGACGGGGCCTCTGGCCCAGAATCGGGGTGGCGGGGGATTCAGCCGTTTGCGTGTGGGCTGAGATTCTTAAGGTGTCTGTCCCCCACCCCGCCAGGCAATTATATAATCAATAGATACTGGAAGCGGCACTTTAAGCAAGAGGAACTCTCACATGACGTTGTATGATGTGTCAGAGGTCACACAAGGAGAAGCAGACAACCGGGTACACTGCAAATAAATCGATGAACTGGTAGCATGGCAGGAAATGTATAAATTATGCACAGCTCTTTTATTTATTTTTTAAATCGAAAACCCATTAGAGTCCCACCCTGGCCAAAATGATAGACCCGAGGAAGCACTCAAGTGATAAGTGACATCTCAGCAGGGCTCGCTGATGGCCTGCCAGCTGTTCAGACCCACGGGGTGTTACAGCTATGGGTGGCATCAGGTGGTACACAGCAGCATGGAATGGCCAGCCATGATAAGAGACCGCTTGGCATCCTTGCTCGAGTCTCCGGCCGTCTAACGCCCGCCCCCCCCCATGCCCCCCTTTTGCCATGGGCAATGTTCAAGAACCCTGTTAGGAATGCTCCCACTATAACTGTCAGGCAGCGCTCGCTAAACGTGAGGTATCAGCTTTCAGGGAAGTGTAACGAAGCAATCCTTAGCTGGCATGAAAATAAAAAAGCACCTCCCCCAGCCGAAGCGAGCTGTAAGCATTAAAAACAGCCTTACATTTCAGAAAAAAAAAATTCTAAATCACTTGCCATTGAGGGCAAAGTCTAGGATTACATATGTATGCACCTTGTGGGGAGGGGAAAAATGCTAATTACAGGCTAAGGGATCACGCATCTAATGTTTTCCTGACGTGGTGGCACATTCTGAAAATTCCCCCGCAATGTCGACACATTCGCGTTCGGTGTGTTGTGTTGACATTTAAAGAGAATTCGAAGGCGACGCCCTTGCTGGAATCCCTTGAGAGGACCTTAAATCAGCAACGCTTCCCCCAAAAGTTTCCCCAGGTACGGGAACAGTGGACTCGTGGGTCTGCAAAGTCATATGACCCAGGATTTGTAACATTTTCTTAAATAGTCTCCGCAATGGCACCACTTGAAAATCCGCTGGACGTCCCCATGCGACAATAGGCTTTGCCTCCTTACAAGGCCAGTCAATCAAGATGGTGGAGAAAAAAATACCATATCTCTGAGGAGGCTGAAGGCATCTGTACAGAGACAATTGAACCCAGCAAAACTGTTTGGTTAAGCGCATTAAATGATTTGAACTGGCAAGGAGCAAGATCTCAACAAAGACCATTGGCCAGACTGTTAGGCAGGTCTCTCCTCAGGCTTTTAGGTTTTCACACTGATACATGTTTCAAAGGACTTCAGGTAATCATTTCAGGCCTAACAAACATAAATCACAATGACGCTGCTCCTCAGCAACTAGTTACACATCAATCATCGCAAATTACAATTGCAAGTTTCCTGAGGAGCTCTTGAACGTGACCCAGTTTAACTTATTGGCCCAGCCAATAGAACAAGCAGGTGAGGTGGTGGGGCGGTGTCAGAACTCCACAGTGCTCTCCTATTGGCTGGTGCAAAATGAGTGCTGAAAACAAAGCAGTTAATTGGAGGTTCCGAAAAAAAGCCCCCCAATCAACACTCAGCCCTCTCCCCCAGTCCCTTGCCCCGTAACACTGGCTCACCAGTCCCCAGAGGCTGCGGCGATGGTACCAATTACCTCACCAGTAAAGCCGCCAGCATCAGGAGCCAGATTAGAAGGACTGGCCCTTATTTGGTCCTCAGCCACACAGAAATCCAGAAGAGGAAGAGAGCAGAAGACCTGTGGAAGTTCCACATGCATTTCATGTCACTAAATGGCAAATATCTTTCACACATCACATCAAGATGTGGAGAACAGGTAGGGTTACCAGATGACAGCACCGGGGGATCTGACTGGTGGGTTAGAGCACGCGGTATGTGGACGACCACAGGTTAACCGGTTGATAAGCGGCTTTCTGCACTTGCTCCCAGACTTAAAAAACGTCCGCTGCCTGATTGGAGACTGTGGCAGTCTTAGCTCGGGGGGTGGGGTGGTGTGGGGGGGGTGATATTACTCAGCGGGCTATGCCAAGAGGCACACATTCCAGTCTGATATGTATTATGTGCCTTTTTAACAGCGAAAGATAACCATCGCAGCTGAGCTGAGCTACTTTCTCTGAGCAGGAATACAAGCTGGAGATGGGTTTAAAAATAAAAACAGAGCAATCTACTTAGCCTGCGGGCTATGAAGCCAGGCGACCAAGCAGTGTTTTACAGACCATTCCCGAGCTCTTAACTGCTGAGCATTTTGCGAGCTTGCAGACCTTTGTAGAATGCTGAGCTTTCTGAGTGATGAAACTGGCCTCCGGAGAGCGCGCGCGTGTGTAATGCTCAGTACCAGCAGGGGTCCTGCGGTCTACAGCGGCTATGCGGCTGGGAGGAGTCAAGGATGCCGCATCTCACCCAGGAATTACGCAACACCTGCTCTCCTGGCCCGGCCGACATGGACAGACCACCTCCACCTCCTCTTTGTGCCAATGTCAAGCCCATTCCCAGGGAGTGCCGGAAATGACGCACGGACACCGAGCACAGATGTCTAATGGGGACCCCACCTTTACTGCCCCATATATCAGCATATCCGTCACTGGGGTCTACAGAGATGGTGGGGGGGGGGGATAGAGGGGGTGAAACCACCACAGGCACATGGCTACAAAGTCTTCAGTACAAGAGGATGGCAGCCACGAGAGAGATGGAAAGAAAGGTATAAATCCCTGATCTTTTAACTTTGATTTTCGGGGACTTCCTGCGTTACACCCATGTCCTCTGCTAGTCAGGCTACCGCCAGTGTAGTGAGGTGTTCCACTGCCTGCATGTCTCTTAAAACAGAAGCTATTTCCACTCCAAAAGCGTCTTCCGTCAGGCAGACGTTTTGGAGCCATAAAGCCTGTTCTATATTGGGCGTGTGAATGTGATCCACATTCTTTCCTATTGTCAATTAGCGGCTTCACTCACGTAAATAACTCTCATCCCTCTCCAGTGTGAGCGCTCCAGAACTGTGGTACCCGGGGGCCTGGTGAGCTGAGGCGATGCTTTTTGGTTGAGTGGGGTGGAGGGGGGGTTGGGCGCCCACTTCTGTGTGTTTTATTAGAAGGTGTGTATGCAGTTTGCAAAAAGCATAAGTGAGAGCAAGATAAGGGTGGTAAGAGTTAAGGGATCCGTCACGTATGAAAGATTATTCCGGAGGCTTACAGCAATGTTGCGTTTGTGTGTGTGTGTGTGTGTGCTTGCTTTTTTCACATTGTGGGGACCAAATGTAAATATGTTATTTTTTTATGCCCACACCAGTGGGGGATACAGAAAGTGTCTGATGGGTGGGCCTGGATGAAATCTGGGTGGGTCTGAATGAAGCTCATTAGCACGTGTTTTCTTGGACAGACTCAGATTTTTGCAATATGGTGACAAGCAGGGTAAAACTGACACAGAATTATGGGTGTGAATTAAAGCAGCTTCAGTCAACAAGCATAAGACAGGAAGTTCTGAATATTATTATTCACAATATGCATCAATAATACAGAATAATTCCCAAGACAAAACAATTCACAATCAACATTAAAATGTTGATTGTGAAATTAAAATTACCAAAAAACTGTGTAAAAATCCCCACAATATAAACCATATGTTTTATAAAAAAATCTGTATATGCGTTCCAAAAACCATGACTGTACTTTGTTTGGTTACTTATGGTTATGGTTAGGGCTATAGGGCTAGGTAAGGGTTGGGGCTATTAAGTCCCCACAAATTTTATATAAAAAAATAAATTAAAAAATCTGTGACTGCAATCGAAAAAGCAAAAGAGTCAAAAATCTTGTCTTTTCTTTTGGTTACTTACGATTAAGGTTAGGGCTGGGTATAGGCTGAGATTAGCAGTTAGAGAGTGTGTGTGTGTGTGTGTGTGTGTAACAATAGGAAGGTCAGCAGGCTGCCACACTTCCTCGCACTGGAGCGCAGGGAGCCCCTTCCTCATCCCCTTCCTCCCTTCGCCCCGCCCTGTCCTGTCCTGTGCCCTCTCTCCATCCCTGCCCCCCCTCCCCCCATCATTTTCTACCCTTCCCCTTCTCCTTTCCCAGAAGCACATGGAGCATTTTCTCTCATGGAAATGGTTCTCAGATCCCGTGCAGTGACACCGGCATCACATCCACTGCAGAGGCATCAGTCCATCGACATCCCTTCTTTACGGGGCGTGAAGAGAGCCAACGGCACCCGTCACAGGGGAACAGCCCCCCCACCTACAGACCCACCCCTAGCAGTGGCGTTCTCAGGCTCGAGGAGGGTCACAATCTGCAGACCAGATGAAGAGCCGATAAGATACGGTCTGACAACAAGGAGGGGAAATAAAAGCAGTAAAACAAATATTCTTCCCTACAGTTTAGACAACAAACAGAAACTCCCACATCGACTTGACAGGAATAAGATTATGTACAGTCATAGCGAACACGGACTTAAATGAATAAAACAATATTAAGAGGCGTTTCACAGTTTAAAGCGGAGCCTCCCACAGCAGGTACGGCAGGAAAGGGGTGGTGTGAGACGCACATGTTCGGCGCTCCTTTGCCATTTCATGACGGCAGGTGGGATCGGGGCCACTGGGCCTTTGCTGGCATGGCTCGCTGCAGCTGCACTGCCACCTACTGGCCATCAGAGAGGCGGCGCGTCGCGGTAACACATTCGCAGTTCGTCGCGGCCGCCCAACACGCACCTCCCCTTTAGCCTCGGGCCGCAGGGCGAAATCTGACACCGCTGCATTTCATAGGTCCTGGGTTATTGGCCTACAGGTGGCATGCGAGTTTTGTCCAGGCTCATCCGTGTCCCATGTCACCAAGCGGTCACCTGGATACGCAGAGCTCTGATTGGTGCATTCTAGCGGACAGCCACCCAACTATCCTCCCGTATCCTTCCTTCCTATTCACACACTTGCTAACAGCAATAATGAATAAAAACATTGTCCCTCCTCATGCACCCGGTAACCACTTGACCACTAACCTGGGACTGTCGGGTAAGAGGTGAAGGCATCCGTTTGCCCTGGGATACCCAGGACAGTCTGGGTACTTCCCCTCCACCTAGCTGGTCTCCCGCACTGCTGGCAAAAATCCTGAGGCTCCCGCCTACCCGCTGATGCTCACTCCCAGTAGCATTACCCAGCTTGCCTGCCAACACCTCCACAAATTTAAAGGCAGGGTGCTTTGGGGGGGGGTGGGGACTGGATGTTGTGAACCCAGAAAGTGAGGACTCCCACAAAAGGCACACCTTGTGCGGCACCAAAACAGCCCCCTTCATTCTCAGCCCGATTGGGCCCAGATGTGAACAATGACTAGAGTTTCAGGAGTTTAGCAACTTTAACTGGAAACACTCCGTCTTGTTAACGTACTCCAAACTGGCTCTCCCAGCCCAAACCAGATGCTTTGGACATTCTTTTTTTTTTTTTTGCACCGAGACCCTCTAAAATGACACCCGCCCACCCCTCCTTTTCTGCTTCAGAAATCTGCAATTAAACGCCTTAATAGGATCTCTCAAGGGAGGTTTTATGGATGATGTAAGGCCAGGAAACGAGAACAATGTCAAGCACCGCAGTGAATCCTGTCACAGGGGCGGAAATCTTTGTTTCCCTCTCAACAGCTTCCAGCAAGGAAGAATAAATAAAAAAAATAAATAATAATAAAAAAAATCACTCCAGGTCCCATCCTGTTCAAGCACAAATGTACAAGACTCCAGGGCATTGAAGAAGAGGTCAAGATGTCCGTTATCAACACTTAACCACTAAGGCACTGATGTCTGATGCCGTTTGGGTCAAACACAGGCACTTCAGGAGAGCTAGCTGGTTGTTTTCCCCTTTATAGATTAAAGTTAACTTCAAACATCACAGATTTAACTGGAGACAGTGACGCCAGGACAGCACACATATTTCTATGTCTGGGGAGAGGGTCATGGGAGGTCATGAGGGGTTTGTACGAAGTTCGGGAAACCAGAACGAAATTGTCATTGATGCAACGATCCCCACAGTGTCTTCTACTTCTGACATCATCCCATGTGGATACTAAAGTGAGTTCCTCTACCAAATGTACTCTATTTAGTACAAATAAACGCATACCCATCTGCTATAGAAGCATAACTCATGTTTTAATGGAAGCACAAGAGAGGTACATACAGTCTGCATGCAGAGAGATTTAAGCATAACAACACAGGCCCCGCCCCTCGCCGTGCATCCGCCGCGACACGGCTCTGACCTCATCACATCTGGTAGTATCAGGAAACGGCACGTCTTTGGGCTGAACCCGGTCACCAGACGCTCGCCCACCCAGCAGATTCCCCATTCAGGGCCTTTTCGGGAGCAGCCTGGGCTCATTTGGGAGGATTTACCGCTCCGTGAAGCTGGAGAGGGTTTCTAGGGTATATAGGTGGGGGGGGGTTGGAGCTTGGCATGCCGCTTGTCACTAAACGAGATCCTTCAAGAATCATCCAGAAAATGCCATCATGCCACTCTGTCTCTGACAAAGGGACGACTATTCATTCCCTGTGGACCATTAAATGTTTGTGGCAACAGGCCCTTCAACAACGCCGCCCCCCCCCACCCCCCCCCCCCCCCCCCGAACTC
>JAODKM010000016.1:8517403-8532417 GCA_026780845.1 Petrocephalus sullivani | reverse complement strand
CCCCCCCCGCCGCTTTGCCCCCCCCCCACCCCCCCAGCCCCCCCGGAAGCCAGCTCCCAACACTGAGGCCAGTCATGTGTGATAGAATATTGTCAAAACATTTGGCCCCCCGAATACACATTAAATATTTGCTGGGGGGGGGGGGAATATGATCATATCGTGGCTTAAGTGGCATTGTCATCGTTCCCGGGTCTTGCCAAGTAACCAGGTCCATTTACGCCGGTCTGCTAGGTCCTCTGCTGCTATCCATATAATCAAACCTCCCTCTTCCCCTGCCAGACACTGCTTCCCCTTATTCTGAGACTTACCTCTCCTATGCAATCACTTGATTTGAATGAATAACTACATGTAACTGAACATAGGTTTAGTTTCATTGAGTAATTTCTGCGTGCAATTTGAGCCGCACACGGATTCACCGCATTTAAAATCGTTAAGGAAATTAGAAGCTCATTTCCATCGCGCTGCCCCAGTTTCCACATATGGGCAGAAATAGCTTACTGATAGGGTGTATAAATATTATTGCTCTTGATTTGTTTAAACAAACTCATGATCACAGAAATGGGAAACTGGGCTTGGAGAGAGGGCCCAAGTATGTGTTTAAATGCAGACAGGGGGTGGGTTGGGGGTGTGTGTTCTGACAGCGTCACACACAGTCTGTAGTTTAACGCTAGCTATGCGCAAAGGGCTGGGATAGAGTTGCCTAGCATAGATTGCACTTATAATTAAGGATAGTGTTGTTCATGTTTGGCAACAGAAACCATGGAGCAAAAGCCAAGGCAGGAGGTAATGTGGGGACTAAGGATTCAGGCTCATAGTCTGAAGGTAGCTGGATTGTCCTACAGAGTGGTCTTGCTGTAATAAAGTACATACTTGCTGCAGTACAGAAAGCCTCCATTATGCCAGTTCACTTGATAAAATGGTGTTGCTTTGATCAGAACAGTAAGTAAATAATACTAATTTCTTTAAAATGCACATAGATCTTTGGTTCCCCGTACTTCATGAAGTCATCAGGAGAAAACTGTCGGGGAAATGCTTTGAAAATTACATCAACTTTTTAAAATGACTATAAATGGTAATGAAGTTTCATCATATTTCATGTGTCTTGCTGCCCGTACCTCCTCGAGGCCTGTCATGTGGACACATTCTTGGATGGGAACACAAACAGGTAGAGACGGTCAACTGTCCTTCACCTTATAATGTAACGGCAGTCTTGTTTGAAGAAGTAACTGTATATTGCCAGATATATCCCACAGGGTTTAAACTGTCTTTCATTGGGAAAATAATACTACTTTTTTCGTCTGCCTGGAATTTCTGATGACTTGACGTTTCAGCCTGACTGATCTGACACACGGATTATTTTATCCAGCTCACTCAGGCTTCTGATATATTCCAAATTATTCAAAAATTCATTTTCTTTCCAACATATTTGTCTCTTTTCAGTGTCTCTTTTGTATCTGTTTATTTTTGCACACATTTATAATTTTAAATCCGGATTACCTCACTGCTCTTTAAATAGATCATTATTCTATGTTATACGAATTTGATGGTAATCATGGGAGCAGCCTTAAGATATTTGACATTGTTCAACATACCCGGCTCTCTTTCCACTGTTAAATCAAACTACAAAACTACATGAAATATGCAAACAATTTATGCCATTCAAATTCTTTTGTATGAGTCACAGCAAACTGTTTTTAACATGTCTTCTCATTATTTTGCAAAAATAATATGCCCCTTGTGTAATGACTGATGTATTTATTGTGTTACAGGGAACTAGACCAGGGAGTGTGCGTGTATGTAAAAAAAGAGAGAGAGAGAGAGAGAGAGATTCTTAGACAGACAGGAGAGGGCTGGAGAGAATATCCTCTCCTGGCAAAGCATCTGAGGAATTTGAATTACCAACATTTAATTCAGGCTAATTTTTCCAAACATACCCGCAATATGCCTGTGGCTTTAAAGTCATTTTTGTGTGTAAGATGATACTCCAGTTTCTAATGACAACTACATGTGTAAAATGTAAATTGGGGCACAGCATGCCAGCACCAGCTTCAAGGAATAGCTAAGATTTCATCTCAAATTGGAAATGTATCCTTGCTCCTTGTCACCTGCATGTCATAGATGAAGCTGGTCTTTCATATTTATCTGCTGCAGTATGTTTGGTAGAGTCAGGGATTGTTGCCTGTTACTGTGACAGACTTACTAATTATACTGGGCTCAGGATGGCGGTGTAAACTGAGGTGGGGCGCAATCTAACCGTAATCCTTCTGGTATTCCTCTAATGACTGATGCACATCCAAACGGGGGCGAGGGCTCCGCTTTCAAGTTTATTAACAACTTGCGCAATCATTTATCTATGTTTTTAACAGATGCCCTCACTGTATACACCATGACTTGCGACAAAAAAAAATATTTGCAGGGTTTGTATGCGTGAGCGTGTGGAATGATTGTGTGTTTCCAATTTTTATTCAGACCCGGTCTGGAATATATTTTTTTCCTATATTACGTTTTATACATTAAGTAATAAGTTAATTTATTTTAACTTTATTTCTCCGTTCTGCAGTACTGGAAGCACACACCCAGGAGTAAACTGAGTGTAAATATTGTAATTTTAGATACAATATGCGAACGATCATAATATTCAAGCATATATATATATAAAAATATATATATAAAACATAAAAACAAACTGACGTTTCTAATTTAGATAAATGAATCTGTGAGCATAAATATTTCTGATGCTCTTTCGCTTCTTAATGAAGCGAAAGAGTAGATGTATACATAATTACTTCGAATTCTATGGAGAAATGCCGTGCTAAGCGGGAGCCCACGTCCAAGCACAGCACCGCAGCGCCACCTAGCGGCCACCTGGAAAAAGTCCCCGAATGATAAATTACCATGCAGTATTTAATTAAAATAACATATGCAACTGGGACCTCACTAGCAGTGTCCATATCGCACGTGCATATGATAGGGTGCTTTGAATAATAACATAATTATGATTTCAATTTTATTCCATCGTGATGTTTATACATGTTCATACTTGCCATACCCAAGGGCACGGGGGGAGAGATGTATACCAAACAATACTTAATTTGGCTTCATTCGTCCGACCCGAAAAACAGACCTTTACATTTAAATTACTAAGTTGTGTTCCCCCTGTACCAAACTCGCGTATACGCACTAGGCGACACTTCGATCATTAACTCCATAGATTTCAGCCGATTTTCGTAGCTTCTTTTTGACCACTGCCGCACCTCTGTTCATTAATAATAACACATAAAATACGTGCAGAACTTGCGTCTTTATTGCATGTGGGTGCAGTAAGGTTTCAGTCAATGTATGCTTACACGTTACATTACATAAAGGTCTTTCCAACTATTCATATGATTGGCTTCCTGTACAGGACACATTCTGTACATATACCTTATATATATGCTTATTTAAAACGACTCTCTGGGGTATTATTTTCACCATCCCGCTGTGGCTCTTGCACGGCTGCAGTCGCGAGCCCACGCCTCGGGAACGCCCGAGCATCGCCCGCGCGGAAACGTGGCCCGAGCTGGGCGAGCACGTGACGGGGGCGGGGCGCCGGTACGCCACGTGACTTTCGAACCTATCCCCGCGCTCCGGGGGCGTGCGCGAGCCGCCGCTCGCCGCTGGTCGCGCGCCGCCGCTCGCAGTCCTAAGCATGGCCCTGGAGGTGGAATCGGCCGAGTGAGTTCCCTGCCCGCGTATTGGGAGACTGGCGCCGATGCGCTGACGTTTTGCGCCCTGTTAGGAAACCGCTTCGTTAGTGTTGCCTGTCCGCGTGCTTGTTGAGCCGTGCATCGATAAGGGATCGATTGCACTGATCGGGCTATTTGCATGAGAACGACTGTCTGTCGCCGTGCATGTCTGGTTTGCGTGCTGTTGCAGCCTTACGGTTTTGGCTATCCGCATGAATGAGCAAAATCATTATGGGCCAATTAAATGTCTTTATTGCAGTTGCTCTCTTGACGAGATCATTTAACTTTATACCTTGACTTAACGCGGCTGGGGTAATTATTCAGCAATACAGTACTAAACCTTGTTTGATAGCGTAGTCTTCTAACATTTTTGTGCAACAGCCATGGATTTGTTTATTCACTGCAATCGAGAATGATGCGGATTAGGCTTTAAGCTCGAGAAGTTCAGTCACTTTATCATAGTTTTCATGCACAGGTGCTCAATGCGTAGTTCTAAGGAATTCCCGAGGATTGCGCGGAGGGAATGAGGGATGCGGCTGTACATGAGCGGAGGGTCCGCGTCCTTCTGCAGCCAGACTGATGACGCGCTGCTAATTGCCTTTGCCAGCGTGATCCGGCTCATCATGCAGTACCTGAAGGAGAACAACCTACACCGGAGTCTGGCCACGCTTCAGGAGGAGACCACCGTGTCGCTCAACACCGTGGATAGTATCGAGAGCTTTGTGGCTGACATCAACAACGGCCACTGGGACACGGTGCTTCAGGCCATCCAGTCCCTAAAGCTCCCGGACAAGACCCTGATTGATCTCTATGAGCAGGTAGGGATCTGGCTACGTCGTAGGGGCAGTATTCAAAGGGACCTGTGGTGCTCTGTCCAGTTTCTACTAAAGTCATTTGCTGGCACAGATCTGAAGGACCCAACATCACGTTTATTGGCTGCAGTTCATTCACATGGGTATATTGCTGTTGGATCTGGTATCATATCTAAATAGGACCGCTAGATCTGTTGTGTTTTATAAATGTGATACCACTGCTATACGATGATGTAGAATTGATCTCTGCCACTGGGACCTTTTTGGACTTGTGGGTCGAGTGCGATCTGATTGTTTACATAGCAGAGGTCTGGCAGCCTGTGTTTGGGACGTCAGTAGGGTTTGGCTGGGTGTCCCCCCCCCCAGGTTGTACTGGAGCTGATCGAGCTGCGTGAGCTGGGTGCGGCCCGCTCGCTGCTCCGGCAGACGGACCCCATGATCATGCTGAAGCAGACCCAGCCCGAGCGCTACATCCACCTGGAGAACCTGCTGGCACGCTCTTACTTTGACCCACGCGAGGTGAGCACCCCCATCTGGAGAAAAGCTTAGTCTGCTCCATTTGGCTCCTCCCCCCATTGGTAGGTCCTGATTGGCTCCCTCCTACACTCTGTCTGCCTATCACGCGCTGAGATCTCTTGTAGTGTTGAGAGGTTTCTGTGATTATCACCAGAACTGTGTCGTGACGTTGCCATAACGAAACGCAGTTCATTACACAGTCTTTTTGGGAGAAGTACCCCGCAGACGATTCTGAAGGTTAATTGCGTCGTGAGGCTGTTCGTTTTGTCCATCTGTTTACCAAAGGGCATCTTGGTAAAGTGGAGAATAGATTGTCTCCTGGATCTCGAATCCTGGATTGGCTCCAGTGCCATCCTTTCTCTGCAGGTAGTAGGGATCCCCCGGCCATAACACAGCTGTCACCCTGTCCGTCTCACGCTCAGGCTTACCCAGATAACAGCAGCAAGGAGAAGCGGCGCGCAGCCATCGCCCAGGCGCTGGCGGGCGAGGTCAGCGTGGTCCCCCCCTCGCGCCTCATGGCCCTCCTGGCACAGGTCTGTGTTGCCCATGTGATCAGTTCACACCATACTGGCCCAAAGCTACTTAATTACACCGTGAGAGGCTTTTCCGTACTGCATGCAAAAGTTCCAAGGTGATAATGGGGGCGGCCTGTACCTTACAGCGGTGTTTCCCGACCCAGTCCTCAGGGACCCCCGGACCACTCCACCTTTTTGCTCCCTCCCAGCTCCCAGCCAATCAGGAACACAGAATACCTGGTACAGGTGTGCTGGGAGCTATGTGGAAGCAAAAACGTGGACTGTACGGGGTTTCCTGAGGACTGGGTTGGGAAACACTGGCTGAGAGGGGTTAGGCCACTGTGATCAGAAGGTCGTCAGTTCAAATCCCAGGGTGGGCAGAGTTTTTAATGTTGGGCCCCAGATCAAGGCTCTTATCTACCAATTACTCAAAGGACTGTCTGACCCTGACTTCTCAAATGTATGTCACTAAATAAATTAAATATAATTCTGCTTGCTTGGCCCTGATATTTTAAGGCTTCCATAGAGAAAGTACACCCCCGATTTCCTCCTACCCTCTTATGCATTAATAATGCTTCTGCCTTCAGGAATCTTATGCTGGTACTGCGTCGCTGTACTTCTCGTCACATTTGTGTTGAGTTTTCGATGCCCCCGCCCCCCTCCTCCACGCAGTCTCTGAAATGGCAGCAGCACCAAGGGCTTCTGCCCCCAGGGATGACAATCGACTTGTTTCGGGGCAAGGCAGCCGTGAAAGATGTGGAGGAGGAGCGCTTCCCCGCCCAGCTCAGTCGCCACATCAAGGTACCCCGCCACACGGGGGCGCCGTTGCGCGCCCGTCCGCTCGCACGCCCCCTTCCCGCGAGGGATTCGAGAACGCTGCCGCATCTGACAGCTGTTTTGTGTCCGTTGGAAAAACCGTGGTGGGGGCCCTAAAGAAAGCGTCCTGGGAGTTCATTTGTTTATTTATTTCGTTTAAGTCGCTGCTTTGTGACTCGGCGCTGCTTGGCTACCGCGCGCGGGAGTCGCCGAGCGACGCGGTAGCCGCCCCGTGGACCCCGCGTCTGACGGCCCCGTCGTGTCACTCTCCCTCCCTGCAGTTTGGGCAGAAATCTCACGTGGAGTGCGCTCGATTCTCCCCCGATGGGCAGTACCTGGTCACTGGCTCCGTCGACGGTTTCATCGAAGTGTGGAACTTCACCACGGGAAAGATCCGGAAGGTGTGTGAGCATCTCCGTCGGTGGAGGGGGGCATGTCAGTCGCAAAGGGGGCCTCTCCCCATGTCAGAGTACCAGCAGGACTCGGCGCATATTGAAGTTCAACTACGTAAGCTGTCAGTCTTTAATGCCCCTGTTCCATTTCCGTCGTAGACGTATAATTTGTCATGTCAGCTTTGCTTCCTTACGCACCAGTCCCAGTAACACCTAAAACGAGTCGTGCCAGTCCTGCCGTGTCACCAGCATGTAACGGCACAGCTGGGGCCGCCTTCGGAAGCACCTAATTAAACTTCTCGGAAAGCTGCAATGTGGTTTCCAGCCTCCTAGTCATTTGTTCCAGTCCCACGCTGGACTCCAATCAAGCTACTCCGGGGCCTTAACGAGGTTAGCGAATCGGATAAATTAGATGTGCTCTTTGCGGTAGAGTGGCCAGGGAGCCCCCCCCATGGAACAGATGCCTATGGAACTGGAAAGTTGTGAATCGCTGGCTTAATGCAAGCCCCCGATAAGCATCAGTCTCCCCCTCCAGTTGTAAAGAAGCGACAGCATGCACAGGTTGGGGTACGGCAAGCTTCCAGGCAGGCGGCTGGTGCGGCGGGGCCTGAATTTCCCCCGGCCGTGTGGGCGGGACGAGTCGTGACTGCGTGTGGGTGGCCAGCTAATCATCCCTCTTCGCTCTCCCTGCCTCCCCGCATGCCTGCCGGTGGCGGAGGACAGGATTTGAAGTACCAGGCTCAGGACAACTTCATGATGATGGACGACGCCGTGCTATGCATGTGCTTCAGCCGCGACACGGAGATGCTGGCCTCCGGCGCACAGGACGGCAAAATAAAGGTCCGGGAGGCCCGTGCGGCACCGCTTAAGTACCTTCCGTTTGGGGGACCAAGGTTCTGTGTTGTTCTGCATTAACAAGACATAACGGTGACGTTTCCCTAACCTTTACATTCACCATATTCTATAATCACTATATGCAGTATTGCCTCCTGATTGGTGACTACTGGATGCAGATCTATTCTCTGATTGGCTGCTTGTGGTGCCCATAATGCATCTATGAGAGGTGGGCCTGACTTTCAGTCTCCTGGCAGGTGTGGAAGATCCAGAGTGGCCAGTGTCTGCGTAGGTTCGAGCGTGCCCACAGCAAGGGTGTCACCTGCATCGGGTTCTGTAAGGACAGCAGCCAGATCCTCAGCGCTTCCTTTGATCAAACCATCAGGTGGGCAGGCACACGCGCGCACACACACACACACACACACACACACACACAGACAGTGCAATCACATCTGCCCTCTCCTCCCCTCTAAGAGATGCCAGGCTTTATTACAGAGGCATCCTCTAATGCTAGAGACCCCGTGCTTCTCCGGTCATTTACCTGCTGCCGGCTGCCATGCGAACTCGGCTCTGAGAAGCATGGCTGGCAGGGAGCGAGCGAAGAGGCAGCAGCAGCGGGGGCTTAATGAGGATCGGAATAAGCAGACAGCTGGTTGGGCACGCGGCGACGGATCGCCATGGAAACGCCAGCGACGGGGGAGGGAAGCGGAGCTGGCTGTCAGAGCAGGGAATCGACAAATTCCACAGAGTTCTGCCGCGCTGGGCACGCGCCAGGTCCGGATGCGAAGATTATGCTCTTCAATGAACGGGCTTTGAAAACAGATTGTTTCTGCGATGCGGCGTTTCCATTAAAATCCCATTTAACTGCAGGCTCTGGCAGTGTACCTTCGTCTTGAATTGCTTTATTGAAGAAGGGAAATTGTTTGGCTGTACTTCACTCCAGTGGCTGCAGTTAAATCTGTTTCCTACCCCCCCACCCCCCTCCGGTTCAAACAGAGTGCATGGGCTGAAGTCCGGGAAGCTACTGAAGGAATTTCGTGGGCACACATCGTTTGTGAACGAGGCCACGTTCACCCCCGATGGCCATTACATCATCAGTGCATCTTCTGACAGCACTGTCAAGGTACACAGCAGGACTCCACCCCCAAGTGAAGCAGGGCTCTGCCCCATCAGAGGGAAACAGGGCTCCGCCCCCTAGTGAAGCAGAGCTCCGCCCCATAAGAGGGGATCAGGGCTCCGCCCCCTTAGACGGGCGCAGGGACCCACCCCCAAGTGAAGCAGGGCTCTGCCCCATCAGAGGGGAACAGGGCTCCGCCCCCTAGTGAAGCAGAGCTCCGCCCTATAAGAGGGGATCAGGGCTCCGCCCCCTTAGAGGGGCGCAGGGACCCACCCCCAAGTGAAGCAGGGGTCCACCCAAGCATGGCAGAATTCTACATTGTTCCATTTTTAACTCAGCTGGATTGGTGTCAAGATAATCGTTAGTATTTTCATGAGAAATGTACACAAACTATAGTTTGTTGTAATGTGTGATATTCCTCATTGTCCTGTGGGCTGTGGCTGGAAACCACACATACACAGGCTATGAAGGGTTGTTTCTGTTTTTGCTTTCTTTAGATGATGTATGTGAATTTTGGAGTAAGACGAGATTTCTCCTAAGCTGGCAGTTATCACAGCTGGTTCCTCTCCCTCTGTCTCTCTCGTACACGTACCCAGATCTGGAATGTAAAAACCACAGAATGCACCAACACTTTTAAGTCCTTGGGCACATCGGCAGGCACGGACATCACCGTCAACAGCGTGATCATCCTGCCCAAGAACCCGGAACACTTCGTGGTGTGCAACCGGTCCAACACCGTCGTCATCATGAACATGCAGGGCCAGGTTAGCCCACTGCTTTGTGCACAAGCCCTTATTTAATACTGCTCAAGGTAGATACAAGTGGTATTCTGCCCGGCCCGGTCCGTAGATCTGGAGAGCGTTTGAGGAGTGCCCAGCCTGGCCTCTGTGTTTTCCCTTTTTGCGTTACAGATTGTAAGGAGCTTCAGTTCTGGTAAACGGGAGGGGGGAGACTTCGTCTGCTGCACGCTGTCCCCGCGAGGGGAGTGGATATACTGCGTGGGGGAGGACTTTGTACTCTACTGCTTCAGCACCATCACTGGAAAGCTGGAGAGAACGCTGACGGTGAGCACCTGCAGGCTAGCCCCACGTCCTCAGATACCTTCACCTGTGGTCCGTGCACATCTGGGTGACACCCCCCCCCCCACCACCGTGTGGCGGGTTGCCAGATCTGTCCAACTCGTTTTATTTGGTGCCACTGAAGCAGGCAGTGATCCTGGGCAAGACTCCAAATTCCTTGCCGGTTTAGTAGCTGGAAGCCCAGCATGTATCCAGAGACTGACCTTCCAGGTGTGTTACAGCGATGGGGGCTTTCAGCCTGGGTCAGTGTCTTCGCTGTTGTTATGGCATAGTTCCTACAGTAAATTAAATTAAGAGCCAGGTTACTGAGGCAGAGGTGGCCCCCGTGGAACCACAGTGACCCCCCCCCATGGGCACCCAGGTGGGCCTGGCCTTAGGGCAGCTCTGCTGGGTCAGTAGTGTTAGTCCTGTTACCAGTGGTCTCTCCCAATATGCGCGTGTGTGTCTCGTGTAGCCGTTTCACGACATCTTCCGGTGTCGAAGTCCAATACTCCAGAACAGGATTACGGGGGACGGTTAAACCCCCCTGGATGTTGGTCTTGCCTGGGCCCAAAATTTACAAAAATGCATCAGCTGCATCGTCACCAAACAAGATCTCGTGATTCATTACACCCCGAGTTCGTTCTTGGGAGGCAGGATGGTAAGACCGCTCTTGCCAAGACCACAAGTACGAAGCACCCCGGGATTCTTGGCTTAAGAGTGAATTGTTAACCTCACTGGATTTAGTTCCCATGATGGTAGCTATGTGTAAACCGGGTCTGATTCAGACTGTTTGCTGGTGCGTACACCCGCAGGTCCACGAGAAGGACGTGATAGGCATTGCTCACCATCCCCATCAGAACCTGATTGCCACCTACAGTGAGGACGGCCTCCTCAAGCTATGGAAGCCCTGAGATCCATGCCGGGTGGAGTTGCATCAAGCCTTATTATTTATATTTTATTATTATTTGGACCATGTTTGGTTTGGAGGTGGTTTTTTATAGGGAGTATCTGGTCATATTTTCATCTAAAGTGCACTGGTATGTTGGCTTTATAAGACCACATCGTCACGGCAGTTGGGACGTGGTTCTCATTGCAGTCTTGCCGTTCGCTTGAATGCATGGACGTTTACATTAAAGCAGATGTGAAACGTACCAGATGGCCCCCTCTTTCTGCCCCGTGCGTTGTGTTCGTATTTCTAAGCATCCGCCTGCATGCCGGCCACTGTTTACTGGTGTTACAGATGCAGCTAGCATGACACTGATTACAGAGTACCTCAGCCTCATCTCAAAACCACTGGCAGGTTTGTTTGTTTGTTTGGAAGTATTGCATGTTTGTTTGTTTGGTGTTGATTTTGCTTGTATATTAATGTGTTGTGTCTTTCAGGAATATTCATGTTATATTTTGTGATATTTCATATTAAGTACATAATATGGAAATGTTTGCCTTTCTTAAAACTGGCTTTATTTTACTAGGCCACTTGCTTAAGTAAAAATGCAGTATTTATTTTTAGCTGTTGGAGCTACATGCTGACTTTTGTTGCCTTAAAATGTGGCTAATATTTGTGTGCATCCCGTGTGGTGTATCAGACTAATTTTGAAAATTGTTAGGTGTCATTTGTGATGGTCCAGGAAAATTGACCAAAGTATGTGAGTCTCTTACTTTGGTGTTTCTCCTAACTGTACTTGGAACCAACAGCTGTCTTCTGCATAGATGTTTATAAACCTCATTTGCATGCAAACTCATGGATGCATTAAAAGACATGATTGCATGGTTCTTCCTGCTAAGTTATAATACAGTGACACATTAATGCATTAATATTGTTCTGGGTGTTTCTGCCCCAGCTCTCTGTCCAGTCGTCTACAGCAGTGACGGGCAGGTATCTGTTGTACTCAAAAGGCTGTGGGCGACACCTACAGGCCGCTGCTGGCATTGCATATAACCCGTGAGGAATCAAGGGTGTAAAAGGGCTCTCTACTGGTTGTAAGAACCTTCTGGTTATGCTGTACTAAGCTGTTAAACTCCAAATCCATAGGTTATTAAATAGCAACCTGATTACTCTAGGGCTCAAGATGTTCATTGTTTGTATGTTAAAGAATAAAATGCTTGTTCCTGCATTCAAAAGAGCCTTTAGTCAAATAAGATGTGAATCAGTTTTTTTTCCCCTCAGGACCAGAATGAGAATTGGATCTTTGTCAAATTAGATCGGGCCGCAAAGTTGAGAAATCGCAAGTTGGGTCACGGGCGTCTCGTGCGGGGTCGTGCGAAGGCCCCGACGGGTACCACCGGCCGACGGTGTGGGCAGAGCACCTTTGGGGGGAACGGTGACCCTGCGTGGGGCTCGCAGCATGCCTGTCTCTCTCAGATTAATGTCCAGCTGTTCAAATAAAAGCTCAAACAGCTCTCTGCTGGCTGACTCTTCATTTTACCGTGTTTACCCTGCAGCAATCCCCTTCTTCATAAGGATATGAATTCTGTACTTTATTATACATACTTCAGATACTTCTGTACAAAGGGCCTATTATCCTTGTGCCAGGCATTGATGGTACTGCCTTATGCAAGTATGCTTATTGCTACTGACAAGCTCCTTCCTGTCACCTGTCAGCACTGAGACTGAGGTGGAGGGCACCACAGCATTGATCGCTGATGGAATGTGTGAGAATTTAAGTGGGAGTGGAGGTCACAGCCTCGCTCTCCTTGTAGCAGGTTTTTTTTTTTTAATGATAGAGGTTTTTAAATCACATTTTGTTCAAAAACATGCCCAGAGATGGTCAGCCAAAAAAATGAACCATAAAAATCTGAGAAGGTCGAATGCACTTAAATTTAAGAAAGAGTTGTATCATGTTTTCAGGCATTTGAACTCATCACAGCAGTGATGATGATTACATAGCACTGAAACCCAAACCATTTTCCATGTACCCTGTGGAAATCAAACCAAGATAAGTGGTTAGAATATTGACATGGAACATCCATCCATCCAGATGTGACAGGGAAGTGAAAGACTCCAATTACAAAGAAAATTTACTTTTATTTAAAATACAAGTGTCATTGATAAAAACATTTTATCAGCAGTGCGTGGCCGTGTTACTTCAGGACGGTGAGCTCCCATCGAATGTGGCTTTTCATCTTCGGCGGAATGAAGATCTCCGCATCTGAAGCAGATGGTGAGGGACGGCATGTGGTAAGCGCACGGCGTGGAGCCCAGGGCCGCAGAGTTAGCCCTGTGCGATGCAGGATACGCACCTTGCTGAGAGCCCGGGGGTGGCGGTCTCTGCCGCTGGAGGGAGGCCGCGATGCTGTTTGCTGTCGAGTTGGGTCCCATCACCTTAGATGTGAAAGGCAAAACAGGAAAAATACCACAGGAAACTGCTGACTTTCCAATTACATTACATTTGTTTGTGGAACCCTATATATTCCACCCACTTTCATCACAACCAATCAGCTGGCACGGTATAGGAGGGCTATACACTGATAGGATGTGGGGGACTCACGGGGGCAGAGCTCTGATGTAGGTCCTCCGGCCACACTGCCGGAATGGACGACTCGAGGAGCTGCAGGACTTCGCCGTAGTCCTGCTGCAGAAGCCGTGCCTGTAGGTCCAGCTGGAACAGCACCAGCGCCTTGAGTAGCGCGTGCACCTCATCTGGGGAACAGCAGAGCTGCGTGGTTGGTGGGTGTGGCCACCACATGAGTGTGCGCGCGCGCGCGTGTGTGTGCCGGCGTATTCGACAACCTCGCAGCTTATCCACAGCATGGATGATCTCCATCAGGGCATACAGTAATGCCACATCCTCCAGCGGGCTCCCCTCCTTCAGGCTGTGCCTCTTCCGTTCCGCCTTCCGTCGGTTCTTCGACGTCCTCCTGCAAATGTGCCCATTGTCATGGTGAAAAAAAAAAAAACACCCCTTGCTCGTCTAGGCAGCTCCGCGTTTCTCAAACCCGTCCTCAGGGACCCCCAGACAAGTCTCCATTTTTCCCTCCTGAGGACCAGGTTGAGACAGACTGACTAAGAGAAATAGCGGAATTATGTTAAGGAGCCTAGCATCTTAGACCGCTGATTGAGGGGTTAGACACCAGGGGCGACAGCGCGCCTACTTACGCAGAAATGCGCGAGTTGCTCTGCGAGTACTTCGAGCCGGCAGCGCTGGCCGTCATCACACTGCTGGCTTCGGAGAAGAGCTCTGCGTCGGGGCAGTCGGGGACGCCGTCGTCTGGGGACAGTGACATATCGAGGCCTGTTCTTAGAAGCATCGCTTTCTCTGCACAGGGCCCCCTACGCCGTTTTCGTACTTTCCGGATGCACACTGGCAAGGCTACAGTCACGGCTGCAGCTCGTGGAGACAATACACCTCCACCTTCAGCTCACGGCTGCCGAAAACGTCCCAGGCATCTGCCGTCACGCGAGTGGGCGAGAAAATATATACCGAGCTGAGAGAAGGGGAGACACTACTGTTCTGCTCGCTCATTATACAGCCATTTGTCTCCTGCGTCGTTTAGCGCGAGTCTACGGCGAGACGCCCGTCGTCATGACCGTACCCAGGAGGTCGAGTCTGGCCTCCTGCTTCTGCTGCCGTACCACGGCCAGGCGTGCTTTGTGCCGCAGGAAGGTGGACTTCTGGGCCTCCAGGAAGGTCATGTGATGGCTGTGTGCTGGGCAATAACAAAGAGAAGCTCTACTGGTGCCCCTTAGTCACTCAGTTAGTCAACGACTTGAGCCCTTGTAATCATTTCTGGATTAACTTAGCATTAAAGGCAAACATAATTAGTTAGCAGAGTCTAACTAAGAGGGCTAATCCTAGAAAAAGAATATCTGAGAGAATGTACCTTCCAGGATGGCTGGTTTCAGATCTGTTTCAATTATGTCTAGTCTGTTGTACATGTAAACCTACGAGGGAAGAAAATCCTTCAAATGGGCTGCTACAGAAAGAGCACATTTTTGGTTGTGCAGGCGGGCAGAGAACAGTACTCGCTAGCACCACCCACTGGCCAACAACGGAATAAGCAGGCAAACCCACCAGCCTGAGAGCCTCCTCCCACGCCGAGCCACCAATCAGAGCAGAGATGGCCTCCTCACAGTCCTGAAAAAGCCATACTGTATCAACACAGCGCCCCCCCCCCCCCCCCACCCCCCCCAAACACCACACCCAACACACCCCCCCACCCCCCCCCCCCCCCCCGGGGGGCCCGCCCCCCCCAAAAAGGCCCCCGGGGGGGCGCGCGGGGGCGGGG
>JAODKM010000016.1:8498748-8517303 GCA_026780845.1 Petrocephalus sullivani | reverse complement strand
CGTCCTGAAAAAGCCAGACTGTATCAACACAGCGCCCCCACCCCCCCCGCACCCCCCACACACACACACACACACACACACACACACACACCCACGCTCCGCTGGATGCCGTGCTCTACCTTTGCATACTGCTCCAGCAACAGAGAGGCCTCTGTGTGCCTTCTGAGCTCCATCAGCCTGGCTGGTGTGGAAGAGGAACATAAGAGATTAGCACAGAGAGACTTGAACAGGCCAAGAGAGAAGTTAATCCTTCTAACAGAATTACCAATACTGGACAGCAGAGATAGCAAAAATCTCTACAGGCTCTCAAGCATGAGAATGAAAATACTAACAGTCTAATGCAAGCAGTTTAGTAACATCCTAATCTTTTCTGATGACGACAGGCATGACGCACCACCATCCTCCTGCCACTAGGTGGCGCTGTACCTGCAAGGTCACGAGCCAGCAGGGCCAGCTGGTCAGAGGGCAGGGGGATCTGAGCCGCCACGCAGAGGGCGTGCCGCCAGCTGCAACTGCTCACAAAGGCCTGCAGGGCGCGGTGCGTCTCTCCACATCGCCATAGCAACAGCCCCGCCTGCTCCGCCTGCTGCTGTTCCACTAGGTGCTCCGCGTAGGCGCAGCTCACGGCCTGGCAACAGGAGGGGTCAAAGGTCAAACGATTCACGCGTCAAAGGAACTGAGGACTGATGTGCACAACTAGAAGTAAAATCCAAATCTTTGCAAATGCCTAGTACAGGTCCTCCTCGACTTGCGATGGGGTTACGTTCTGATGAACTCGTCGTAAGTGGAAAATATTGTATGTCAAATACGAATATGATATGATAGATAAGTAAGTAACTCCCACCACTGAATATGTGAACGGTTACGGTGACTATCTAAATATTGGCAAAAATTAATACAAGTTTATTTGGTTAAACACAGGGAAAAAAAACACTGTACGATAAGTTGATATTGGTAAACACCGTATGAGAGGTTTACTCTCGATCACTACAAAGAGGGGAAGCGTGGCTGCACGGATCGCCATGGCAGTAGAAGGTCTGAAACTGATCAAAACTGAAAGTTGACTACCACGTGGGAAGTCAAAATAAAGCAAGTCGGATGAACATAAAGCGAGGAGCGTGTGACCTGAATCTCACACGCAGTCACTCTCTCCAATGCCGTGCGAGCAGAGTGATTCGTGTGTGGGCCCGTGACACACAGCTCAGGTCTCTTACTTTGTATTGGGGGCTGTCCGATGGGTAAAGCTGCATGGCTTCACTGTACAGCCTCTGGTCCTTCACCAGGTTCAGACACTCTGCGAAGTGCTCCTCACCTGACAGTCATGGAGCACAGGACACAGAGGTGAGGGAGGGTTGGAGGTATGATCAGTTGCATGTACAGCTTATGTCAGGGGTAGGGAATCTGATCCATGGAGAGCCGGTTTGGGTGCGGGTTTTTGGGATGACCTCTCAATCAGCCAATAATAAAGCATTGGTTGTCAGCTCCTGTCCTGGGGACCCAGTCTTATTGGCTGATTCATCCCAAAAGCCCGCACCCACACCGGCTCTCCATGAATCAGGTTCCCTACCCCTGGCTTATGTGCTCTACTTAGGATCCATGTTTCACAACCCGGTCCTCAGGAAACCCAAGCCAGTCCACATTTTTGCTCCCTCCCAGCTCCCAAAACCCCTCAACCAGATATTCTTAAATGCTTGGCTGGTTGTTTCAGGAATGCTGGGAGGGAGTAAAAACTGTGGCCTCTCCCGGGGTCCCTGAAGACTGGATTAAGAAACACTTTGGACGAAACCAGCAGGAAGTAATGAACATCTTCTCCTTACAAAGGTGGGTAATCTTGCACGATGCATACATTAATGGACATTGCAAAAGGTCAAAGGTATCTAAGGTGTGCCAAACAAAGAAAGTTCACGTTAAGCCAAACGCAACTCTCACCACACTTGCTGATGTGCAGCAGAGCTCTGCAGTACCGCTTCAGGTGCATGTCGATGGAGTATCGCTGATAATTGGGCTCCATTTTCTTCAGGTTGTTCAGAAAAGGAAGGTACTCCTTCGGGTCCTATAGGAGGAAGAAAATGGCAGCTGTAGGCGGTGAAAGTGAAATGTGGGAAGATGAGAGAAAACTACATTTCCCAGGGATCCTCACTGACCTTCTGCGACCTCTCAGCCACCATGAGCACAAGGTCGAAGTCGTAGGTTCCCAGCGAGTGCTCGTACAGCTCGTTCACATTGACCAGGAAAAGCAGGTATTTCAGGCTCTCCTCTGCACTGACTGCGTCTTTTTCTGTAGGAGGGTTCACTACATGCACAGACACACAGACAGACAAGCGCACGTATGCACACATTTTTAATGGTCATTCTTCTGTATAAATAGCAAAGTTACACTTTTCAAAACAGATGCATCCATTTTACCCCGAAGCTCATGGACCTTCTGTAGGGCAATCTCTAATTCTGGGACAGTCTTCTTCACATGTGAAGTCAGAATTGACAAACAATATCTGTGCAAAAAAAAAAAAAAGTGAAAATCTTACACCGGGGGAGTGCAAGGATTTGACAAGTACTCAGTGGAGGATAAACTAGAGATGCCATCTGACATACTTACTTGTGTGGGTCTAAAATCTCCATGGTCGTCTTAAGAGCATCACACACTGTGTCCACCTTAGTTCTAGAACTTTCTGAAGTGGGCGGGCCAGCCGTGTGGGATGGACAGGGGTACATTGTCTTGGTGGTATCCTCCTCCCTAAATTTATTCAGAAATCAAATCACTATATTTATAGGAATGAATCATCAGATGAAACAATTTGTCCAATTATAAATAATAAAATCAGTATTTCTGCTTGTATTCTGGTAAACACAAAAAGCACTCTTACTTGAGCTCTGTGAGGAACAAGTTGATGTGGCTGACTGAATTGATCTGCCTCAGGAAAGTCTCCACGTTCTCCAGAAACATCTGCAGATGAGGCGAAGGAACCATCATTTCATCACACCACACTGCACTAATAACACATTGACTATATCCTGACCACTTAACACATGAAATACTTGGATTAGCACTTCCAGTATTACTCTTTAAAAAAGAGAAGGAAAAAAAACTGTATTTTCCCGAATAGAGTACACAGATCGTATTCTTAGCCTGGGTTTTATCGAATCAGTATCAGAAAGTATTCACTAATGGAGTCTTAAGGCACCTAAGTCGCTCTGGCTGAGGCTGTCTGCCAAATGCTATAAACAGAAATGTAAGTGTAAATAAATGTAAGCACATCCGTTATATATGGATATAAACACATAAACGTGACCCTGATTGTATAGCACACTAGGCTAACAGCATGAGGAATGCACAGTCAGGTAAATTAAGCAGAAGTAGAACTCTTTAGTATCTGAGTACCTTGGGATTGTGGTCATAGATGAGGTTGAGGTTGATCCGCAGTTTCCTCATGCACTCAAAGGCTTCCTTGAATTTTAGGCTACAAAGGGAGACAGGGGTCAATGGCCTTCACCAGGGCTGACTACCCTAGAGTTCTGAAAGGGTGCTGCCCACCTGTCTAGCCACCTCCTGACTTGTGACAGGACCAGCGCTCGATGGTGTACCGTCTCCAGGTTCCCTCGAGGCATCTGTGGCCCGGGCGAGGATGACATGCAAGTGTGATGCAGCGTACGGGTCTCCAATACAGATTTCTGACAGAAGGCAGGGGGAAGAGGGTGAGGGTGATTCGCAAACCTGCAGAATGAGACGGGAATCTTGAGGAACCACAGTCACGATGCGGGAACCCCTCTCGACCCGCCTCAGCGTCTCGTCATTCTGTCCAGCGTCACAGCCAAGGGCTTCCTGGAGCCCTGAGGGCAGAGAAGCACAGCCTGAGACACGACAGAGCGCCCCCTACCTTCCTGGAGGACCATACTGCATGTAACTGATAGGATAATGAATGTTCTGGAGAGAAAGCAAGGAATCTGGTCTTTGCTCAAGCCACTTATTGAAAATCAGATTAAAGTAACTGAAGTGCCCTTTTTGCACAGACAACAGCGCTGGACACCCTCTGCTACAGACCCACAGCCAGAGGACTCACCTTTTATTGAGAGCGAGCTCAGATGGAGGCATCTGCAGGTGTGCGCGTGGGTGGTGAGTAGGAGAAAGACATCATGCACCACAAAGGAAGATACATTCGAGGCCACCTTGGGTTGGGGGGGGGGGGGGGTAGAAGTGGGGGGTGGAAGTGTCATCAAAATGCACAGAATAATAAATAAGATAAATATCATGTTTTAGTCAAGTTAGCCACTGCTTAACTCACCTCTGTGCCATCAACAAAGAAGCGAGACCGGTCAGTGAGACCCAGCAAGTGCTCCTGTGAAGAGAGAGAACACCTGACCACTGTGGGGGCTAGCCGGCATACTATCGCCCTTTGCTGTGACCACTGTGGGGGCTAGCCGGCATACTATCGCCCTTTGCTGTGTAAAGGCACCTGCATGGCCTCACTCAAGTATCATGAATAGATGATGTCCTTTGCCGCCTCCTTAACCGGCGCCGCGTGAAAGTAAGCACTGTGTAAACGTAAACGCTGTCTGTCAGAAAACGATGGCATTTGCTGTATCCCTCCTTACAGGGACTGTAGTATTCCCGTGTAAACGCGACCAGCCCTCATGAGAACAGTGTTGGCATTAAATCCTAAGCATACCGCACAGCGATTGTGGTGCCCCTTACGGGCCGTACCTCCTTGCCGACGGTCCCCAAAGCAGTCTGCACACAGGGGACGGGAAAGCGGACCACCAGGCCGCTGTTGTTGTGCCATTCTGTCACAGAGGGCTCTTGGGAATCTGGAGGTTTGGGGCACAACACAGCGGTCCAGCCGTCAGACACGCCCCTTCTTTCTAACCAGGAAGTGCACCCAGCCGTCTGCCACACCGTGAGGACCACTGGACCGTACTGACCCCATAGAAGCTTCCAGACCTGGCCATCCTCCAGCTGCAAGGCCACCACGCCCGTCGCGGGGCTCTGGCACAGACTGATCACATGACCCTCCAGACAGGTACTCCATCTAGGGGAGGTATAAACAGCCAGGCATAAACACTAAAGCCAAATTAGTTTAAATATATCACAGGAATACATTTCTTTGGAATACCTAATCTTCAAGCTGTCCTCTGCACCGTGGGCGGGGCTTAGCAGCAGTAGGCGGGACTGAGAGGACAGATCCCCACAGGCCACGCCCAGGAAGGTGTCCTCTCTCAGCCACAGGAACAAGCGAAACACTAAAGGGTCCTCACAGTCCAGGGCAACACTGATCAGCATGTACAAACACAAACGTGTATTTAACAAGTAGGATATATGATGTATAACACACACAGTATGCCAGACCCCCCCAAAGCTGTAAGCACACTCAACCTGTAGGTCTTCCTCAACTCCGGTGCCCGGGCGGTCACCCTGAACCCGGCTGCTGCTGTGCCCTCTTGCCCATCCTGGGTTCTGGTTCCTACAGTAGACAGACCAGAGCCAACCCATCAGTAACCCCCTTCTGGGAAGTAAAGCTTCACTAAGCAGCCAAGACAAGTTCTCAGCTTTCAAAACTCCATCTGTTCCAAACCCACCATGGCTGAAGACACAGACACGGCTGTCAGTGGTCAGCACCGCCATGTCGTTGGTCCTCTGGGGCTCGTGTAGAAAGGCTAGCTGGGTGACGGCAGCCGGCAGCTGGAGCTCATAGGCACACATGGGCGGGGGCACCACGCACAGGCGGAATGGGGTGACCAGAACCTTGTCTGCAAGTTACAGATCCACGTGGTCAGTGAGATCGCCCCATTCGGAAAAATTCCAAGTTATACACATATATTCACTTCATTATAATGTCTTACACAATAACACCATGTTATCAGCCTATCACTGATCCAAGACAGGATTACTAACCAAATCACTGTTAACCACAGGTTCAACCCAACAAAAAAAACAGTAAAGGAACCAATGTGAATTTGGTTAGTATATACCGAAAACCTCAACCAATCAGACACAAACCTTCTAGGGGCTTAATTTCTGTCATCACAATGTAATCACAATCTGTAAGTTACATAATAAACACATACATGAGGCATTTAAACATTCAATAAATTCAATACAAAATTAATAAGATGTAAGTCATTCATTAATATGTGAAATCATAAGCTGTCCAAGTGAGAAGCAGAGACGTTAGCAAATAGGGCCTGTTGCTTATAGAGCTGATTTTCCATCACTGAGCACTACTTGGGTCTCCAGCTCATGGGAGTTTTACTTACACAAAAAAGGGCAGAATGAAAAATGACTGGTTCAGAGAGATAACCAATCATATCTTGTGAGAAGTCAGACCAACCAATCAGATGTCTTGGTCCCACCTCCTCCAGAATCTGATTTTGTAAGTAAAACGCCAACGAGCGCACCTCCAACTGATTGGCCCTCACCTCCATCAATCACAGCTACAGTGGCGTTGTCATGGGCATCTTCGCCGACGCTGCGATCTGTACTCCAGGCCCAGTCATAGGTGAAGCTGACCCAGCCACGGGCCAGTAGGTGCAGGCGAAGGGGCACCTCGGGGTCCCAGCATATGCAGGCCGGGGCCCGGCTGAGGCTCCTCCCAAAGTTCATACTCTGCTTCAGGTACCAGTGGTAGTTGCCCACTGTCCACAGTTGAACTGGGATTCATGGACACGGGGCAAGAGGGTCAAACACTAGCACACCAAAATCACCCTTCATCAAACAGGGCGACTCGTGTGTAATACATTGAAATTGAATTTAAAATACTATGAAAGATATCAGTTTCTATAAAAATGTCACAGCATACCTCCTACATTCATATACAAACTGGCTTGCTTTACTGTTAACAATTCTTGTACAACAGTAAAGACTAGTGATGAACAAAATGAGGCTTCATGAACCGTTTGCTGTATTTTTTTACTCCACTAGGTGGTGCTCTCTGTTCAAAAAAGGGCACAAAGTATGCCTCAAAGCAAACCAAGAGCACCACATATAGTTGTTGTCAAAAAATACAATCGTTCATGATACATCATTTTGTCCATCGCTAGTAAAGATGTAGTACTCAGGGTAAATAACAGGTATTTCTCTGTGACTGAGAATGCTCAGGACCCTATAGGAGGGAGCACAAGGCCTCTCACGGTATGTCTGGAGCTGACCGTCCTCCCCATGGTTCATGTCCTCCATCCATACAGCCAGAACCGTGGAGTCACTGTTCCACAGCAGCTCTTTTACCTGAGGTGCAAAGAACGGCATGTCACCTTGTTCACCAATCACATGCCATCAACAAGCACTGTCACCTCAAACCAAGACTCCTGTCATTCCCTCCAAACAACACGAATCACAAGAAAAGTTAAGGAACATAATTTATTTGGTTTATTATAAAAATAAAATGACTCTGGCTTTCCATAGGGAACTCATGGTTCACCTATGTTTTTGAAGCCTCATTCCCAGCATGCACTGCTCTATCCATACCTTGACTTGCTCCTTGCCAAAGGGCAGGGTGAAATCTCCATGCAGAAGACCATTCTTCTCCATAAACACCACACTGTGCTTGTTGGCCTGTCTCTGCGTACAGGCGATCACACTCCCTGAGGGTCTAAAAGACAACCCAAGGTGATTCTCCGGTCTTCCCCCTTGATCCTTCGATCCCCCCCACGCCCAAACGCAGACACCAAAACCGCCCGCCCAGAAAGCAAACCCAGGCCAGTCTTACTTCCAGCACAGCACTTGCTCCAGGCCGTTGACCGCTTCGCTGGTGGACTGTAACACACATTCCCTGTTCCACACTCTCACCTTCCTGGCGCCTAGAAGAACATTCAGATTACTGATGGAGTTTAAAATCAAAAAGCGAGAGTTAAAGCCTTATGGTTAAACACACATCATTACATGAGAAAAACAAAGGGCGGGCCGTGAAATGTCAGTGACTCTCACCGGTCTGTGGGCACACGGCGCTGATGGCAAAGAGCTGCCCATCCCCCCTCCACGTAATCCGGGGCCTACGATCATCCCAAGGCAAAGCGGGTTGCACCTCCTGTCGCATGGTCATCACAAGAAATACTCGGGATGATTTGCATAGCATGGTAAGCCTTTTTTTTGTTTAGATGACGATTCCCCTTGAAAGCAATGTCCTAGTCACAGACTGAGCTCTTGGCACATCAAACCACTTACTCAGTAGAAGTAAATATGTACTTATGGTCGCGGTGGCCGTTATCTGCATAATCCCATAATACACTACAATGGGACTTACCGCAGCCTTGCGCTGGGCTGCCTGCTTGCCCTCTGACCCATGGAACTGGGTCTCCTTTTTCCCCCAGCCCACCGTGATAAACTTGTCTGGGAGAGGACAGTACGGATTAGTCTCAAAAGCACTAACAGGGAAACAACGTTGAAGGTGCGGAAGCCGGGCTGGAGTTACGCTCAGGCACATCAGACCTACCCTCGCCAAAGTCATCCTGGTGGATCGCTACCTCGGTAATCGGCTCAAAGTCCTTGGTCATGACGATGATGGTCTCCTGACCTGCATCCACAGACAGGCTGTAAGTTGACAAGAAATGCTACAGAAGGCGCATGCAGCATGACTGCAGAGCCCACATTCCTGCAGCAATTGCACACAGTCTCCCAGTGAGAGCCAAAAGCTGACCTGTGGTGAGGACCACCAGCTCCTGGTCGGGGCTCCAGCTCATGGCCGTCAGGCCGCTGTCCACACTGCCCACACACTCCAGCTGGGGAACCAATCAGGGAGCAGTAAGGATAACACTCCCTACCTCACTCTCGTCTCATCATAAGAATGTCAATACATCCATTATTATGTATTTATACAGCATTAGGCGTTAAATATCCTATTTTCAGAATCAACGTCATTCACCAAGGACATTACTTGTCTAAGGAATCAGTTCTGCTGAGTTATTACATTCAATGTAAATTACTGAAAATAAATACAGTATACGGTACAATTCTGGATGAAGGTGATGCAACGTAATACAGCATGGTTCACAAAGATCATAAGTACAGTAGGAGCACTGATTCGTTGTCAGGAGTGTTCTGAGGAATTACACGATGCAGAAAGAGGCTGTTCCGGATGGTGAGTTGATCTACTTCCTTCAATCCAAATGCATGAAACCTTTATCTTTATTTGATATTCAACAATAATGTCATTAGATTGCTTCATGTGCACCATATTCTGCCCATCGCTATAAGAAGGACTTCTCCGTCCATACCTGGCTGCTACCGAAATTGTATAAGATGACGTCACCGGCGGCTGTGGCCACGCACACCGACTCCTGATCCGCCAAATCCTGAATTCCCACAGCAGTGCCGCTGCCGTCCTCGGGCAGGTAGCCGTCAGCGGTCAGGGACACCTCGGTTACCACCTGCAGAGAAGAAACGGCAGTGCTGTGACAGGCATACGCGCTTCGTTCACGATATACTCCATGCATGCCATACCTGCTGAGTTTACCCCAAACCCTGACATGCATGTTTCGGCGTGTTCCGCCTGGCTACCCACCTGCGCAGACCGCGGGTCCAGCTCGGTGATGCCGTACTCCGAAGCCACCAGAAGGGTGCCGGTGTCCGTCCGCACGGAGAAGCACTGCGGGATACCGGGGCCCCGCACCTCCGAGGCGCGGAGCAGCTTCTGCAGCTTCAGGTTCCGCATCTCGGCCCCGGAGACGACCTGCGTGAGGGCAGAGGAACATTACACCGCCTGCGGTTATTATTATTATTAATAATGATAATAATAACAACAACAACAATAATAATAATACTACATTATATGTATATAGGGCTTTTACATTAACTCAAAGACGCCTTAAAGGTTATTTCAGTGCTGTCCGACAGACACTTGCCGGGGCACACTCGTCAAGTACAAGTATTAAGTAAGGTAATTATCCTACTCACTATTGTATGAATGACAACAACAGAATACACGCATTTATTTTACCTAACTGTCTACAGGGCTAGTGTGACGCCACTGCGAATGTATCTAAATTAAATTAACATTAAAGGATTGTCCTTCTATTTTCCCATGACTTCCCTTCATTGCAAACTGACAATGTTACGCACCTTACTTCACAGGACGCTCGCTCTCACTCGCATAAGCGGCCGCACCGAGAGAAGCACGCTGACAGCATCAGCACCCTGCCCTCCGACCCCAGCGCCGGGCCGAGCTGCGGAGTGACCGCGCCCCCTTCCGCCCGGAGGCCGCACTGCCGGCGGCTTCCCAAAAGCGCGTGAATCTGTCGGAACAAAACCAAAAACAAGCTTTAAACAGAGGTGTCAACTTCAGGTCCAGAAAGTTAAAATCCAGACCAGGATTTTGTTTCGACTAACTAGTTTAGCATCTGTCACTGCGACTCTTTATGCTCAACTGATTGGTTGAAACAAAATCCGGATTTTTACTTTCTGGACCTGAAATTGACACCTCTGGCTTTAAATATATATTTTAACGTTGATTGTAATGTTTGTTTAAAAAAAAATGTTGAAAATGTTTCAATAACTACCACAGCCAATTGCGGATGTTTGTGAAATCATTATTAGAGTTATCGTATTTTATTTAGTGTAATATATTAAATAAGCTGAGAGGTTGGAGAGGTCTTGCCCCCTTTTCGTTGGGCAGCCCATACAGCTCATACAGGCTGCCTACAGCGGCCGGAGCTGACAGCGCCCCGGTGCCTGACTGTGAAATGCGGCTGCCGGTGTGACATAACAGCGCTGGAAATCTCCCGATTGGGTAAGAGAGAAGCCACGGCACTATTTAAGCCGAGAAGTTCGCTTGGAGAGGCAGCGACATCGGCTTCATTCGCTGCGGGCGCGATCAGCGCTTTGGTTTGGTCTCTTTCTTCGTTCACGACTTTTGTCTTATTCGTGACAGACAGCTGCCGGCTACATAGTAACACTAGACGTGTTTAGTTTTTTTTCCTTTTACAAAGCCACAGAGGACATCTCTGGTCAGCACATCTAACCAACATGTTAGGATTTTGGACAGTAGTTACAACAAACCGTGAGTATGACAGCTTGCGCCTTTTTGGCACTTGCCGTTATTATAAGCGTGTATTAATCCACCACTGACTCTTCCCTTGGTCCGTATTAAGAATAAGGCTCTTAAATATCCCTAACTATATACTCACATGAACGTCACAAACGCGATATTTCTCTTTTTGAATGTCTATACGTGTAATATTTAAGATACGTCCCGACTCGTTGTAAGGGTTGATTTCAATAAATATATCAATAAAGGAGCGAAGCTGCAAAATATATTAATTGTCGAAAATCATAAAGTTACGGGATGCTTTGCTTGCTACATTTTTAAATCACTTTTAAGCAAACTGCGGTCTTATTGTTTGATGACTTGTGAAACGTTTTTGAAAACTGTTATACAGGAATATTTCGTAATAAACAAATTAGTTTAATATGTCCTTCATATGATTAAAGTACTGAGCAATAGCAAATAATTACCACAGCATTAAAGCACAAAAATACTCTATACAATGGTTTCCAACCTATTATATGATGAATATGGTTCGAAACACAATACACCCAACTCAAAACGTGTTACAGGTATCCGAGATGAATTAGTCATCCTCTTCTCAAATTGTTAAGCTGCACTTATGACCAAAGAAACAAAGAAAACCCCTTTAGCTCTATATTATGAGTATGTTCAGATTGCGATGATATCAGCTGCAATTTACTCTGAGAAGATTCCAAAATGAGCATTTTATATTCAGCGTTGTGGCCTGTCTGTGTTTATGTCTTTCCTAGGGTGCTGTGAGGTGTAAATGGAGGGACACAGCCCAGAAGGAAATATCACCGCATCAGCACACACTCAGCTTCCTCTTCGGGCAGATCTGCCCGCTGCGTGCAGGGTCATCATTAAGCTGAAGAGCCCGGGAGAGGTCACTGAGAAGGGGATGGTGCTGACGGCCGCGGACGAGGGCCGTCCGTGTGAGGAGCGCGTGGACCGGGAGCCCGCGCCCGCACCCACCAAGCTGTGTGGCTACCTGCATAAACTGGGGGGACCCCTGCGCAGCTGGAAGTGCCGCTGGTTCACGTATGAGGAAGGGAAGTGCCAGCTGTTCTACTACAGGACCCCCCAAGATGCCAACCCTCTGGGCCACATCGAGCTCAGCCGGGCCACCTTCGGCTATCCCCTCCGGGGTGACGAGGGCACCTTCCACGTCCAGACTCCGGAGCGCACCTTTGTCCTCAAGGTGAGACGAGCGGCACCCTCTGTCCTGAGGGGGGGCAGGGCAACCCTTTCCTGCTGCCACTCCTCCTGCTACACACTCAACCAGAGATGGCAAATCCAGGTCGAGATTTTGTTTCAACCAAACAGTTGTGCATAGAGGGTCACACAGTCGCATAGGACTCAACTGGTTGGTTGAAACAAAATCTCTGGTCTGGATTTTTCCTTTCAGGACCTGGACTCTCCACACAATATTCTGCATGTTTGTGAAATGACAAAGGTTTCCTGGGGCACTATTTCTCAACTGATGGGTCGTGACCTAAATGAAAAATGTGGTTAAAAAAATATATTTAATATTTAAATGTTTGCTTTTCACAGTGCATGGAGGCACTGTGTCACTGTTATTGCACTAGCTTTTTGTGAAATAAATTTGGTTAATTTTTTTTTTTTTCAATTGGGTCGCGACCTAATGACCAGTGAAAAACGTGGGTCCTGGGGCTGGACCAGTTGAGAACACATTGACCAGTGACGAGTGCATTTTGAATATTTCACTTATTTTACTTCAGTCATGTTTGAGAATGATATAGTTATAATTAACACATCCAACTGGGAAGGAAGCAGAAGATTTGAAAGGCGTCCCTGTGGGTAGAGCTTCCCTTGCAGGGATTTTCTCCCCGTTAGAAGAGGAAGTGAGGCCTGTATCTTTTCAGCCTTTTTCATCCTTTTCCACTCCGCTGCCTGTGTTCTTCATTCTCGGGCCATGATGCTAATGCTGGATGCCAGGCCTGAGTAATCAGTCAGGAGTGCCACGTGAGCCCCCCATGAGCCCCCGTGAGTGAGTGCGGCATGATTGCCATGGCGATGGTCACGTGGCGCGAGGCCGGGCAGTCACACGGAAAGCGAGGCAGAGGGACAGCGCCCTCGTTTCCTGCGTGTGGCTTCGGTAAATATACCCATGTAATGGAGGCCGAGACAGATTTGGTGCGTGTCTCTCCTACGACGGGAAGGCCAGAACAGATGCACGGATGTCGACTTGACGGTTAGCTAATGCTGCTTGGGTGTTAAGCCACAGTGTTGCACACGGCCTTGCATCACAAGTGCCACAAGTGGGCGCGTGTACCGCGTGGGACATTCCTCTTCAGAAGCTTTCTACATTTAGGTGCCTGTGGGGAATTAGTAGGGGGTGTCCCGGGGGTGAGAGCAAGGAGCAGAAGACATTTTCAGTTCCCCTCATGTGTTGTGATGCATCATTAACAGGGAATCCCTTGAGCACCCCTTTTGAGGACATTTGGTTTCGGAGATCAAATCTGAAGATGGGGTTTGGTGTTAGTGGGGTGGAGGTGGGATCCTCGAGTATGTCTTGCAGTATGTCGATTTTTTTTTGTGTCTGTTTTTTGTTCAGAAAGGTCAGGGGTACAGTGTGTGTGTGTGTGTGTGGGGGGGGGGGGGGGGGGCCCAGAATGTGTACCCTGTGCCCAGCGTGGCCGATTCACTCGAGCACTGCGATTCACAGCTGTCCCACGACAAAAGGCCACTCTTTATGCAGCCCGACGGGGCCAATGGCCTTATTCAGCTCTCAGCCATGCGCAAATAGGGATTCTCATTGTGAAACCACTGCAGTATCTCACTGCAGAAGCTGCTTTAAACATTAAATATTAAAATAGTATTCGTCATCTTTCCCGGCCTGGGAAAAGCATGCGTTTGATGGCCATGTCTTCCTTTGTCCTTTTGTGGCTAGTGAATTCTTCAGCAGCCAATAGGAGAATCTGGTACCTTGAACCCGGCGTATCCGTCGGCAGCCATTGGCTCCCCAGAAGGCTTTGTAGAGAATATAGAGTAACATCAGGTTGGCATTGCCAAGATAAGCAGGGCAAGGCACTCTACTGCTCTGGTTAGCTGGACCTCCGTTCCTTCTGGAACCAGAGTGCTTGCATTGCCGTGGTTCCTTACTGCCCGTCTCTTCCTGATGTACTGGGCAGCCTTGTTTGTAGTTATCCCCCTGGGTGAATGATTGTCTAGCTGTTTGCCATCACATCTCCTAATTATCCTTTAACTCCCCATGTGGGAAAATCCGAAGCCCCGTTCTGCTGCCTCTCTGCCGTGTCGGGTCCAGCAGGCTCGATTACGGTGTTTATTTCCCGAACATCCTGTAAACATCCATGTTCTTGCAGCAGACTGCCCTGGGTTTCTGTAAAGTGGGACGTGCGCGAGTGCTGTCCGTCTTCCGGCACGTCCTCGGGTGCGAGTGACCCTCTCTTATCTGCTCCTCAGGCACTCAACTGGCAGACCATGATGTACTGGCTGCAGCAGCTGCAGCTGAAGCGCTGGCAGCACAGGGCGCGTGCGACTGCGGGGTCTGCGCAGCTCTGCGCGGAGGCGGAGGATTGGAGGTCGATGCGCAGTTGTGGCGCAGGTGAGCCAGCTGGGGTACCCCGTCCGGGTTTCTGCGTTGGGTCAGTGTCGTGCGGGAGGTCTCGTTGTTCTTTAGAGGTGGTGGTGGGGGGCAGGAATTCAGCAGCATGTTTGGTCTGAGAGCACATGACAGGCGGGAGGGCTGAGTTCAGACGTGAGCAGAGAATGGCAGAGATGAGCAAAGATAGCCGAGATAAAGCTTGGAGCAAGGTTATGGACTCACTTCCTGGAGGCAGAATCCCTGTTGAAGTAACCTTTGACCAGAAATCAAACCCTTGCCAAGGGTAAAAGTGTCAGGTAAGTACAAAGCACGGTCATGTTGGTAAGGGAGATGTGTAAAGCTTTAAGATAAAAAAAAAAAAATCAAATTATTAGTTTGCTCACTCCTCCAGATATTGCAAAAAAAAAAAAGAGTGAGAAAGTGTAAAACTTCTCGTTAGCTTAACGCGTTAACACGGGCCCCTTCCGTAAGCGCACGGCACAAGTTCTGCAGTCGATTTCTCCGTCCCGCTGAGAGGAAGCCGGTTTGGAAGGCAGAGGAAGGCGGGAAAGCGTGGCTGGAGCATTACTGCCTGTGGCGACGATGTCCTACGTTGCCATGGCAGCGACAGGGCGGGGAGGGGGGGGGGAAACACACGTCAAGTGTTACAAATATTTACTGCAGGATGACTGTGACAGGGAGGAACTGAAAAACGTTGTTAAGAAAGATCATTCGCATTGCCCGTAGCCTGTGGCAGTCAAAGTGAGCAGGGGGCAGGGTGCGTTACGCGAGACACACACCGCCGATTTACAGCTCGATCAGCGCATGCATCACATAACTAGACGAGGGGCCCCTCCCTTTGATGTCGGTTAACTCAGTCTGGTTAACATGGGCTTGGGTGGAGCCTTAAATTAAAGTGTAATCTTATCCAAATCACAATGGCATAGAACAGGATGTTGCTTTTTCTGTTTTTTATTTATTTATTGAAAGGGCCCATGTTTTACCACAAATGATCAGAGTTCCCAAGCTAACTGCTGACTTGACCACTCAAAGAACCCAAAGTAATTCTTTCCTTCCAAGTGCTTCTCCATCTGAATCTGGGAGACAGGCGTTCTTGTTTTTCGTAATGCCGTCTCACCTTTACTTTTGCTTTCCAATTCCACTTGTTGCTTTGAACCCGAAAGGCACTCAGACACAAGTAACAAAAGGCCAAATTCTTTAAGATACTGTTGACTTTCACTATTGAATTTGAGAGTGTAGCAATGAAGTAGAGCACAAGTGTGACCACAGTGCAATAATTTCTGTTCCCCAAATGTATCCACTTCAAAGCCCTGATTGATATTTTGAGATGTGAAAGGGATTTTCTCTTCACTTTTTAGTGATGTCGTAAATTGGGGAAAAAACAGAGCTACAGTATGACAGTTTGTTCCTTCGTTTGTAATGTGTGTATGGTTATAATCCTAATTGTGGAGGTTGGGGACCGTGTGATCAATGGGGATTTTGCCACGCTCCCTAACAGCGTTGCGTGTACTGGACTGGAGCTGTCTAGATTGAATGATATGGCGACAGGAGGACCTTGACTTAGAGTTTACATCTGCTCTGCCCAAGATGGCGGTCCGAATGGATGGCAATGGCACAGTAGCTACGTGAACCAGGAGGGTGAGGCCCAAATATCACAAAAATAAAGAAGAAAAACGATGAAGGAGAGGAAATCCCCTCCCAAATGACCATTAGCATTCAGGATGTGCCTTACCATAACCTTTAATTGTATGAAATCACCTCTTTCCGGCACACAAATAGGTCTAGTTAGGCTTAGTCACCATAATTAGGGAACTTAGGGACCATCTGACCAATGGAATTTTGCTACGCTCCCTAACAGCATTGAGCGTGCATGACTGGAGCTGCTTTGATACCACTCATTCCCTGGGGATAAACTATTGGTCTTATGCTTGATGCTGGTCAGCTGAGGCTTTTGGCAAAAACGCTCTTTTGAAACATTTTAAAGTAGAAGTAATCTTCTCTCATAGATTCTAAACGCTCAGCTCATATTGACCAAAAAAGTCCTTAGGTCATTGAAGGCATAAATGAACATTGTGTTTTTTAGAGGCCTTGGGATATAATAAGTGTAACATGTGGCAGTATTTGTTCTTTCTGGTCTACAATACAAGTCAGCATTTTATTCTGAATCAAAAAATCTGTGTGGGCGTGGGGGGGGGGCGGGGGGCAGTAAGGGGGTATTGTTACTCAATGAAAGCACCTAAAAATATTTTGTCTTCCTCTTCCGTCAGATTTCATTTTGTGACCCCCCCCCACCCCGACACACACACATACATACACACAAACACCTCGCCCCCCACATCCTGCAATAGGTCACAGACTTACGATAAAGATCTCTTGTTCCCATTCTGATGTTATTGAGTCTGAGGAAAGAGAACAAAGTCAAAGCTAGCAGACGCTTAGTAAGCAGGTGCGATGTAGGGGGCTGGGGGGGGGCAGGGCCTTTTCCCAACAGCGCTTGGGTGCGCCGAGCACTCTTCTTATTGAGTGTTATTGCAGAACCTGCAAATGTCGCATCAGGGCTGGGTCTCAGGCATTGTCACACCCTGCCCCTCCTGTCTGTACCTTAATCCACCCAGCCCCTCCTTACAACTCAATTTCACCCCACCCCTGTCTCCTTCCTATGCCCCGCCCCCATCTCTCACCCACACACTGCCAGTATCCCATGCATCCCTCCTAGCCTCTTTATAATTTAGCCTAATGCCTTTTTTCCCAGACATGCTGCTCTGCTAGATAAAAAGGGTGCAGCCCTGGTACAGTTTGTACCTCAGGGTACAAACAACATTAATATACCGCCAATGCAACAGGTATGTTGCTCAGAGTATTAAAAGCTGCATTTACCTACAGCTAGGATACAACTGGCTGACCCTGGAAGGAACAATTCCAGAGACAAGTTACTGTACCCCCAAAGGTACAAGTTGGTATTTTTTTCTGGGAATTCTAGGAGAGCTGTTCACATCTGCATTTCTCCCTGACACTTTGTGGCCAAATGAAAATTTGTCTCTATTATCAGTTCTACATCAGCTGCTTGGCTGAATTATTATAATCATCTGTGGGTCTTGCTGTGCTCTGGGTGGGGACCTCGCTGCTGGGAATCAGATGGTGCTTACTGAAGATGGAAATGATAAAACCGTAGTTTTAGCGGTAGTTTATCTAAACATATTTCCCTGTGGCATAGGTTTGCGTGTAAACATATACCTCTGTATGTTTTGGTTTTGGTGAGCCAGCAGTCGTGTTTCCTTGCTCCATGTGCAAGTAAAAAAATGATTATTGACAGTCCTGCATTTCCATACCTCGTCATCCATGACATGCTATATAGTTAGTATCTTGTGAGTTGTTTCTCAGGCATTTCAGTCATGTGCTGACCTGACCGAACGTCGCCGCGCCTCGTAGGCAGACAAAGAGTGTAACATACCCAGAAGTCTCTAGGCGACGCACAATACGCAACAGAGGGCGGTAGGCCTGTGGGATTTGTGCGCTGTAATCACTCACTGCAGCTGTAACGATCACACGTACCTGCCTGTAAGATGGTGGGCATGTGACCCACGTCACATGACTCGTCCAGTTCTTCCGTACCTGAGCTGTATGTACACAGAGCCACTTCCCAGTTTTGGCTCTTCTATCTTTTGATAGCAAATAAGTACAATGTAAAAAAGAAAAAGGAAGCCCTGCTCATCCTTGTCAGGGTGACGGCCAAATCTTCTATTTGCTTTGCATCCTCTTGACTCTCGTACGTTTAGCATGACAGGTAAGGATTAAAGATCTGGTCTTCAGGGTGACATGTAGGTCTTGAGTTGGGGATCGGCATTAAGAGACCAGCCTCCTTTGGCCTCCAAAGCAGATTGGGGGATGGGGCGGGGGGGGGGGGGGGGCTCAACATTGGCCCCCCTCCCTGCGTTTTATGTTCGCTGGCCCCCCGTTTGTTTGGCAAATGGCGGGAAA
>JAODKM010000016.1:8477806-8496652 GCA_026780845.1 Petrocephalus sullivani | reverse complement strand
ATGAGAATTATTATTTTGTATTTATTAATTTATTTGTGTTTTTTTTTTGTGGTAGGAGTGAGGGGGGGGGGGGAGGGGGGTGGGGGTGTGGGCTTGTTAGCATGAGTGCGGTCTGTCATTTGGGAGAAATGTTTGCTGAGGAAGTGAAGCTTGCCTGTGGCAGAGGGGAAAATACACACAAAAAAGACATGGTCATTAATAAAAAGCAGAAGTCTGTATTTCAGGTATTCCTCGCTGATTTAAATGGGCCACGGGAACCATGCGAATGTACTGTATGACAGAGCATGGGTGCGGGGTAGCGGGTGAATGAGGGGAGAGGAGAGGAGGAAGGGAGGCCGGCCAGGAGCACAGAGACACTGAGCCCCGGCGCTTTTCCCGTTTCCCACAGGAACTCCGTACACAATCTGCGCCTGAGCGCCTTCCGCCTGGACGAGCTCCCAGAGGCCCCTTCTCCTGCCACTGACCCGAAGAGCCCCTGCCCGCCATCAGGTCTGCGATTTCCCTTTCCCGAGTCGCGCGACGCTCAGCGGCACACCAGCCCAGGCTGCCGCGCCCTTATCTGGGCATCCGCGTCTTTGACGGGCACCCACGAGGCCGCAGGAAGTAGCATGTCTGAGCATTAGCGTGGATAGCAGAGAGTATGGCTGCGTCTGATGGTATCTATATGCCTGCGTCTCGTCTCTCTAGGTGATGTCGTGTCCCCCAGGCTGCCGGAGCCACCGGGCGAAAAGTGGCAGGAGGACCGGAGAGCTTCTTGTCTGTCTCTATCCCCATCCATGTCCCTCCGGAGCAGGAGGAAGAAGAAGAGGGCCCTGTCGTCCACCATGCCCACGGACCTTAGGGACGGCACCGGCTCCGACAAGACATTGCTGCTCTCGCTGGCCGAAGAGGTCAAGTCACAGAAGGTGGGGATTCCTGGACTCTGTGACATCATTGGCTGTGACTCCCTAGCATCCCACCTCACCGCTGACATCACTTCCTGTCAGGAGCTGGTGTGGCTGCTGCACAAGGCACTGGAGGCGGCCCAGCAAGAGAAGCGCTCCTGTGCCCAGTTCTTGTCGGCGGAAGGCGAGCAGGAGCGCCTGGAGCTGCTGCGACACCGCGAGCGCCACGCTGCCGACCTGGGCACCAGACTGGAGGCCGCGCGCGGCCAGCGGGAGGCGCTGCAGCAGCGGCTGGCGCAGCGCGACAGCCACGTGGCAGAGCTGCAGGAGCAGGTGCGGCTGATGATGGAGAAAGACCAGGCCAAGCAGGAGGTCATCCTGAGGCTGAGCGAACAGCTGGCCGCCTCCTCCAGCGAAGCCCACAAAGTGGCACCAGTCAGCAGCAAGAGGGCAGAGACCACGCAGGAGGAGATGGAGAACCTGAAGGTGAGGGGCCTCTGTGTGTGTGTGTGTGTGTGTGTGTGTCTGTACTTCCCCGCTCACAGAGGGTTGACGGTTTCATGACCCGACAGAATGCAAGTGCCAGGTATGCGAAGCCACGGGCTGCCAGCAAGCAGAGGGCGATGCGCACTGGCGTGCCGGCTAATGCCAACCGCAAAGCAGCCTCGCCGCCGCAGTACCGCCGCTTACGCAGTCAGCCTCGCCGCTGCCCCCGCAGCCCTGCAAGAGGCACTGCATGCTGCAAAGAACAGAGCTGCAGGAGCAACACCCGAGAGCCACAGGGCGGCAGTTAGCGCGCCGCGCGCCCCAGCCGGCCCGGTGCCAAAGCGATTCAGCTCGATTAAGGCGTAGCAGAGCTGTGAAGCCACTTGGGGTGGAACTCAGGAGGCCGTCAAGTTAGGCTGAGGCATCTGCTCAGATGGATAAGCAAGCAATAAAGAATTATTAATGGGTTCACTTTGGCGAAGACAATAACACTGAGCCTCCTTGGCGTTCCGTCAAAGTATAGCGCAAACTAATGGACATCGTGAGACCGTTCTGGTTCTGAAGTGGCTGGCTTGCTGACCTCAGGGGCTACGTGAATAAACTTTCAAGGGAACATTCTCCCAAAGGGGCATTTTTTTTCCATATCATCTGGCTAATTCACCCCCCCCTTCCCTCTCCTGAAGGACGACATAGAAGCCTACAAGCTACAGAACCATTTTCTGAACTCTGAGATTTATCAGCTGACCAAGCTGTGGAGGAACAGTTCCGAGCAAGAGCGGAGCCTCATGGTCAAGGTGAGTTGGCCACCAGATGGCCGCGCTTCACTCTGCCCACGGCACTGGTCCCAAATCAGCCGAATGCAATGGGTGCAGCGCTGGTAGGATTCCTTGATGTCTAGTTGGCTAGGCCTGCTGTAAAGACGTCGAACTCCAAGAGCGGGAAGAGACTCGTTGAGCAATAGTGAAAGTGAATGTTGTTGTTCTCTACGACAATTCCTCACTGGCGCATTGAACGTTACGTCATGAAGGGTGACAACTGGAGCCACACCTGGCAACCAGCAGGTCCATGCCAAGTGGAGCCACACCTGGCAACCAGCAGGTCCACACCAACCGAAAGCCTCCTGGCTATTTTCCCTGTTGTTTTGGTTGCCAGTAGAGACGTAATGCAGGAAATCACATGCTCGTTTTGACTGAACGGATCCGTCCTCCTCATGCCACAAAGTGAGAAGCCCTACCCCCCCCCCCCATGCTGCAGAAACGCAGCAAGACATTGTGAGGGGTCCAGTGAGCCAGCGTGCCTGATTCATAGCTCAAAGGCTCTGTAAACCCCAGCACTGGGGTTTAGGTGCATGTCCTGCTGTCACCCTGTACAGTAGGGGTATCACCAGAACCGATACCTTTCAATAGCAAAATTCTGGAAAGGCGATGGTATGCGTTTCTTCTGAGTACCATCAGTACTGATCTAGTCTATGCTTCCGGCGATCGGCACTCACAGCTCCCCACTGTTACTCCTTGCTGTTATTTACAGAAATGCCATTTTAATAATGTTCATATTTTTTTAAATGGAATGTAAGAAAGGAGTTTAAGTACAGTGGGATAATAGTTTTGTTACCAGAGTATCGAATTGGGTATTGGTATTGACTACAAACAAATCGGGCATCGTGACATTCCTACTGTCTTGATCCAGTAAATGCCAGGCTGGGTGGGCACCAGTCACTGGGGGAAATGAGAAAGGTGGCCCACTCCTCCTTTTCTGGACCGCACTGCGTTCCCTTATCGATTTGCACATCTCGGGTGAGGATGGTCGGCACGTCACACGTACCGGTCAGCCTCCCGGCCCCGGCCCGCCCGCCCGCCCGCTAACCCGCCCGCCCGCCCGCCGGGCCTTCCGCCTCCAGTGTGCCCACCTGGAGGCCCGCAGCTGCCGGCTGGAGAGCCGCTACCTGGCCGTGCTGCGCAAGCTGCAGGACTGCAGGGGCCTGGAGGCCGGCGAGCGGGAGGCAGTGCGCCACCTGGTGGAGGAAGCGCTGCAGCGGGAGGCCAAGGACCAGCTCCGGCTGGACCCGGTCAGGTACGGGAGGTGCCGAGCGGCTAAGCGCCGTGTGACCGCGGCTAAGCGCCGTGTGACCGCGACGGCGGCGATGGGGATTGCCCAGGCGAGCGCCATTAGCGTTATAAATCAGCTGAGCTGTTAGTCGCTCTTGGCTGAGGCGCTGAAATTTTCAAGATTTTAATTAAACTCACATTAATTAAACTCAAGCTAAAAGCCGGAGAACAAAAATTTCCAATTCTTGGCTTTTACTCCTTAAGACAATTACATATTGCATTTATTATTAATTACCTTTCCATTAACACTTTGATGAGTAATTCATCAAGAATTTTTTTTAAAAATCTTTTTTTTTAATCCACAAATGATCAAATAGTTTTTAGTTTTTTATTTCTGAGATGGGTATATGTTTTTCGTTCAATGTCAGGATGCCAATTGTGCGACGTGTGCATTAAATATTCCACTGAGCCCTAATTAAGTAATGATGGTCCAAAAGAGTAAAAGATGGGCATTCATGAAATGATCTTTCTATGAAATCCCTGATCATCTCTACAGGGAATATGATGAATACGGCTTCAAGATCATCCCAGACTACGAAGTAGAGGATGTGAAGTTGCTGGCCAGGATCCAGGCCTTGGAGATCCGATCCAACAACCTGCTGCAGCAGGAGGCAGAGGACCGGCCCCTGGACAGCCGGTGGGCACAGTACCTGGGAGGGCGGCCCTCGGGCGAGCTGGCCGTCTCACCGGAGCTGAAGGCGCTTCTGCGCAGCGGCGTTCCTGTGGCGCTGCGTCCCCGCGTGTGGCGCTGGGTGGTGGGGGTGCGCACTCGCTCGCTCCGGGAGCGCCATCCGGACAGGTACCGTGAGCTGTGCAGCCGGGGCCAGAGCTCGGAGCACGCGGCCGCCCGCCAGATCCAGCTGGACCTGCACCGCACCCTCACCAGCAACTGGCACTTCTCCTCGCCCACCAACCCCACCCTGAAGCAACTGCACCGCATCCTGCTGGCCTTCTCCTGGCAGAACCCCAACATCGGCTACTGCCAGGGCCTCAACAGGTACCAACGCTCTGCCACGGTCTGCTAAGGACGGGGCTCCATTACTGGGCTCTGCTGCGCGTGAACTTCCACACAGTAACCCATGACTGAGTACAGAACAGGCTGAAGTTGTTAGCACGAAAGTATTAATGGCATTATAAGAGGACAAACCACTGAGGAATAGTGCCCCCTAATGATTCACCAAAGTAATTTCTCCATTAATAGGACCTACAGTACTGTGCAAAAGCTTTGGCAGTCAAAGAGAATTTTTAAGGCTATTTATCTTGGTAGTAATTGTTTTTTTTTTTTCCCCCAAGCAAATATACAATTTACCATTATGACATATGCAAATGTTGCACAGTAACGATTAAAAATAAACAAGAATTTTATCTGTTCTCCTAAAAGTTAAAAGAAAAAAAACATCTTGTTGGAAAGCTAGATGAACACTTTGCGTTCGTTAAATTTCTCCGCTGGCTCAATTAATGAATTAACTTGATTTATTAGATAACTCAATGGGGTATCAATTAGCCAAACATAGTGGACGAGTCAAAAAAATACATGGGTGTATTGGATGTTTGCTGCAAATACCGGGGTGATCTTAGGAACTGCTAAGAAGACACTTTGACAGGCATATCATCACAGGTCTACGCCAACATGAAGACCATTTAAATGTCAGTTTCTGTGACCGCCTAAGACTCTTGCACTGTTCCACATATGCTCACACTTGCTAGCAGAGCTGCATTTCAGCTGCTGCCTGGTGTTGCTTAGTAAGGCTGGGTTTTATTCAGGTGTCTTGGGGATGCCAGGTAGTCCTGCCAGTAAGAATCAGCAGTTATCTAATCTGCCATGTTCTCTGCTTCCCCCAGACTGGCTGCCATCGCCCTGCTGGTGTTGGAGAATGAGGAGGACGCCTTCTGGTGTCTGGTGGCCATAGTGGAGGCCATCATGCCACAGGACTATTACAGCAAAACGCTGATAGCCTCGCAGGTGCGTCAGGCCGCGTGCGTGCCAAAGCGTGACGTCAGAGCCTTGCTGAGCCATCTTCCTCTCTCCCCCCGCCGGTCACTTGCACCGTAACGTGCCCGCATGAGGCACTGATTTTAGGCAGCTTTCTTTAGCTCATATAGGGCTGTGCGGCACGGCCTGTATGCCTTTACGCAGATCATCGGCATCAGGACCATGCAGAAGTACTTGACCAGGGGCTGGGTCCCCCTAGATAAATTTAGTGCGATCGTCGGTGACTGAGGGTCTCCCCATCGGTAAATTTTGCTGGCTGGTGAACCCCATACTTTCCTCCCTGTACTGCCAGGGATGCATTCCTGCCCCCACCCCGACTGGATAAGCAGTTGAAAGCTGGATGGATTGAAGTTTTTTCCAATTTGGTGTTAGTGATCATTAACGATAAAACTATTGGTTAATTCTCATTCAAGAACAAATCCTCCTACAGAAACTAAGCTAAGGACCAGAACAGGGGACACGTTTCATTAGACAAATGTAGCGGGTGATTGGGAGCAAGCCTCCATGGGGTGGGTGGTAGCGCAGCCACACTGGCCAGCTGCCGCTCCCCTGGCTCCTTGCCAAACTGTCACCTGACTCTGCTAGCCGGGCATTCTGGCCCTCGCACCTTTAGTAAACATCACCACCCGTGACAGCTGGGACCTCCAGGGACAGGCTAGCGGTGCGCGTCCCACCGGGGGGGAGCAACTGCACTGACAGACGGTGGTGCCGCCCCTCCTCCACCAGGCTGACCAGCGGGTGCTGAAGGACTTCATGGTGGAGAAGATGCCCCGGCTGATGGCTCACCTCGAGGAGTACAACGTGGACGTCTCCCTCGTCACCTTCAACTGGTTCCTGGTGCTGTTCGTGGAGAGCCTGACCAGTGACATCCTGCTGCGCGTGTGGGACGCCTTCCTGTACGAGGGCACCAAGGTGGGGCGTGCCACTCTCGTCTTAGACAAACGCTCCCCAAGGCCCAGTGACCAGCTTCAGATTTCACGCAAACACTAAACCTCCTTTCCTCTCCTATAACTTCCCCCCCACGCCTAGTACTGTGCTTTTATTTGAAAGGAAAAGCATCAGAGGGCCTTTAATTTTTCGCCACTAACCCTGGCCAGGAGGTTTTGTTTCTGCCAATGTCGCAGAGGCTGCTTAGGGCCTTTTGGCCACCAGGGGGCGCCCTGGTGATCGGCCTGTCACAATTGGAAGAGGATAAATGTGAACTAGGTTCATATAATTTTGCTCAAACCCCCAAAAGCATTCGGGCCAGCCCTGGCTACCGCCCAGCGATAACCGCGCTCACGCTACCTTGGGACCGCCGTCTCCACGCAGGTGTTATTTCGCTATGCCATGGCCATCTTCAAGTACAAAGAGGAGGACATCCTGAAGATCCATGACAACGTGGAGATTTACCAGTACCTGCGGTTCTTCACCAAAACCATCACAGACGGCAGGTAAGAGGCCCGCAGGTAGTCTGCCTTAGCCAGTTACCAGATCCTAATCTAACCGATTATCCAGCTCAGGGTCACGTGGCTTATTATGTAATGTGCACCATAAAGCATGTTCCCCATTTATATAGCTTTATCATTGGAGCTTTTCAGGTTTAAGGCGGAGCTTATGGGTATAACAGCAGCTCTACTTCGGAGTCCTGAATATGCTGGTGTCTCTATGCATCACATTGACTGCTGGCTTAAAGCTCGCTCTGTCTTTCCCTGTCTGGGTCTGTCTCTGTCTCATTCTTTCTCTGTGTCTATCTGTCTCTATCGGCCTCTATTTGCCTGTCTGTCTGTTTCTGTCTCTCTCTCTGTCTGTTGCTCTCTGTCTGATTCTATCGGTCTGTAGCTGTCTGCCCGTCTCGGTCTGTCTCTCTGTCTGAAGCTGTCTGCCCGTCTCGGTCTGTCTGTCTCTCTGTCTGAAGCTGTCTGCCCGTCTCGGTCTGTCTGTCTCCCTGTCTGAAGCTGTCTGTCTGTCTCTCTGTCTGTCTGTCTCTCAGTCTGATTCTGTCTGTCTGTACACTCTCCACACTCCCCAGGAGGCTGACGAACATCGCCTTCCACGAGCTGAACCCCTTCCCCATGAAGCTGCTGAGAAGCCGCCGTGCCCAGCACCTGGAGCGCCTGCAGGTGGAACTGTGCGAGCTGGAGCGCATCCAACAGGAATTCGTCGCCAACAGCGGCGAGGGGGCCGCGGAGTGCGTGGACAAGGGGCTGGACACCACCGTCAGTGAGGATGACGACGACTGAGATGACCCCCGACAAGATGGACACGAAGTTATTACCGTCAACAATGAAAGCTGTAGTGTTACCAAGGCACCACTAGAGGGCAGTCATATGACAGTAGCGCTGACACACAAGATCTTACAATGACCCCCAGTATGGGTGGTGGGTGCGGTCTCCATGTACAGTCCTTTAAGCCGTTCCAGGCACAGCCCTCATCAGTCTTGAAACAACAACCTCCTTCTCACAGATATCAGTTTCGACAGAGGAAAAGAGAACTAGATTTCCACGGGCAACCTTGAGTTTACGGTGATATTCAGAAGAGATATGCATGAACATTTTTGTAGGGTTACAGACTAGGCCTCCTACACGAGCATACTAAATTCCTGCTCAAATGATGAAGCACGTCACTTCATGGCCTCCTTCTCTGCACTGAAAAGCTACAATCTCTCTATTTTCATGCGCCTGAGCGATTTGTTTTGCTTATGGTCAACTTTACACATTCAGTCTGTAAAGAATATATCTTAACATACCTAAAAATATAAAAATTGTGATTGCACTTCCGTCCAGATACTTCATGCATTAATATACATTTGTAAATAAAATGTGTTTTTATACAATAAACTACTTTATTATTTTGCTAACGCTGACCCTGACTGTCGTCTTTTAAGACTGATACACCTCCTTTGCTATGAAGAAATCCTTTTTCAAAAATCACACAGCAGACAAGCTGAAATTTCTCCTTTTTATTATTATTTTTTAAAAACAAGATACATAAGAAATAATATGTATAAAAAACATGTTTAGTCCAGTGTTACAAACAACTGATTGCAGTTAAGAGCTAAAAGCTAGTGTTACATCAGACAAGTAAACTGATGTACCCCCGATTCACAACAGTGTCTTTATACACACCGCTCCCGATGACTACAACACAGGCGTAGTCCTTCCCCAACGACCCCCCCCACCCCCCGCAGAAGTGGAAAAAGGAGACAAAACAGTGGCTTGTCACTGAATAAAGCTATTATTCTATCATAGCACTGCTAGTCATGTGGTTCTAATGGCCTAATGTTCACAGCCTAAAAATACAGCCTGCAGCGATACAGAGTCAGACAACAGTGCCCTTCCCTGGTGCCCCTAGCCTAGCTGCCATGATTAGTGGGCGTGGCTAACGAGTGTCCTCTGCCCACCAGCATGGCCTCACCCTCCCGTTCTTCAAGCGATGGGCCAGACCAGCTAAAAGCCTGAACCACCGAACATCACCCCGCTCAGGCTACCGACCTGATCACTTTTCGGAACACATTTTAATCCATTGTCATGAACAGATTCAACACACAAACCCTTCCATGCAAAAGGTAGCACAAGCACTTCAGGATAATGATTTTTTTTTTTTTTTTAAATAAAATAAAATAAAAATTTTAAAAGAAAACATTTTTTGTTTTGTTGCTCAAAGGAATGCAGAGGTATGACTGCAGCTCCAAATGTTTGTTTATCACTGGGCCCCCAGACAAGCAATTAGCTACACAGCTTCAGCCACGGAGGGGGGTGGGGGACGGGGGACCAATAAATAAATAAAACGGCACCGTCACTGACTCTCACAGGCTTAGCACTCTTTGCTGGGCTGGGGGATGGCTCGTTTTGGCACACAGACAAAGGTAGCACACAGAGACACCTCCATCTCCAGGGTCAGCCATCTCCATGCCCTCAGCCACCCCCCCCCCCCGCGACCTCTGTGTGATCGCAGTCTTCACAGCCCCCCCATGTCACCCCACCCAGCCAATCAAATCTGCATAAATTTTTACTTCAGGCTCATATAAAACATTTGTCTGCAAAAACAGTGAAGGACTGCTCCAAATTCGCCTAACTGTAACAATGAGACTTTTAATGACCTAGCTTTTTTTCAATATCTTTTTTTTTTTAAACTATATTTTGTAAATACTGTAGATACTGACCTTTAAATGTTTTTTTTCTAATGATGCATTTTTTCCAACATGCTTTGCACACAAGAGTTTTGTACAACATAACAAAGGGAAAAGAAATTCCATTTAATGTTTAACCCCTTAATATTTAAGTTAACCTAAGTGTGCCACATACACTTTTATTTTTCTTCTGTTCTACGGAGTAAAACACTGACTGCACACATTCACTCAGATCATAAAAACATTAAGTGTATTGATAATCCACATATGCACTTATTGGCTTATTCTCATATTCATTCACATGAATTCAACAATATGCATAAATATGCAAAAATAATTTGCATATTAAATAATATACAAGTTGCTTTCTCCTGTAAGCGCCCATTATAGGGAATTTCATCTTCCACATGCAGGTCCATAGGAACACATCACTCCACGTGTTCGGTTTGCTCGAGCTAGTCATTTAGAGCAGTGTTTCCCAACCCAGTCCTAGGGGACCCATGGACAGTCCACGTTTTAGCTCCCTCCCAGCTACCGCAAAAATGTGGACTGCCTTGTAGGGAGCGGGGCGGGAGCAAAAACGTGGCCTGTCCGTGGGTCCCCGAGGACCGGGTTGGGAAACACCGATTTTGAGCAAGGGTCATAAATCCTTATTTTTAAGGCAAACTGCTGAGTGGCATGGACTGCGTCCGCACACTGAAGTTCAGTGACTCACCGTTAAAAAGCGGGACACATAGTTACCAGCCGGTATGCAAAACCTGAAGGCTATAATCACACGGAAGGGCCAGTCGAGCCCCAGACAGGAGCACAGCGTGGGCAGGCCACCGCTGCCATCCTCGCGCGCCATCAGCTCCGTGCGCCGTTCACATACCGGCCAGGGGTCTCCGGCCGTGCGGCTCACCAACAAGCACCGCCCACCACACTGACAAACACCACCCACCACGCCGACAAGCACCGCCCACCACACCGACAAGCACCGCCCACCACACCGACAAGCACCGCCCACCACACCGACAAGCTGCAGATCGATGCCTATGGCTCTCTTGGTGCTGCACAACTGAGCAGGCCAGATATCATTCACTGCGTAGGGTTGTTTGCCTGCCCAGCTGAGGCACGGGGGGTGGGGGGGGAGGAGGCATTCAGCTTGTCTCTAGAAGGGAACTGCTCCTTTGATGACCTCGCCACCCCCCTCCCCCACTGAACAACACTGAATTCTGTCACACAGACTTCTCCGTACGCCGCTGTCACTGTCCACCCAAGCGAACCCCGCCGTCACTGTCCACCCAAGCGGACCCCGCCCGCTGCTTTCTGTGATGCATGACGGCGCAACAAAAATCAAACTCCCTACGAGTGTAAGTTGACAGTGAAACTTCCTTCATATTGGGTGGTGGGGGGAATAAGTACTCGCAAAACACCCCCGCGGAATTGAAAGTCATGTTACATTGAGAAAAAAAAAGCATAATGAATAGTGATTTCAACGATGGGTGAAATTATTTCGGAATGATACTTCACAAATATGTAATACATTGCGGTCCTACTGCGCTTCAAAATAAATAAAACTTGGGGAACCGAACGGAACAAAGACAAAGTGAGTCAAACATGGATTCTAGACGGTTTAGTACAGTGTCTGGTGAGATGACTCTCTTTAGTCGTATAAAAAAGGACATCACTACGAAAATGCATCAGCCGTTAAAATCCGCAGAGTTTCAATATAAAGTGCTTCATTATGTAGTTATTATACAGTATCTTATTAAAATATCGTATTCCCTGGAGTGATACCATAGTAAACATGTTACACATTGGTAAAAATAAACATTTGGAATGTCTTAAAAAAAACGTCCAATTAGGTGATTTTGGTCAAGCGGAGGCGCCTGAAGCCTAAAGAAGAGGAAAAAAGGAGAGAAAAAAACGATCTTAATCCGCATGTCAGACACCACACGCACGTTACACTTTGCCGCAGGCAGGAGCAGCTGTCTAAAAATGCCGGACGTTAGCGACAGCATGGTGAGGCGCATTCCAGTGCTGCGGGAAGTTAGAAAGCAAAAAATGTTTAAAACACACACGGTTGGTCGCCATGCAAAGTCAGCAGATGGAGGCAGATGTACCCCCCCCCACCCCATCCCCCTAGACTCTCAGCTTCCCGTGTGACAGGCGACTGAAGCTGCAGGTACTGGGGGAAGCAGTGCTTCGTTCACCAGCCAGCAAACGGCGGCACGACAAACTCAGAAGGAGCCGCCGGGGGAAAATTGGAGCCGCTAACAGGGATCTGAGAATAAGACACTGCCAGGGGCCCCCCTGCCCCTCACCGTGCTCAGGATGTCAGTGTGTGGTGGGGGGGGGGGGGGGCTTTCATTTTTCCCGTTCATTTCACACACCTCTCCAGATGACAGTTTATTTTCTGCTCCGGCAAGCGACCGCACGTTTCTTCAAAAGGAGCACAGTGGCGGTAAGGCAGACAGTGGTAACAGGTGCAGACAGACCAAGAGAAACAGAAAAAAAAACACAGACACAGGATGGGGGAAATCCATGCAAAAGTAAACAGACGTATGAATGAGGGTGGGCATGCATGGAGCAGCTGCACCGTTAGCATGCTAGCATGCTAGCACGGATGTGGGCCGCAGCGGTGAGATTAGCATGAGCAGCGTGGAGGCGGGCAGGTAGGCAAACAGAAACACAAGCATGTCCTCGGTCAGGCACAGGACGAAGGCTCGCTCGGACAGCGCCCAGTCTGCAAACACGCCCACCAACAGGTAGTAGAGGTGGAACTCCTGCAGGGATTCACTCTCGCCGCCACTCACCATGGGCCTCGCCTCCCCGCCGTCACCTCCTTCGCTCTTACCCTCTTCCAGCCGGCCGCGGCTCCGATCCTGCGGCAGTGCCTTCCTGCTGCTCTCCACGAACTCCTGCATTGGTTTGGGGAGGGGAAGGGGGGCACCACATTTCCTGCGTCACATGTATTGTTCATGAAACAATTGTGCCCGGAATAATTACCGTTTTCGAAGAAGTCCCAGTGCGGAGCTGAGTCTTGGCCAACCGTTGCTGACAAATGGGATTCATTTACAGGCCGCCTACCATCCATCCACATGGCCAATCAGATAGAGGACGGGTTAAGAGTGCCAGGAGGGCTGCCCTATGAATGTACAGCACAAGGTACACCCATGCAAGAATTAAGCACCGCGTTCACATGGCATGCAAGTGAATGCCGAATTAAACACTAACTAAGGTTATAATCTCTTCCACTTAGCAGCCACATTTCCCACTTACAATGGCCGCCATCCACCTTCTCACTTGTTCTCAATTGCTAAGTAAATAGTCTTTATATAGAGACTGTCGGATACTTGGCACAGTTTCTTTAATGCTACAATAATACTGAAAAAAATATTCTATGTAGGTCCCGCCCTACACAATGATGATTCTGCAAAGATTTTACTATTTACCTGCATCTGATAAATCATTTCCATGCAGGAGAAGAACAACCCTGTACCATATAGCCATGAGCGAATGATCAGGGTTCAACAGTGGAACACGTCCCTTTTAAGTAACCTTAACTCACTTTGCTTATTAATTCATTGAAGCTGCAACAAAGCAAAAATCACATCTACAAAAATCAAGTACCGAATTCGCTGCATGGAATAACTAATTCTGGGATCTTCCAAGCCTCAGACCACATTGAAGTTGAGGCCTAGCTGCCTGCTACATAATTAGGTCCTACTCCACACCAAAAACGCAGAAGATCCCTCCATTAGGCTGCAGCTCCAACCACTGATCTCATCCCTCAATATCTTTGCCTTGCCAGCCACCCTTATGCGTGGCCCCCCGCAGAGAAATAAGAGGCGAATGTATTCCCTGGACATTTGCACAAAGGAATTCTCAAGGCCGACAGCTTGAGCGTGGCAGAAAAAAAAATGAACAGAAAAGAAGGAACCTTAACACAGCAACCCAGAAGCCAGTGAATAGCACATGGGCTTGTTGCTTTTATGGTAGCGCAGTGTGAATTCACTATATAAATTATGATGACTGGGATAATTACTTTCATAAATATGATGATAATTACTTCAGATTACTTCTCAATTTTCGCTACATGCAAAGTAAACCAGAGCTGTAAGCCAGGGAATACAGACCAAAGTGGCTCTGGATCTCCAACAGAGATGCGGCGTTTGCGAGTCTGCCCTCCTGCCCTTCGGTCTGAGCGGCCACCCTGGGCCTCGGGCCTCTGCTTCCGGCTTCCTCTGGCCCCGATTAACCATATGGGCATTTGGGCATGTGCCCATCCTCGGGGGGCACCAAACGTCGCAACCTTCCCCCATAAGCCCCCTGCCCGTCCCATTCACTGATGTCTTTTAACAAGTTAATGCATTTTACTATCTGACTATCCAATACATTTAATATGACTGCATATTCTTTTAATATAGACCTCACTAAAATGCCTATGTGACGTTTTCCCTACGCTAGATGAATTTCATTGCTAATCCATTTTGTTTTGGGCATAATGCCATGTGCCCAGGGCCACTTAATGCTCTTAATCATGCCCTGCACTTATGGACACTGCCAGCTAGGGATGGGGAACAAAACCCGGTACTAAACAGGGCTAAATTTTTAAAGACCGGAGTATCGATAAGGTCTGATGTTAACGGCATTGCTGTCGGTACTGGAGAAATTAATAAATATGATTTTTTTTGTTTGTATATAAACAATCTCTCTATCTGACCAGCTCCGTTATTGATTAAAATGTTAATCCAGAGAGCTCTCTCGTGTGCGCGATTATTATAACTCCCATATGAGAGGAGTATCTGTCAGCTTACTGTGTCGACGGTATTGCATGAAAAGTTTGTTGATTATAGTGATTTGTTAAATAAATCTAATTATGTTGTTAATTTGATTTATTTGAACACAACGTAACAATACCGTTAAAGTACCGGATAGATAAGCGGCATCGGAAAGAGTAGTAGTGTTGTTAAAATCTTAACGATAGCCATCCCTACTCCTAGCACAGCCCTGCTCGGCCACAGTCCTCACCATGAGGGCTCTGTCCATGTAGAACTCCCGCCCGGGGCTGCCGTCGTTGTGTTTGGTGTCTATGGCGAAGCAGAGGAACAGGACGTCCACCACGATCTCGAAGATGGAGAGGAAGCAGTGGGCCACCAGGAAGGCGAAGAGGCAGACGATGAGCAGCGGCAGCAGCCACACCGTGTAGTCCCGCTGGTAGTTGAGGGCGAGCACGCCAGCGAAGGCCGTGCAGGACACAATCAGCACCTGGTCACCCAGAGACACATCATGGAGACGGCTCTCTTTCCACAGAAGCAGGAGTTCAGTTTCCTCATGCAAAAGGCTAGATTTTGCTTTGTATTGCTGCCATGGAGTCCACCAGGCATAAGTGTAGCTAGGCAGAGCTTCCAATGGGTGCTCAGCTTACAGTGTAGCTAGGCAAAGCATCCAATGGGTGCTCAGTTAACAGTGTAGCTAGGCAGAGCTTCCAGTGGGTGCTCAGGTACCAGTGTAGCTAGGCAGAGCTTCCAATGGGTGCTCAGGTACCAGTGTAGCTAGGCAGAGCTTCCAATGGGTGCTCAGGTTCTGCACAACAGCAAAAGCAAGATATTGTCCAAGTACAACAATTCTTGATAACCAACACAGTACTGTAATGTTAGGGATACAGCAGAAACACAGAGATAACTGACATCTATCTGGGGACCATCTTAGATCTAAAAACACAGCCAGCATCCTCAAAGGCTGGTAGGCGGCTTCAAATAACATCTCTGATTGCGTCCTGAAGGCGAAAAACACATCAAATATAAGCTTTTATCTCCTCATATATGCCGGTTACATCGACGCAAGTATATAACTGTCCTAATTCAAAGGGAAAGAGCTGGCAATCTTCGTGCAAAAGGGTTACCACTGTTAGCAAAAACTAAAACACTTTGAAAGATGCGACAATATAATTTTAAAAACTAAAACTCAGCAAAAACTATAAATATTGCTTCTGAAACTAACAGTAATAAAAACAATCATGTTGTCAAATATGTTCCGTTACCGTTGTTAAATACTATTTAGCAAAAATAATGACTTTAAATCTTTAAATTGTTGTTAATTACCCGGAACATGTCTTGCTCATTTTGAGGACATTAGTGTATAATGTACCTGTGTTTATATAGGATTTTCTAAAGATTAGACACAAAAAATAGTCTATCAATAGAAATAAATATACTATAACTTAAACTGAAATATATAAAAGCTAAACAGAGATATAATTTAAAAATAAAAACTAATGCTACACTGAAAAACTGGATTTCAAGTTAAAATGAAAAATCATATAAAAATAAGTAAATTACAAAATCAAAACTATAATAACATTTTCAAGTACCAAAGAAGTAAAATGGATCGTTTGATTTTATTTTGTATATCTGAGCACATCAGAAGAATGCCCACTGTGACACTGACCCATCCGGCTCTCATAGTAACAGCTCCGCCTCCCATTCGCTCCACTGCTGTAAGCTTGAAAAGCTATGACCTCTGTACCGTACCGTACGAATTTAGGAAAATGGCCCAGTCGACTGGAAAATAAATCATGAGCTGGAAATAAAGACATCAGCTTCAAACAATTGCCTTTGTGCCTCAAACACAGCCGTCAGATTTTCTCTCGTTAAAACAAACACATCTTCAGATGCACAATCCTTCAAAAGTGTCATACTGAAACATGACTTGCATTTCGATTATATGCCCAGTTAGTATTTTGTGCAATATAAAAAACATGACTACAGATCTTTTAGGTCTTCTTCTCAAGCCATTTTTACAAGCAGTTGAGCACAGAAGGGCCAAACATGAATGGCCAAACCCACAGAGTCGGGCCCGCTTACCTTCCCGAGGAACAGAACGAAATCACCCACGGTGTTGATGGCGGCTACCCTCAGCGCGTTCTCCACCAGGATCACGAAGGCGTCCCGGGCCGAAGTGCAGAAACTAGTGCTGTTGATGGCTGTGGCAGCATATGCATTCTGTTTGGGGAATTTGGGGGGGGGGACAGGTCAATCAGAGACAGACACTATAGACGGGAACCACATCAGCTTTGACCCTCTTGCCGTTGTCCAAACTTCAACAAAAATACAGGGTGGGCCGTGGAAAAGCAGCCTGCCACCAGTACAGGCATCCCGCTCTTCGGAGGAGGCCGTAGCCCACTTCTCCCTGTCTGAGTGAGGGCTTACGGCCACCACACTCCCCGCTGGTGTGCACACTTCCAGCATCTGCTGTGACTTGTCATCCCATCGCCGCAGGCAGGCTACTTTTCCATGGCCCACCCTGTACTTCTTCTCGGGACATTTCTTCCTTGAGTACATAAACTCAAAATATTTTATGTATTAAAGTATATAAACACAATCCAAGTTTTTTTTTTTTATAATATACATTCATAGGCACGTTCATGCCAATTTTTTTTTTTAGTTTTATTAACACCCACCTCTACCCCACCCCGCTGACCCATCCTTCCCAAACTCCAGGCAGTCCTCAGAATCCATACCAGCCCTTCCTCCACCACGATGAGGCATTTCCGGCTTACCTGATTCAGGTAGTTCAGGCACTTCTCCAAGCACCACAAGCAGCAGATGCAGGCTTTCAGCATGCACCGTGCACACGCGTTCTCCTGCGAGACAGCAGACACGAGCGTGAGGGCGCCCTTCCCAAACATGGCACCACACAGCCCCTGGACCGCGCCCCAGTCTAACGGGGATGGCAACTGCTCTACTTGGGTTTTAAGAGTTTCCTGTTCTCCTCTATCTACTTATTTGCTCCTAAAATCGAGATGGACAATAAATACTGGAGAAGGCGGCACTCCAACTCATGGGTCCTTTCCCAGACACACAATAAAAGCAACCCCACCTGGCTATGGTTCATTGGAGCCACACCACAAAATCTTAACGTTAAACTTGGAACTACTGGGGTATCAAGTGACCCTTGCCAAGCTGGTATAAATCCCAGGTGCGGCAGGCCAACAGGCCTGAGCTGCAGCGGGGCAGTCTCAGGGTCACGCTTACCTTCCCCTTGAGCTGGTTGTGGATGTACATGAGGATGAGGCGGGGGATCTTGACCAGTGTAATGATGAAGGACCCCTTGGCCACCGTCCCCAGGTGGTAGCGGATCAGCCGGAAGATGGAGGACAGGATGGGGGTGACAGGCAGCTTGGTCTTATCCCTGCAAGACAGAGAGTGGTGGAGGGTGGGGGATTGGGGAAGTGACAGGGCAAAGACAACGAGGACCCTCCGTGTGGGAGCCCCCAAACCATTCAGGCGCCCACCCCACCACTCTCTGCAGTGAGGAAACTGACCCGAAGGTCAGAATATCCGATTGCAAGAGGAGCAAATAAAATGCTCAAAATACAGATGGCTGAGTGAAGGAACCGGAATGGGCTGCTCCAAGTCCTGATGACCTCAGGCTATGCGGGGTTCCATTTACACTCAATGGCAGGCTGAGCTGAAAACTCCAGAAATGACCGGTCATGAATCATTCAGTAACAATCAGGACAGCAGAACTTGCTGGGATCCATCCAACGAGGAGTGGAAGGACTCACACCAAGCTGAGAGTAACACGCATTGCGTTATCAGACATTAAATGCTCTAATTTCCTGAGGCTAGGAAAACTTAATTAAGGCCACCGTTAACCAGCGAGCCATATGCTTGCCAATTCTGGTGCTGTGAGCGCCGAGCCGATTTTGATTTTGATTTATGTTTGCAGATTAAAAAAAAATAAATCGTACATATACACACAGACTTTGTTACACTCATTACCCCAAACATGTGTAAACCATCCCTGAATTAGCAGTTTTGCATCAGCCAACGAAGTAAAGCATTCTCTGCAGCTTGGCAATGACTCAACACTCTCAGCAGGCAGCACGATTCGAGATGTGACTCCTGAGTCATTTTGACAGTGACCATTAGCACAGACCGCCAACACATCCCTAAGCCATGACCACGAAGGGCAGCGGGGAAGCTGAACGCAAATCCTAGGCTCTTTGTACATCTGAGCTGCCTCACCTCGTGAAGTAGTACGTGACCACTGCCCCGGCCACGGTCATCTGCTGACAGGCAAGGATGAACTCGCTGATCCAGATGAGGCCCACAGCATGGTACCAGGTCATGTACTGCAGTGGTCCAGTCAGCCGGAACTCAACCAGGCCCGTCTCCGAGTTCTGTATCGGGTTCCCTGCAAAAAATATATATAAATTCACCATCGGGCGGGGGGGGGGGGGGGGCGGGCGGCCGAACAGCAAGACCATGGGGGGCG
>JAODKM010000016.1:8466937-8477567 GCA_026780845.1 Petrocephalus sullivani | reverse complement strand
TCCCTGAGGGTAGGAGCGTGAGCAGGCTGTGATGGGGGTGTGTATTGTCCCCTGCCGCGTCTGTAGGGCTTCCCGGGGGTTGGGCGCGTGGGCATGCTGAGCTGTGGGGGGAGTAGTCTCCCTTTGTAAATGGTACATTTACCCCCACATTAAAATCTGACAAACGCGGGGAGGGCCAATCGATCGTGCGCTCCGTATTCAGTTATGTTTCGATCCGGATCCAGACCGGAACCCACCAATCGAGTTCCCTTGATAGACACTAACTACACGAAGATGACAGATTTCCCATAGTCGCCATCAAACTATAGGTTTATGGAAATAGCTGTGATGCTTCAAATCTGACTCCCTCCCTAAACCAACGTCTCCATATCCTGCTGCCAAACAGCCTCGTGAACTACATTTCCACGCCGGCCAATGAGATCGGGATCCACGCGCCGCCCCCCCCTTAGCACCGCCCCCTGGCTGGTGCCGGACTCACCGTGAACACAGTGGCAGCGACGGCATAGATCAGCAGTGCCTGGACGTTGTCCCGAGGCTCCTCCTTGCTGCCAGCGGTCGCGGCAGCCGTGGCGGCTATGCTCGCATTTGCCGTCTTACGGTTGTCGATGTACAGCCACCAGAGGACGCTAGTGCCACCTGCGGGGGCGGGGGACCAGACAAGCCAAAAGGGTACATCAAGTTCAGGAGAATCATGTGTTTATATGACTGCAGGAAAGCTATCACAGCCTGAAGGATTCCTCATTAAAATCAGAGAATCTGAATAAGACATCAACTCCTTTCGTCAAAGATTAAAGAGGCACATGGTTCGACGTGAGGGTAGGCCAGCAGCATACAAATTAGGATTATACTTCACAAAAAGCACGAGACGGTAAAGCACCTCTTCCTTAAGACAGCCGAGGAGACAAAAAAAAACAACAAGGACAGTATCGGCGTTCAAAAACTTTACCCAAAAATAATAAGTGAACCTGTGTGGATTCGAACGCCTGTCCTCAAATTACAGGAAAGGCGCGAGAACAAGGTCAAGCGGCATCCGCATTTGGGGAGAGGGGGCAGGAAGTGGGAGAAGCAGCATCTCCGCTAGGCGACAGGGAGGGAGCTCACCCAGGGAGCCGAGGACCACGAGGGCAGTGAGGATCCAGACCAGCACGGCCGAGATGTAGCGGATGACGACCATCAGGACCATGGAGAGCACTGTGACACACGGAACATACATCCCCATAAGCTCACTGACACACACCATTACAATCTTTATATTTCGTACTATAACACTCATGTGCATGTCTGCCGACTGTCCGACTCTCATTCCCTTCCTCTAAATCTATTCCAGGACAAATTTCTATAAAAACCCATTAAACTGCAAAAGTACCACAAACCTCTAGGGGACGCTAAATCATTGGGGCCTCTTCACAACAGGGCCACACCTCACCAAGATGAATAAATCATTAACTGGCTTCAGGGAGCTACTGAACTAGGCTTTTGTTAACTAATTATCCATTTAATACAACCATAAAAGGCAGACTAGTGACCTGCCAAAGAGGACCAGAAAAAAAATCTTTATAGATACCCGATTTGCAAGCTGACAATAGTCCAACTGCAACTTAAAATGGCATTAAATGTAATTAGATTCACCAAATATAACTCATTAGATTACCATTGATATTTTTAAAGCCACTGAGACTATTGCCAGGGCTTCTTTAATCTTAGAAGGCCGCAGTGCAGAGCATTGCAGGTAGGGAGCGAGCGGCTACCTAACGCCAGCAGACAAAGGCCCAGGATGACCTCCTTGCTGGCCACGACGCCGGCCACCAAGCTGTGCAGCATGCTGTTGTCGCTGACGAAGGTGACGACGGCCTCGGCGAAGCGCGTGTAGCAGGAGATGTTCACCGGGGTGCAGCGGTTGAACAGCGGAAGGGGTTTGCTGCGGGGGGGGGTGGGGGGGGCTGCATTACTCAGTGCAATTACAACAGCAATCGGCCTGGCACAAAAGGGGGCCGAGAGCTTGCAAAATAAGCAGGCCAATCAGAGACAGACACTGAAGACGGGGACCTTATTACTGGATTCACAGTCGACAGAGCTCACAAGGCTATGGCGGGCGCCAGACGGGACCAGGACAGATCAACTGTGCGTAATCTTCCATTTGGGCTCATTAAGGCTGGTGTTTGCAGAGCTAAGGAGAAGATTAATTAGGCACATACCTTGGTAACACCGGCAATTTAGGGCATTTAGTAGATCTCTCCGGATGGCCGGGGTACCGGTTCGCAGGCAGCTCGTAGGAGCAGAGTTCGGACCCTAAAAAAATTAGAACATAAACTGGATTTTCATCACAACTTTTGTCATTTGGAACATTCTCCCTGGCCAGACGGTCGAGCACAGGCCCGTGCAGAGCTTTATAAGACACATGCAACATGCTAGGGGGGCCAGGAGGATGCTCAAAAGTATCCCAACATATGCTTCGCATTTGAGAGCAAAGTGATGCTGGTGTGACTGGGTGTTGGAGGGGGAGGCAAGGGCCATCCTGATGCAGAGTTGTGACCTCAATGAGCAGCTCTGTGGCCTGCTGACGTCCCCCCCCCACCCCACCCCGGCCCAGGCACTGACAGCGCCAGATCCGGTGAGGTCACGGCGTCTCGGCCCGGGCACTCATTGTTATTGTCTGCCGTGGATGGCAGGCGAATGACTCAACATTACTGCGCGATGGGTAGCGTCTCTGTTGACCGATGATGATGAAATGTTGATGAACGCGGCCAGTCGACAGTGGGCTCATTCAGCAGGGCGATTTATGCATGCAGGAAATGAGACGTTCCATCAACAAAATAAAAACAATCTACGGCTATTTCCAATAGCCAAAAAAGCGCCAAAAATTCACCAATGATTCATAAAACCAACAGAAACTCAAGCTAGCCCTGCTAAAGCCATATTCTATATTTTTTATATTGTGTATGTATATATATGTATAACACACACACACACACACACACACTTGGTTACGGCTCCAAGTCTGTACATTAATACTGACCTGGCTTACCCCTCCCCAGGACATCTTGACTGTAGGAATCAGTTGGTGTATACGGCACACCAATCAAAATAACAGACTTCTGTGCTATGTGGTTGCATTAAGAATCCTTTACCATTATTAATGGCGAACCTCTTGACGTCGCCGTACGTCTTCAGCTCGATGTCCGGACACAGGGACACACACAGAGCCATGGACTTAATCTTCCTCTGCACAATATCAATGTTGCAGGGGTCCAGGAAGAAGACAAACCTAAAAAGGATGACAAATAAAATGGGGTGATACTAATGGCATGCTAAGTTATGCCTGCAGTTATTAAAAGGACAGGCACCAAATGCCAAGGTCAGTGTCGATAACCAAGACCAAAACCATAAAAGGTGAGTAATCAAATATTTTCAACTTCAAATTATATAAGCCAAAAATATATATCAGATCATAAGATATTGTTGGATATTACATTCAAAACAACAATGAACAAATGTTCTAATTCTCTCCACTAGGGCATTTTGTCTGTCAGAGCCCAAAATAAAATCTAAGACAAGGACGCGGTTCCTGTCCCCCCTTCTGTTATCTGGATCACAGCCACACCTTCCTACAAAGACCCTTTTGTCGAGTCACACAAGAGAATCCCTTGGAACGGCTGGTCTAAAGTGCTTCTCGAATATTCAGCTGAAAGCCATGCTGCAGAAGCAGAGAGGGACACACACACACACACACACACACTTCCAAATTCCTGCTCTGCATTTCTCATTGCATTTACCAGAGGAATACCAGGGTATTAGGGTTAGACTATAGCCACCACCCAATGGAACCCCAGCCACCAATCTATCACAGCAAGCAGATCTATAATGAACCACAGGGAGGACTCTGAACTAGGAGATGTGTCTCCCTCATTAATATGGGGGGGGTGATTGGAGGTGGTGAGGCAAGGTTGCAGGGGCAAATCAAAATTTCGCAGGCTCCGTTACTGAACAGGTGGGCTTAAAGAACTGAAGAATTCTCATCTGAGAAGGTGTTACAAGAACAGGTTACCCGGGGATTACTGGGAGCGGGAGCTGTTTAATGCAATTTAAGCTTGGAGCATAAAGAAAAACTAATCCATATTAACCCAGTGATCTGATGCGGTAAACCACTTTAAACCGTTTCACCGTTTATGCAGCAGCCGCAGCAAAGAGTGCTAAAAATGGGTTTTAGGCCTGTCGTTGCCACAACTCCAGCGCTCCTCAAATGGGCTGCGCTTTAACCCCGAAAAAGATGCAAACGCTGCTCAAACATTCCCTTCAGCATGAAAGTAAGCCCATAGTGGCTGCTGAAGCTTGGGAGCTACCAAAACATGCATGTGCGTGGTAGTCACATTGAAAACCGAATGGCTGAGGACCACAGGCTCATCGGAGACCCCGAACAACCAGGCAGGCCCTTTCAATGGTTTGTTGGTTCGGGAGACCCTATTAACACTAAGTTGTTAAAATGATAACTATACCATTTATCTTAGATTCCTTCTGGGTAGCATCACTTTAAAGTGAACTGCCAACATTTCATCAGGACAGGGGTGGGCAATCTTACCCACAAAGGCCCGTGTGTATGCAGGTTTACGGAGTAACCTTAAGGTCAGCTGTTCAAACCCAGGTGTGGGAATTCTTCAGCCAATCAGTCCTCTAATTAGTGATCTAATTAGGGAGATGCAGCGAAAACCTGCATACACACCGGCCCTTTGCGAATAAGGTTGCCCACCCCTGTCACAACAACAAAATCAGAAACCGATAAAAATCTAATCTTTACTCCTTCTGAGCACTCAGCACATGTCTACATAGACACAGAACACCTGAGATCTAGCTTGATATTTCATGTAGCACATTACAAAATGCACAGCATTTCAGATTCAGAAAACACTTCTCTACTAATGTAGCTGCATCACTATCAATGAAGGACGGTTCTGCAATGAGTCACATATTTAACGATGGAAGGAACAGACATTTTATTTATTTGGCAGGTACCTTTACTAAAACTGAAATGCACCGCTGACGACAAGGTCAGTCAGAAACTGGGGGTTAAGGGCTTTTCTCAGGGGCCCAACAGTGAAATTACTCTGCTGATTGTACATCAGGGATTTGAAGTGGTGACACGCCGATCACAGGCAGAGCGTCCTAACCTGCTGAGTCACAGATGACACATCTACTGATCAGTGCAGGAAGGCAAAGGAATTCACATTAGTCCAGGGATACAGCATTCCTAACCTTGTCACCACTGTCAGGCTGTGTGCCCAACTTCATGTATTTCGGCTGTTCCAGCAAGTTTAATCAAATCAGAAACATCTCAACAAAAGAGAAACCAGGAGGATGACAGTGGATGAATATTCGTTTGAGAGCCGAGGCCCTGCGATTTGACTAAGGGTGACACTGCTTTCCACTGGGGACACCCCGCGGGGACCCAAGAACCGTATTAGCAACAAATAGCTGCCACTAGTTTAGCAAAAAAATAAAAAATAAAATAAAAATCTAGGCGCTGAAGCTGGACGTGACTGTCCTGCTCTCCAGCACATTTCTGTCCACTAGTCCTGTCATTTGCTTCCTGACATTTGGAAGCGTAGGGGGGCGTGAGCAGACCACATGACTCCTAATTGAATCCGGTGGCAGCTGCCGTCCCAGCAGGCTGTCACATCAGATCAGGTCCCCTCCATGCCGCTCTGCTCCAGGCCCGCGCTTAGCACGCCATCCCCGTGCCTGTCAGAGTCGCACAGCTCCGGGGCCCACGCGGGCTTTACCGCTCCTCACCGCCCCGTTCCTGTCCCGGGGAACCCAACTCCATGGCCTATCGAGACAGCGCCCCCCCCCCAACAGACCATCCGCCGGCACCTCTCCGTCGGTAATTGGGGAGTATTCTGGAAGCATTATTCTGCCAAAAGCCAGGATAGGAGCTGCTATAGGAGCTTTGAGGTGGAAACTTAACCCAAACTGCCCAATACACATACCTACCTGCAGCCTCTCCAGCTTCTAATTAAACAGAATTTTAGTGAAGATATACACCCGACAGTCCTGTTAGCATACCACATTTGAAATGCATCAATATCCATTAAAATACAGCACGATGCTAACATCCTAGTCACATCTCTAAAACGACGAGCACAGTTTTGCATATACATTTCACGCAGCCATATTCATTAAAAGGGCTAAAGAGATCATATCAGCCAAAAAGTCCACAGAACCATGCAGCAACCACATCTACACACAGTCTGCGACAGTGTTTTTTTCTGCTCAGAGAAAACCACGTGAGTGAGTGGCCATCACTGCTGTGAAATGGGCCGTCGCTTACACAAGAGGTTTGGCACGGCAGTTGTTACGAAGGCATTGCATAACGGACCGAGGCTGTCGGCTGCGGCGTCTACCAGGTACATACACAAGGCTGAAGATGGCAGCAGGGCTGCTAGCAGAAGGCTTACGCCAGGGAATTCAGGGCGACCATTGCGTCACCAACCCCATCACGGGTACCCATGAGTCACCCACCCGATGTCAATAATGCAGCAGCAAATGTCAGAGCAGTAACGGAAAACCATGGATTAGAGGGAATCCCAGTAACCCATCATTACTATGACAACACAGGATAAAAAAATAAAAATCACGTGTACATTTTCTGTGGGGGCAGCAGATCGCAAGGCGCTAGACAGCTGATGCTGTTAGGGATGGAAGAATCGCACTAAATGATACTTTATGTGCCACGTTGAGGAGAACAAGTAGAGGTACACCGGAATGCCTTCTCACAAATCCCACCTCGGCCTCCTTTGAGGGCACACACATATATGCACAGGTGAGGGTCGAGAACAGGGGTGGGGCATTTATCCAGCACCCCGGGGCATTTCAGGGGGTTAAGGGCCTTGCTCATGGGTCGAATGAGCAAGTGACAATTCTGTCTAAGCCAGGGTTCAAACCGGCAACCCAGCGAACCACATGACGCTCCCATACATATAGCACACCACACTTTCTCTCTCTCACATGCTAGTGCACACGCACACAGTGGCTGTGCCAAAGTCGCACACATACAGCTCGGCAGAACGCCGGAGAAATGGGGATTCGGCACCACAGGCCACCTGTGCAACTCACCGGAGCGCGTGGAGGCCAGCCAAGCGCGAATGTGGTGGGCCTACCAGCTAATCGCACCGGGGCCCATCAAGCATCAGAACTCGCTTTACAGGAATCTCGGGGGTGGCTGCTTTCTTCTAAACAGGAGAGCCCAGAGAAACGGCCAAAACTTGCACTTATTATATCTGGGTGGTTTGTTTACCTATATTTCCCTCCTGAGATATAACTGGAGAAGGTCTCTACCTGGAAAAAATACCAGAGAATGATTTCTCAACCCCAGAGGGCATACCTCTCCCCCAGCCAGCTAGAATGATACACTCCGCACAATTCACTGTCCAATGTACAAAAATTGCTTCATTGGGACTGCCCCACTATAAAAAGACCTGACTGGAAAAGTACAGCAAAATGCCCCATCAACATGGAGAGGCCCCGCCCACTTTCAATGGCTCCACCCACATACAAATCCATCAGGGTCACTGAAAAGGGGGGTGAAAGGGGACATTCAGGGCCCAGACACTAGGGGGCAGCCATGAGTGTGTGAGGGTGGATAATAGTAGCTTATAATGACAGCAATGCAGAAGGCTCATTAAAAATCAACCACACAGTTACACTCATCCCCCAGCAAACACTTCGGTAACATGACTGCAGGAGCCCCGCACTGCTCAGACAACGCATAAAGGAGGAACAGAGAAACAGAACCTCAGGCTTCTCTCATTTGCCTCTGCCCACCATCACATTCCCTCATCAATGCAAACCCATCACAGGAAAACACCTGCAAGTCCAGGAAGAAGACGCCATTAAGGTAAAGTGGAAACATTACGCAGGCAAGCTTTTCTCGTGACAAAGACTTTGTGTTACCCTGAAAGCATAGTGGAGTCCAGCCTATGAGTATTACAGGTGTGATGTCAGGCCCCCTGGCAACAGGTCGGCACACGACCAAATGGGGGAATCACTGGCTTAATTAACAGAGACAGCCGGCTTTCCCCATTGCTGGCTGCTTATTTAGTAGCATGATAAACCAGCAAAAAAAACACCCAAATTATGAGCAAACCCAAGTGCCATCGCACCAATGACAGAGTTAATGACTATGCTCATGACTGAAACTACACACAACGGCAAACGGGAGTTCAGTTCGAAAGAAATGCTATTCAAAAGAAATGCAGATCAAGTGTGGATACACATCAAGTCAGCCAGGCTGACATACGGGAAGTAACACGCACAGCAGCAGAAGGTGCTGCAGCCTTTTCCTGCTACTGAAAAACCACAGAGCTGGGGCTCAGTGACACACACACACAAACAGACACAGGCACAAACCGGCAGTCACACACAGGCACAGAATTACACAGACACAGGCAGAAGCACACGCGCGCGCACACACACACACACACACAGGCACACATCAACACAGGTACAAGCGCACACACACGCACAGGCGCACACCGACACAGGTACAAGTGCACACCGACACCGGCACACACAGGCACAAGTGCACACACACGCACAGGCACAGAACCCTGTCTACATTACTGTCACCTCCTCTCATAATGACAGACACGTGATAAGAATGAATTCACCCCACCTCTCCCAAAGCCTTGGGAGTCTCACACAAAGTAACAGTGCCTCCCTGACACCCACAAATAATGTGGAATCTCCCAGGAATCTGTTGTTCTGCCTATTAACACCCGTTTAAAAAAAAAAATGAAAAACAAAGAAATAGTTCACACCACCCACCACCACCTCCCGGTCGGCAAATTTTAACTGCGGGAACAAGCTCTTCCCGGTATACAAACATCGTCCTCCCTGGAATCAATATGCCAAAGGTAGGAAGTCTGGGAATACTGTCACAGTAGATATAAAGAGCCCCACACTGTCAACAAGAACCATAAGCCAACACACAATAGAAACCGTCCCGGTGTGTATTCTGAAGCAAAAACAAATGAATAAATAAAGAGACAAAAGAAAGCCTCACTTCTTGTCACTGTGGTCCAGGCCACTGAGCTTGATTCCCTCGATCTGCGAGTTGGGCTGTCCACAGGTGTTCCCGTAGCTGTCGTAGCCGGATACCAGCCTGCCGGCGGCCCCGGTGATGATGGCATAGCCACAGATCGAGCCCTGGGAGACGGCGTGGAGTGAGCACGGTCTTCACGGAGCACTCCCCCCATCCCCAAAGCACTCCTCACCCTGCCTGCCACAAACCCACCCAACAACACTTCGGCAGGATCGACCTGTTCCGCTTACAGGTTTGCCACCAGAGGACCTTTAACTGCCTACAGTTCGTCACTTACTCGCTATGCATACACTCTTTTTTGCATTAAAAAAATCACCATTACAACACTTGGCCAGTTTATACAGCTGAATGCACTTGCTGAAATAAGCTGGGGGGGGGTTACAACACCGGAGACTTGGGCGCAAATCCTGCTGCTCATTCCATTTCCATTTCATAATACATCTCAGAGCCCCACTAACGCAATCTTTAGGAGGGACCATTATTATCTCTGAGCATGGGGTGAGCATGCAACTCAGCAGGTAATCCATATAAAATATATGTGTTTTAGGAAGCGGGCCACCCGCGTGCTGCCCACAGTGATGGAAAGCAAGACGCACTAAAACAACACCTTTCCTGTGACAGCTCAGTACTGCAAAGCATGGCTACTTCCCTGTACCTCACCAACATCCCCCCCCCCCCCGGATCCCCTGGTGAAACAGCGGCAAATTACAAGCCCACTTTTAATTTCTACACTTAATCAATTTCGAGATGGGATGAATCTGCAGTTACTGCGGCCCGTATCGAGACACGCATAAGAAAGCAGTAGATAACATATTATATTGACTGCATTACATAAGGTGGACGGCGTTACCCTGGGTGCCGGGCGCCCCACTCACCATGCCAACGCAGAAGGCTGTGAAGATGAGGAGCCAAGCCACGTCCGTACAACTTCGGTCTTCCAGGGGCTTCCATTCCCTCCTTGCCCTCTGCAATAATGTCAATAAACAGCCTGTCAACAAGAGCCTGATCCGGGGGGGGGTCATTTTCTGGGTGCCACGCTGAGCCTGCATCCTGAAGGCAAACTGCCTGGGTCGTGAACTCTGGTCCAGAGGCCGGTTTAAGTTTTTTTTCCCATATTTAGATTTTCACGCAATTTATGTTTTTTCTTTCGAATAAGACAAAAAAAGCCGGCTCACGAGTACGACCTTTGCAGCAACCCCCCCGAAAGAAACGGGGTCATAATGTTTACATTGCACCGCTCCGTGCATTAAGAACCCCCCCGATCGAGTGATGTCCCCACACAATAAGGAAAAAGTACATATAAGTATAACGACGGCGGGCATGGGATGCATGCAGGGCTGCAGGCGCGTGTCGGCGCATTAACCCGCTGCTGGGGAATTAAGGGGGGATTTAATGCAGCGCGCGCGGAAGGTCGCCCGCGAGGCGGACAAATGCGTGCGCGCGTGCCAGCCGCAGGGGTGGTGGGGGGGGCCGCCGCCGCCGCCGCGTGCCCACGCCGCGAGCCGCTACCATGTTTACACGCTGCCCACCCTCCCG
>JAODKM010000016.1:8442800-8456909 GCA_026780845.1 Petrocephalus sullivani | reverse complement strand
AGGGTGACTTGAGCAGGCGTTTGCTTCTGGTTTGGGAGAGGAGAAGTGGTCCTCTGTCCACCACGCTTTGTCATCTGTGCAGGTCAGCCGGCACTGAATCGGGAGCCCCTGGTGTCACAGCGTGTCACAAGGCTCGTACTTTTACAAAGAGGTGCATCTTTTCACCTTTCATTGTGATGTTGGGGAAGGTTAAATAAGATATGATACGGCCATTATTATTTTATTTGGCTGATGCTTTTATTCTCAAATAAACTTACCATTTTAGCCACTTGCCAGCTGTTTTTTTTTTACATGAACACTTGTACAATCCTTTACCTGGTTACAAGTCCTTACATGTCCCTTCTGCGCCATCAAATACCGACATATACATTTAAAAGTTTATGTCCAAAGTGACATGCAAGTGAAGTGAATAGCACATTACCAACATGCCTATCAAGGAGTCAACTAAAAAGGTGCTGCTAGACTGAACTTCAAATGAATGCCCAGGCTAAGCAGTATTGGGGCAGGGGCCACACATCTTGCAACAAAGCAATAAGAATAAGATTGCAACATTCAATGAGCAGAAATGCAATGCAGGAACATTTATATCTCGTGCTTACTATTTATAGCTTAGCTGTGTGTGCAAGTCAGGTGCATCTTTACAAACAAAAAGTGAATTTGGTCTACTGGATGAATAAACCACTGAAGCAACTGGCATTAGCAGACACCTCTATTTTGTGATGCAATTTAACATACCAATCAAAATATTGTAATTCGCTTTGTGCGTCATTTTAAGGCTTCCCAATTTCTTATCAAGCTGATGAAACACTAGTAATTTTGGCTAGAACGAAATCCGTCATACACTGGTGTCTCCCACGACCACGTTTGTTGACCGATTCAAGGAGAGTGTTCTCAAGAAATAGAAAGTTGGGCACATTCTACTTGTAGGGAAAGTGATTATCCACAGGGCTGTAGATGCTTGATGAGGAGACATGAGTCATACAAGACACCGGCACGAGGTTGGTGATTGTTCAGCAACACCTGGGCCGACCGAGAAGTGGCTGGTGTACAGTCATCTGCATTGCATGCCGGCCACTCTGATAGCTGCGCTGTTTGCTGGTTGACATGTCGGGTAACACTGCAGTGAACGTAGCTGTATTTCACCATGAAACAGTCTCCCAAGCTGATATAAGTACAAGTATCACATTACATAGGGCATCGTGACATTGTTGACCATATGGGTACTGCACCGATCAGTCACATAAATATTTGATATTGTATACAACATCATAAGCACCAGCCAGTGTTTACTTACACGGTAGCAATGATTCATGGCTACATTAAATGTACATATGGAACGGCAGTTTCCTGTTACACTGTAAAAACAAAATAAAGAATATTTTCTAGGTGGCTTGCTTTGCTAAACTTGCCCTTCTGGCTTGTTGAGTATGTATATTACATTTAGCACGAATCCAAGTGTATTTAGACGTTGTGCACAGCAGGATTCTAACAGCAGAGCCTTTGTTCGCTAACAGCAAACTGGATTATTTTAGTGGGTATCCAAAACCTGTCAGATGCTCATTTTAGGACATTGTGCCTGCGATCGGCAGAGGGATTTCACCGTGGTGCCCATGAGCAAGGGCCTTAGCCTCCAGCTGCCCCTGCAACTGTCTGACATTGCGTTCTCAGAAACTGTATGCTGCTGTAGATAAGAGTGTCTGCTAAATTTTGAAATGCAATCCCTCCCGGGGTCAATTGCAACAATTGGTATTTAAGTAGTTTTTACATGTAAATTAAGGCCAGGATGGGTACCCAACAGATGATGAATCCCATCCATCCATTTTCTGCAATCGCTTGACCTATTCAGGGTCCTGAGAGATGATCAAGGGTTTAATTCTGTGTAAACATTTACTTTGGGTTAGCTGGTAAGGGAACTGCGTAAAAATACCGTTCAAATGAAGGAGTAATTTTCTTCTCCGTGGCGATCAAGATGCACAGAATCTGCCTGCAACAGGTCCGGGAATATAAACGTTTTAATACGAGGCTGCACCGTGTATGTGTAGATGACGGGTGGCCGTTTTAAGACCTGTTTTGACTCTGCACGTGGTTGTCTTGCTAAGGCTGTACGGACGAGCTAAGCCACATCTGACCGATAGTAACCCCGGTTCCTCCAGCAGCGTCTGAGCTATAAAAGCCCGGGGAGGTAAAAAAAAAACTGCTCTGTTACATTGCGAGTGAGGACGTTTGCGCTCCGGAGTAAGTCAGGGGCAGAAGTAGACAAAGGACTTATTATTTTTTTACCCTTTGGAGTATTTTCAACTTATGCGCATTAAGAAGTCATTTAAAGCTTTCAGGGAAAAGGTAAGTAATTCCCATTTCAATATTAACACATACGTGCGAAATAAGTAACAATGCTGAGCAATTGTAAAATAAGCGCAATATGTTTTGACTAACTAAAATCGGATGAAGGTTTGGATATTAATGGTTGTCAGGGGGTTATTTTGAGTTTTTTCTTAATTTTAGGAAGTCAAAGACATCACCTCACAATTGCTGTCTTTGGGACGCATGGCACAAAAAAGAACATTTTGTATGTTACGGTGAACGATTCGCCGCGTCCGCGATCATTTTTAACGTCGTCATGCATTTCAGCGTAGATTTTTATACATGCACTGTGCTGATAACACAGGAAGTCCTGAGCCGTGCATCTGCTGGAGAGGAGACGAATGACCGAGAGTAACCCCGGCCGCGCGACAATGAAACGCTTCATGTGGCTGTTTAGAAGCATTCTCTTTAATTCGGTATTTGCGAGTGGATCGAGACGTTATCACGATGGCACGGTTTCTGCATTTAGCTTCGGCATCGTTTGCAAATTGCGTTCTTGTATTTGTTTTTTTTACGGTACGCTGCCTACAATGCATACAAATAACTTCAGGGTCAGAATGAATAACGGTGGATAGAGAGGAGTCCGTTTCCTTCGGCTAAGAATGTCTGGTTTAGAATAGATGATAAGTCCTGAATGTAAACACTATCCATTTTCTGGGTGAGAAAGTAACGGGTGGCACATTGGCCGCATCACAATAACAAGAAGACTGCATAAAATATGATTCTGAGAGCGAATGCCGGTCTCCGCCACTAGGGGCGCTGCAAACCCTCCTCCACATTTAGGCTAAAAATGTTTTGTTCTTGTCCAAGACTGCGCGGTGATCGAAGTACGGGTGTCCATGTATTCTTTTTCCGAAGATATATGGGGGGTGAACGTCATTTTAGTCACAGAGTCAATAATAATATACTATACATAAATATATATAAATCAAAAGGCAAAGAAAAACTATCTAAATATTGTGGAATGAAGATTATAATTCCTACAGAGCGCCTCAATTTAATGCAACGATGGAAAATGTTTTGAGATAAAAACCTTATGAAATCTATCTCTGAATTTAACATAACTATACAATGCACGCTTTAATGCGGAAATCTATGCGTCTATGTATTAAAAAGTGTCTCTAAATGCTAAAATTTAAATTAGTAGTTATTCTGAACAGAGCGTAAAGGCATAAATTACGGTGACTAACGTTTTAACATGTAACGTTACTTATTTGTGTAATGACATTGACAGGACATAGTGAAATCCGAAGTTCGAAATCTGCACCTGTTCTACTCCTGCATAAAGGCCATTCACGTACACTAAACATTTAAAGCGAAAACATTATGTAATATGATGATATTTTCTGTAAGTCAAAAAATTGTACAAACAGTTAAAAATTTAAAACTTGCCAAAAACTGAACCGAGAAGTGCCCGCATCTTTTGTCCCTTAAATGTATTTGTCTTTAACCAAGGGCGTAACTTTTGTTTGAACATTGGGGGGGTTACGACCCCCCAAACCCCCTGTAATTTACGCGCATGTCTTTAAACTACGATATCATTAATCCCAAGAACATTTGCAGCAGTTAAAGCATTTTACATACAGTATTAGGCTTTGAAATTGTGGACGTTAAGATATTTTAGGGAATTAGTTATCATTTAATCATTTACAATGACTTCACCAATTCAAAGAAATAGGGTTAGATTGGTCCACTTAAAGATAATTAATTGTATTGTATTGCTATGCATGTTTGCTTTTCCTGTATTCATATGGGTAGATCAAATTCAATTTCGTCTGGGGTTAAAGTCTCTTCTCAAATGGGAGTTTTTTCAGTTTTAAATAAATCTAAAAGTGCTAATAGTTTATGAGAAGGTTATAATCCTTAGATGGGTTTAATTCGCCCATTGTGTTATTTGCATCCTTGACGTGACACTTCACACTGTGAAGAAATGCCGAGCTTGCTTTAAAAAGCTCTCTTGTCAGTGTGAGATAGGGAAGTGCACTTTGTCCCAGACCTTTGAGCAGCCTGTCGGCTGGGGGCGGGAGCCACCTTTTCCTTGGCACCAACCGGTCACGTCTTTTCAGTTGGAAGCCGGAGACTGTCGGGTGAGAAGTCCGGCGGCGAGATGTCCATCTCTACCCAGCTGGGCCTGCTGCTCTGGAAGAACTTCACCTACAGACGAAGGCAAACGGTAGGTCCATTGGCTGCCTCAACTTGTAACAATGAATTATAACAAAACAATTCTGTGAGTGAGCGAATGAATAAATCTCCTTGGTTACCGTTGAGGTGGTGAAGATAAAACAAAAATGCTTCCAGCCTCTGTTTGGGTTACACGCAGCGAGTGCCTGTGATGGAGCGTTTGGTGTGTGATGACCAGCTTTATGTACGGCACAGAGCGTACAGATGTACATGATTGCAGCTGTGAGTCTCTTTGGTCCGGTCTTTTGTTGCAGGATAAAAAAATCGACTGTTATCTTTTTTAATTTTACATTTTACGTGCTTCCCTGAACAAAAAACAAAGGTTTTCTGCTAGCTTGTGCCGCATTAAATGAATTAACCCATTTTCCTCCAGCCGGGTCAGATATGGGGAATGGGGATAAATCTAAAAAGGGTTTGGATTGGACCCCACCACTCAGGCTGTAGGAGTCTTACTTTGCATCTCCTGATCGCCTCACTAAAAAAGCACAGCGTTGCGGTGTGTGTAATTGCCTCCGTTAAAAGATTTCTGCCCCGTGTCACAGTATGCTAACATATCTTAGCAAGTTAATTAACAAAACCAGAGCACAGCTATATTAGAGCTTGACTGCTGTGGACTAATGACGAGCACAGACTAATGGCAAAATGCGGTGGAAGGGTTTATTACGAGTGACCTCTATTTAACATGACCTCTGTTTTCAGTTTTAGAAATATGACCCTTAAACAAGTGAGAGTAAATTGTGCCTTTTCTGCTAACTAAGTGAACAAGAAGCCCTAGGAACAGCTGTTCTAGGGTCCCCCTTGTTGGGCATCGTTTCTGCATGTGAAAGCAGGGCTTCTGAGTGGCTCGGCGGGTTAGAACCTCGTGCCTGTGGTCAGAAGTAAAGTCCCAAGTAAAGTTTTGCCTGGCCCCCCTGAAAAGGTAGGGCCGACATTGTGTGTATCTTTCATACAGTTGGGGCCAACCGCTGAGGCAGAAAAGTTCCCTGGCAGCAGAGTGCCTTTGCATCGCGGGGTGTGGAGTCGCATATCACGGGCGATGCGCGCTAATCCCTGGCTGGGTGGCCGTAACGGCATCGCGGCGGCTGTCGGGCCCGTAACGCTGACCATGTCTCTTTCCCACCCGGCCTCCCTCCCATAGGTCCAGCTGCTAGTCGAGGTGATATGGCCTCTCTTCATCTTCTTCATCCTGATTTCCGTGAGGATCTACTACCCGCCCTACGAGCAGCACCAATGTGAGTCTGCCAGTTTTTTCCTGAATGCCGTGGTCGTGATTTGCCGTCATAAGCCTGTCATCACTAATTTACTGCTCAGATTTCTTTAGAAATGACTCATTCTCCCCTCATTCCAGTAATGGGAATTGCTTTATATTATTGTCACAAGCACAAAAAGACATGAATCCGAAGTATCATATTTCTGTGGTCATAATAACCCTGTTTTATAATACCACTTTGAAACATTGTTTTTCCAAGACAGGTACACTTATACTGTGGTATGCTTTTATTGTGAGATAAGATATACATTTAGTACCTGCTGGCTTTTAGTTTTATGTGGCGATTTTGCTCATTCATAATGAATTTTTCTTAAGTTTACGGAGTAGCACCAAACAGACCTGCAAGTAAACTCTGTGTACAGTTGTAGTTTGGATAAGAAATCTCAGATACTCTGTACCTGCCTAGCCAAACAACTTTTGTGGTGTCCTGGTTATGTAGCAGATCTGATTCAATATCAATATTTCAAGATTCAACATTAATCAACATCATTTATTTTTGGGAGTTTAAGTGAACTATAGTTGGAATATGTTTTATCTTGAAGGAGGGATATATAACATAATTGTTTCATACTATCGAGTGACATTCACATGTTTACGAGATACATAAGAATAACAAAATTGTGAAATCTGGTCTCTGTGTGTACACACGTGTGCTGTTGCATGATTGCCGGCCGTAACGTACAGCTGAAATGGGTGTTTGCCAGAGTTTTGCTCCTACCTTATGTACTAAGCCCTCCTAAGTTCACCTGTGCAGAAGTGGTAGTGGGTGATCAAACCTTTATAGTAGCCCGCATGTCTTATGGTGGCCATTTTGTTTAGCATTATCATTCCACCTTTAGTGGGAAATCAGAGCATCATGTTTGAAGTTGCAAAATGGTTTTAATCGGGGTAAGCAGACAGTGTTTAAGGGTGGACTTCAACCTTGGTATTAGAACGTTCAGTTCTACTAGAGTTCCACTCAGTTTTGCCTAGATTTAATTATTTAATGGTACTATCATATTGCAGGAAAGATATTGCGATAAAAGTAAGTCCTTTTCCCCACTACCGATCCTCTAATTGTGTCTAATTGTGTTTAGATTTATGGAAGTTTATGGGAACTGATCTGGATCAGTGCCGTGCAGAAACTTTTCGAGGGGCAGGCGCTCGACGTTAGTATATTTAGCCAACTGGGCGCGGGGGCTCCCCTTGATACATCTCGTGTGATCATCGGTGATCGAAAAGGAGCACCCCGAGCCCCAAAAGTATGGCTCTTTCGGTCATTCATGCAACAGGGGCAGGTGCTTAGGCCCTCTCATCCTCTCTCCCACTCCCCCCCTAAATGTCTGATTTGGATCTCACTGTGGCCCCTACTGGAAACCTTTACTGAAAATGAATGGGTGGGTTTCCCATAGAGTGCCGCATTTGTCTGTTTAGTCTAACTCTCATTCTGTCTGCTTCGCCTTTGATTCCAGCGGCAGAATGTAGCTCGCATGAGCAGCCACATCCCGCAACCCCGAAAGTAGGAAGTGGAAGGCGTGGACCTTTCTCAGTTCAATAAAAACCTCTTTCAGGCATGTTGCGACAGTGCTCTCAGAAATTTTAACAGATCATGGAAATTCTCTCTGATCTCAGGTTACTGTGAAATTCCATTATTTTGGGTCCACATGCTCATTTTTTATTTTCTCCTGCAAAACCAAAACGTTCTGCGCTGGAATGTGCAGAGGAGTATAAGTCTGAATAATTTGGCATTATCCAAACAGCTCCCCTAATTACGGCTCACAAATATTACTTGAAATGCTTTAAAGAAAATGAGAAAGGCAATAGGGTGTCGTGAATGATTATTCTGTGAGACATAGTACCGGCATGTTGGCATGTCAGGGCACACGTCCAACCCTCGAAGGCTTTTTTCTTATCTTATCTTATCAGGCTGTTTAGCTTTTCAGTGGACCAGCTGGCAGTCTTAAGGTTGACTGATTAGCAGACACCGTCTTCTTTTTTTTTCTTCTGACTCCCAGCACAGATGCCTGTGAACTTTCGGAGACATAGCATCCAGGGGCAAGGGTCGGGAGATTTGCAGAGACGGCTGGTTTTTTTTTGATAACAACTGGAGGGGGGTGGCAGCACACATACATAAGTGGTCATCCATGGATAGCTGCTAGTCCATGAGCATGGAGCCCGTCCACACAACAGACTACACTGCTCAATTGTCTCTCTGTCTCTTTAGCCTACATATGATATACCCTTTTTTTAATGAGATACTTTTTCAGGAATTGGTTACAAAATGTTCAGGGATGTTTTCAGTCCTTACCCAAGCTTGCTGTTTCACAGCCCTAGAGTCAGGGAATGTTTTTTATGAAATTACCATATCACATTACTAGTGAAACCAGTAATTAGAAATTACTTCCCCAGAATCAGGACTCATAATCTCCACCCACACGGAGCCAGTGGTGGGGGCAGAACCCATACCACTTGCAGTATGTGGCCAGTGGTTCGATTGGCACATGCCACACCTAAGATAAGGATCTGTCAAATCCATCCAGAGCGCAGCGATGATAGTTCTTGTGTTCTGATTCGTTTTCCACTTGCTTCTTGTCTTTTGACAGGCCATTTTCCCAACAAGGCCATGCCCTCTGCTGGCACCCTGCCCTGGGTCCAGGGCATAATTTGTAATGCCAACAACCCCTGTTTTCGTCACGCCACCCCTGGGGAGACCCCAGGAGTGGTTGGCAACTTCAACCAGTCTATGTAAGTTATATTAAAAATCGATTAAAGAATATACCATCTCTGACCAGAATATGGATAGTTAAGTGTTGGAGGTTAAATTCAGCCACCCATTACTCTTGACTTGTTTGTCTTCCATGTGTTTTGATGACCATGTGCCCGTTGGTGAAATGTGTACTCAACGCGGGTTGGTGTGTCTAAATTTGCGTTTTTGCGTGTTTATCGTTCACATTGCTGTCCGTAGAATTTCGCGCCTGTTCTCCGATGCCAAGAAGATCCTGCTGTACAGTCAGCATGACAAGAGCCTGGAGGGATTCAAAGATCTAATCGGAGCCCTGAAGGCCATGCAGAACAACACGTCAGGTAAGCGTCCACACTAGGACAATAGAGCAGGTCACTCTATCCGAGGTCTGGCATGCAGATGGTGTAGAAGATCAGTGTGAAATGAAACAGAAGGCCGGCAGGGGCTGTCACTCAGCCTGGCCAGTGTGACACCTCCCTGCGGCAGGCTTTGTAGTGAGGGCGAGTGAGCAGGCAGTTTGCAGTCCAAACTTTGATCTCTGCGGATTACACCCATTTGAGGGAAAGTTCCATGCGGTATAGCTATTACTAACGATAAAGTGTGTCTGCCCATACACTGCTCAGTGTCTCTAAAAGTGAAAAGATGGTGGCCTGATAACCTCAAGTCATCAGATTTGTTTTTTCTTCCAGCGTGGCATATTAGTTTCAAGTTTCATGGGAATATCAGTCATTTGGTAATGAATCTCAGTCTCTCTGTGGGAGAGATTCCTGGGAGAAATAGGAACGAGGTCCAGATTCAGGCCCTGCCCAATGCCCCCAGAGAGCTGGCCGTCTTTTGTTTTCCTTTTTGATTATTCCCAGCCTCGTCGTCGTAACCTGCGTGTTTTGGCATGGGCTCACGGCTTCGAGGAGTAAGGCAGCCGGGTGGAACAAGTACCACCATCTGAACGTTGGCCACCACTCACTTTTTTACCTTTTTATGCCTTTACAGGGGTCATTAAATTGTACTCCTTGGCAGTTTACGATGTTGAATTTCTCTTGGCCCTGTGCCAGCTGCCTGATATACCCCGATGACTTAATCACCTTAATCCTTAATTACCTGACTTTCCCTGAAACTGCCAGCAACAAAACTTGAGGCTTCAGGCTATGCACCAGTAACCACTCTGAGTGCCCCTGCAGGCCGTGATTTTCACACGGCTTTGGTACATTATCCATGCACATGCTAGCATGAATGGACTGGTGTCCAGGAGACGACACTGGCAGAGAATTGCCGGGTAGCGCTGAGCTGTTTTGTCTGTAGTGTGTCGCTTGGCTTATTGTTTACAGGTCTTTGTTGTGTCAATGTGTTTAATGATGAGTCATGCCACTTTCTTAGCTGGTATGTTCCTCGCTGGTGCAAAACAAATTGACTATTAGAAAAACCCCTTCAGACAATTACCTGTTTTAATCTACAACCGGCTACATTGTTCATACATTTGCTTACCTTTGTAGCGTTCATTACAGTTCACTACACCACTGCCTAATATGAAATATAGTGCTAGTTGAATAGTAAATAATTTACATAAGAGATTCTTGTTCGAGTCCCTGAAATATGTGCCCCAGCTTTCTCTAGAACGTATTGTGCAGATCGTTAGCTAAGGAATTGCTCCTTATCTTGGTTCTTTAGATTTGGAGTCACACTTAAGCAAATTACATAATCGCCCTTAGCTTTCTGATACTGGAAGCATGCTTTGGAGATTGAGGATGAGATTGGGAGGGGTTGAAGGGGCGGTGGAGGGGTGTGGCAGCTGGGCAAAGTTCCAGGGTCCAGGCTGTATCAGAGTATCTAGGTGACCAGTGGTGGTCGCGTGTTTTGCTTTGGCAAATGACCTGGGATGACCTGGGAGGGACAATGCAGTTTTGTTACATTTTCTGGTCTTGGCTGATCTATATTCCCCGAGTCCTACTGTAGCCGTGTTAAAGCTATGCAGTTTCATTTGAGAATGGCATGTGAATGTTTAAGAAATAGCGCAACATTTGTTCAAAATGCAACATTTTCTCTGACTCTTTTGCTGAATAGCGATTCTTTGAGTCTTTAGTGGGGCAGAATCTCGAACGTCATAAATGGCATCACACTGCATTGCATCCAGAATGAAATGTAACATTATTTAGCCTCTGAAATGGTGATTGTGAAAAGGCTTATTGTCTTAAAATGATTATGAATCAGTTGCATACCCATGGTTTTATTTGTGAGCCCTTGACTGTTGTTCACACAGCCTTTTGGAGAAATTGTAAAACTGCGTGACTGTCCACAGGTTTTAAGCTGAAGGACTTCCTCCGTGACAATGAGACACTTTCCTCATTCCTGGTCCAAAACGCTTCATTTTCTGAATATGCTGTGAATGAGATCTTGGAGGCTGACGTCAACTTGGAAAAGGTGAGGCTCAGTAACTGTTAATAATTGTATGGGATAGCCTTAGGCATGTACGCCAGTCTTTGGCGTGACTTTAATTTCTGCAGAACATATTGTCATAACCCCTTTGTGTCCCAGGTGTTGATTAAGGGTTTCGCTGTACACCTGAGGGACATGTGCAACACGACCGCCCTCCAGGACTTTGTGACAATCACGGACAAGAACGTGTCACAACTTGCCCAAGACATCATTTGCAAATCCTCGCGATCCTGGCTCAACCAGGCCGAGGGTCTCTTCCTATCCAACCTGGACTTCCTAAAACCTATACGGGTGGGTATAGATTGATCGCAGATCAGTGAGCCCGGGTCATCTGGAGCTCTTTTGAGAGTGAAGATTTTAATTACTTGATGAAGTGGTTTCTGGAAATTCGCCACACATCTTATTAGAGATCTCTAGAGAAGCGTCTCCGAAGGTTAGGTTGACTTTTGGCAAGGTTGTCCTGAGGATTAGCCTGACTTGTTTAACTGGCTGTTACTTTGGATCTTCCCCCAGGTTAGACTGTGGAAGAGAAGTCTTTTTACTATTTGATGAATTTTACTTATTCAAAAAGAACTCCTTTTTTCGTTCTTTCAATAGCCTTTCTTTTAAACCTGTTTAATGAAATGGCTGACACTGTACTTTACCAGAAAATCAAAACAAAGGAAGGTGCAAAAAGCCCCCAGCAGGGACATGCCAGGGCGAGCTGTAGGCCGTGACACTAAGCGTAATGTGTAGCCTCCGGGAACACTAACAAAGAAAAGGCAGGCACTGCCTCCCGTGCAGAGGCGGACCTTTCAGGTCCAGAAAGTAAAAATCCAGACCAAAATTTAGTCCCAACCAATCAGCTGAGTCACAGTCATGGAGTATTCAGCTGGTCGGTTTAAACAAAATCTCGGTCTGGATTCAACCAACCTGTTGAGTATGAATAGTGACAGCACTGTGGTTGAAACAAAACCTTGGTCAGGATTTGTACTTTCTGGACCTGAACTTTACACCTCTGCTAAAGAACAAGCAGAATTGCACGTTTTGAAGGGACTTCCTCAGATCGCAGTGATGGCCTGTTGGGGATGTGAGCCGATGTGAGGGTAAAGAAAATGGGGAGAAATGGACATCCACCTCTGTCGGAAGCACGCCTCGCTAGTACTCTGTGACTCTATACACTGAACTGCTCAGTTGAAACAAAGTCTTGGTCTGGATTTTTATTTTCCGGACTGGAATGTCCACGTCTGACTTCCAGGAAATTAGATATTACGATTAGCTACTAATTGCAAGCACATCAGATCACAAAGTGATGGTTAATGAACCAAATTAGATTTTCAGTAATGTTTTTTGGGAATATGTTGACAGGAAATCAGTGTTAATTATAAGCATGTACAGAAAAAATAACCCAGTTACTGAGCATTTAGTGCTCTTAACACCATATTTGAACTCTGTCATATATTAAACTAGGACAGCAATTATGAGCTATAAATGCTCATTTCAGACCAATATGGCATTATCCTACTGTTTATGACTCTTGAGGACTGCGGGCATATTGAAGAATGGCTCCTTTGTTTGACTCGAAGGAGGCTGGGAACAAGAAATCTTACTGAGAACGCTGATTTTCTGGACATTTTCTGCGTAGGCAGTAGGAACTTAGTAGCTGAAATAGTGGTCAAAAGAATGGTTCTGCATTCTCATTTGTTTATTGTATAGTTCTTGCCATTTCAAATATGTTTGTTGAACTTTCATATGTAGAAAATAAAGCGTATGACCAAATGATGATGGATATGGTCACATGATGATGGACATGGTCACATGATGATGGACATGGTTACCTCTGCCTACCCGTGAAGTAACTCCTCTTCTTTATCCCCCGTCTCTGCAGAAGGATGTGAAGGCAAACCCCCGTGATGTTCAGCAGGTCTCAGAGGCCACGGATTATCTTCTGGAGAGCCTAGGTGCATTGGCGGTGGAGGTAGGGAATCTCGACTTAACGAGGCCCTCCAGCTTGTTCTGTCCCTAATGACTTCTGCTACGATCAGCACCGCCTGACAGTCTGATCCCACTCAGGAATCCTTGAAAAAGGCTTGAGATGTCCTATGGATGGATGGATGGATATATGGATGGATGATAGAAACTTGGCATCCAGTAGCTTGCACATATAAAACATCACAATGCAAAACAACAGGAAAAAGAATAATAAGCTAGTCAAACTGCCAGTAGTGACAATAATAAGCATAATATTAATGATGACAAATATACAAGGGAATGTGCAGGAAGATACTGTAATTTATGGCTTCCTGTAAATGTTATAATACAATAAAGCCAAAAATATTATATGTATTTATAAATACTATGAATACTATACATGTTTGTAAGGGAGGTAGAGGATTTGCTGCCTGTCCCAGTGTGTGTGGGGAACTGGACTCGGCCACTGAGTCTCCGTTGCTTCCTTTCTGTGGCCACTGGAGCGGATTTGGTTGCCCAGGGAGTGGATAAGCTGACTGGCTCCCCCCCCCATTCCTTCCCTCGGCATTTGTGTTTTTGCCTCGACTCGCTCGCACCTTTCATGCCTTTCTCTTACGTGGGTGTTGAGATAAAAAGGATAAAAGGTAAATTACCTGACAGGGAAGGTGGATACTGTGGATAAAGTTGTTCCAGTAATTAAGTGTCCATTGCAAGGTTTGCACTGGCGAATTGGGGAGAAAACCTTTGTCCAGATGAGCTGTAGGAAGCCGGTGGCCTGCCCCACTCCCCCTACACCCTTTGTTATTATGGGTGCTAGAGTGAAAGACCTAATATCACTGGAGGGTCGGCCGCAGGGTCAGTCAGGCTGGTGCTTGGGGCGTGCGGAGGGGGTGACCAGCACCTGCTTTGCTCTGACAGACATCTGGCTTCATTGAGGGGCAACAGAGGACAGCTTGCGTGAGGGTGTGAGGGCTTTGTGCGGCAAGACTCTGAAACGTCTTTCAGATGTGTGTGTGTGTGTGTGTCTGCCTGTGAGGTTCTCTGAGGATATGTAGGACTGTCCTGGCTCAGTTTGCCTGAGGAGTCGGGGGCAGGCCTGCAGGTCAGGGTATTGGCAGTGTGAGATCCTAGGTAACCTAACCCAGTCAGAACCCCCCCCCCCCCCCCCCCCCCCCCCCCCCCCCCCCCCCCCCCC
>JAODKM010000016.1:8412835-8442790 GCA_026780845.1 Petrocephalus sullivani | reverse complement strand
GGCCCGCAGGTCAGGGGCTTGGCAGCGGCGACCCCCCGCTACCCTACCCCCCCCCCCCCCCCCCCCCCCCCCACCACCACCTCCACCATGCTGCCCCTGTGCTCGCAGGGATACCCTTATACAGTCAAGCACAGCTGACAAAGCAAAACTGACGAATCAGACACAGCCATAAAGAACAATGCAGATACTGATAAATGACAAATAAAAAGACAGTGAATAAAACTAATTTGCTGGAAGACATACAGACCAGATCAGGAAAAAGCAACCTCTCTTTAATCCTACCCCCAGCCCTCCCAACTCGAGTTCGCTTTGTTCCCTGGCTGACTTGCCGTTGAACTCCAGTAACCTCACTGCATCTGTGGGAGGGAGGGCACTTGAGGTCGTTCTCAGATTTCTCAGTCCCTTGCAATACAGTGCCTCCGGTGAGCTCATACTCAGGAGCTCCTGTGGAGTGGAGGCAGCTTTTGTTTGTTTTTTTCATCTTTGGAGGGTTGCCCCAGCTGTCCGCACCCTTTATTGTAACGGAGAGCATGTGACAGCCAACCTTTTAGCTTAACAAGCAAAATAAGTTTAGCCCGGGCTGATGGCACCGTGACAGCTTGCCATTTTCGGCAACATCATATCAAATGTCTTCGCTGCTCTTCCTGACAGTTACTAAGCAATTTACTAAATCATTTATCAAGGGTGCATCAGCATGGCCGGTCGTCCTCTCTTGTGATGTCACCTGCAAACTTCACTTCCTGAAATCTAGTACAAGTGTGGTTGCTTAAACCTTAAGAACTACGCCCCTGCTGCCCAGCAGAGGTGTCAGATTGAGACCAGCGCACCGTTTTTTTTTTTTTTTTTTCTGTTTGCACGACAGTAACCCTTGTTCCCAGTTGCCGCTCTTCTCCTCTTCCCTTTCGCGTGCTCTTTGTCCCAGCCCAGCATCCTGTGCACGTTCACTGCGGGACAGTTGGCAGCCAGCTGCCTGCCCTTTAAAAAAAAAAAAAAATCATGTGATTCCTAACACAATGCAATATGCCGAATGAAAGAAACCCAAAACGTTGTTTTCATTGTTCGAAGAATCTGTCTTCTGTTACATTGTATCGGAGTGGGACAGAACATGTCGCTTCATGCCTCTATGTAGCTAAATCGCTCTTCAGCCTGGCAGGTGAGGCACGTTCAGGCAATGTCGGGTGCCGTCTGAATGAAAGCCTGTGGTTGGATAAGTTCTTGGTATGGGATTGTTTCACTGTCCAATATGAAAGCAAAACTAAGACTACAAATTCTTTCTATTTTATTCTTCTTTTTATCACTTCCATTTGTGATGCCCTTGTGTAAGGGTGTTAACGAACTATAAAATCAGTTGAATTGATCTTTCACTCTTACACAAAAGAACAATCTCTGAAAATGGGAAGCCATTAATACTAAGTGTCCTCAGTTATAATTTACGAGCCCCGGTACAATAGTGTCCCCCCCATGCCCGTGTCGTGTTTCAAAGCGAGCGCATGCTTCACAATGACGCCCCCGTGTCTGGAAATCCTTCCCACAGCTGGCCAGCATGAAGAGCTGGACGGACATGCGCAGCGAGATCCTATACCTGACGGAAAACGTCAACGACTCTCCCACCCAGATGTACCAGGCGGTGTCGCGCATCGTCTGCGGGCACCCCGAGGGCGGCGGCCTCAAGATTAAGTCCCTCAACTGGTATGAAGACAGCAACTACAAAGCGCTGTTCGGCAACCACAACGACAGCGAGGATGAGCCCGTTTCCGTCTATGACAACTCCTCATGTGAGTCCGCTGCTGAGGTCATCAAGCGTGACTCGTCAGCCCCAGCTTCCCATATCGAACTGTTGGCTTCCTCAAAACTTCCAAGTAGACACTAGGTCGTGCAAAAAAGCTTTCGCTCCATCACATTCCAGGATGAATTTCAAATAAAAATGCATATAAAATTTAGCTTTTAGCCAGACAGCCAGTAGCATAAATCATTGCCGTCATACATTCAGTCAGTCGATCACAGTGCTCTATTGAGCGTAGTCCATCTTTAGCAGTGTTCAAAGCAGAATATTACTATCTAATTGAATGTTATTGCTGGTCACTATCCCCCCTCTACTGTTTATTGCTACTCAGACCGAACTGTTCAGCTATGAAACACGTGTATCAAATGTATTAAATAAATATGTTTGATCACCCAGCTCCATACTGCAATAACTTGATGAAGAAGATGGAATCCAGTCCCATCTCTCGCATGATCTGGAGAGCCTTGAAGCCACTGCTAGTGGGCAAGATCCTTTACACTCCTGACACCCCTGCTACTCAGAAGATAATCAAAGAAGTAAATATGTTTTCCCTCATTGTCCTTATTAGCTTGTAGTAGTAAAATTATTTTGATAAATCAGTACTTACATGACCTCAGAAGTGTTCTTTATATATCAATAGCTCATAACCCTTTGGCTTGTGCTCTTCCAGGTCAACAGAACTTTTCAGGATTTAGGGATCCTCCGAGACCTGGGTGGCATGTGGGAGGAGATTAGGCCAAAGGTGTGGGACTTCATGGAAAACAGTGAAGAGATGGACCTTGTCCGGGTATGTTAGCATGAGCCAGGAGCTCAGGGTGGGGGCAGGTTGGGATTCATACGTGAGACGGACAACCCAAAAATATGGTGACCTAGAAATCCTGACATATATTCAGGGTCTCTGTTGATTCCAGTTTGGTAAGTATCAACTTTAGGAGTATTGGTTTAAACCAGTCTTTCCCGATCCTGCCAGGAGCTGTATGGGAGCAAAAATGTGGATGGTCTGAGGTTCTCCGAGGACTGGATTAGGAAACACTGTTTCAAACTGGAGAGAGGATGTGTATTCTAAAACCGTAGGCTATATAATAACATGATTGTCTAGGCTTTCTGGCCGTTACCAGTGGTGTTTAAATGCTAGTTAAATAATACAATCATGAATAGACTGTTGTTACTGTGCATTGGATCAGTGCTTTTTTGTCATTTAGGGTGTTTCTAATAGCAGACTTTTTTTTTTTTACTCAGATCGGACGGTAGTATACAGAGTGTTTTTTTAGTTCTTGGTAAAATTAGTAAAATTCTTAGTAAAAATGCATTTTCGCAAAAACACGAGAATGGGATGGTCTGTTACTGCTTGACGTAAAAAATTCCTGCGAGAAGCACAGCTTAATTCTCAGCACACCAGTACCTTTTATTTTCCAAAAAATGACTGCGTTGCAAAAGAGGTCAAACTAAGTTATTACAAAGACGGAATGGTTAATGGTTGTCAACTGCATGAAACAAAAACCGGTAGATTACTCTTACACCACCATTTGGTAGTTTAATTGATATTACAATAATGAAATTTGTCTTATGTCAGTCATGCCCTGTAGCACCACTCAGTGGCCAGATGTGATATATTCAGACGTCTGCAAAACTCATGGCCAGTTATCTGGTGCTGTCCATCCATTAGTATGATTTTTTTTCTCTCTCTGCATCATCTCACATAGACCCTGCTCCAAAACAATGCCAGCGCCAGCTTCTTCAACGCCCAGCTTCAAGGCACACAGTGGAAGGTGGAAGATGTATCCAGCTTTCTGGCCAAGCAGTCTGAAGACACACGCCCGCCTGGGACAGCCTTCACCTGGAGGGACGTTTTTAACGAGACTGATCTGGCCGTGCAAGCCATTACACGCTTCATGGAGGTGCGTGACTGTATTCAAACATGCAGCATGCAGCTGACCCATACAGAAGGCTTTTGGTTTTGCGGCAAAGCATGCTGGGAAATCAGGAAGTGAAACTAGATCTATGTCCAGAGGCTTGTCAAGGTATTAGCCAAGTAGTCAGTGAAATGAATTTCATATTTTGAAGGCTTGCTTGGGTAAGCTCATATCAAAGAAGCTCATTTCATTTAATGATGTATCCCTTTTTCTTAATAAATTTCAGGACCATCGAACGAATTACACTAAGAAAAAATTTGCCTACCACCCCTGATTTAAATGCTACTTATACAATTGTTCTATGACTACATTGAAAATAAACCTAGCATAACATTGTATTGTGGATACTGGGTACAATACATTAACTAATACTGGTTAGGTGATTCCTTTTGATTAAACACAACTAAATCTCCACATCTGAGTTACATGTCCTTTTCTTGTATTGTCTTTAGTCTTAAACTCTTGAATAGCAAGGCTGCTGTATTGCAGAAGAAACATTAAGTACCTTCTAAATGTCTCATAGATTTTATTCAATCAAATAGCACTTTTTGCCAAAAGCAACTTATAGTAGAGAGTACTGTTCCAATTTGGGTGTGTTCTTTGGGAGTTGAACCCACAACCCTTGCATTGCTAACTTAAAGCTGTACCGACTGAGCTACAGGATGTGACCTGATTTTGACCTGGTGCTCTTTCTTTCACTCCAAAGTGTGTCAATTTGGATAAACTGGAACCAGTGGCCAATGAGGAGAGGATGGTAAACAAGTCAATGGGGCTTTTGGATAACAGGCAGTTCTGGGCAGGCATTGTTTTCCCAGACATTGAGTCCAACAGCTCAGACCTTCCTGCCAATGTCAACTATAAAATTCGCATGGATATAGACAATGTGGAGCGGACCAACAAGATCAAGGATGGGTAGGCGTTGGCTCTTTTTTTAATGTTGATTGTATACTAAGTATGTCCCAATGCATGTGAGAATAACATTAGCTGCCATTCTGGATGGTTAATCTCCAAACTTCCAGCCAGGTGTCTAGTTTGTTAGCTAAATAGCTTCATGCTGACCATTTGCTGTCTTCCCACTGTGTAACTGGCTCATTTGTTTGGGAAAATATTTCTGATTTCTTCCTCTCTTGACTGAAGGTACTGGGATCCTGGTCCTAGAGCTGACCCATTTGAAGATCTACGCTATGTTTGGGGGGGATTCTCCTATCTCCAGGATGTCATTGAGCATAGCATCATTCGTGTGCTCACCGGTAGCAGAGAGAAGATGGGTGTCTACATCCAACAAATGCCATACCCCTGCTATGTGGATGACGTGTAAGTGGAATCCAGAAGCTCTGCAAAAGCACATTGACCTCTAAATACAATTATGGAAATTTTAGAGGTGCCAGTTTACCTGCGCTGCAGACACAGTGAGAAAACCCAAACAAATAGTCACCAGTGGCTGAACCATCTAGTCAACTCTTACGATTCCTCTTCTTACCTCTGGCCCAGGTTCCTCCGTGTGATGAGCCGTTCCATGCCGCTCTTCATGACACTGGCTTGGATGTACTCTGTGGCCATCATCATCAAGGGCGTGGTCTACGAGAAGGAGGCCCGCCTCAAGGAAACCATGAGGATCATGGGATTGAACAATGGCATCCTTTGGTTCAGCTGGTTCATCAGTAGCCTGATTCCCCTCCTAGCCAGTGCTGGTCTTCTAGTTCTTGCCCTTAAGGTACAACTTCTCTAAAGCCCACTCAGCGGCGATAGGTCTGAGTGAGGGGCCCACTGAAGTTATATTGACCTGTTTTGCTCTGCCCGGCTCCACAGATGGGAAACCTCCTGCCCTACAGCGACCCCGGGGTGATCTTCCTGTTCTTAGGCTCCTTCGGCGTGGTTACCATCATGCAGTGCTTCCTCATCAGCACTGTCTTCTCCCGTGCCAACCTGGCAGCTGCCTGTGGAGGCATCATCTACTTCACCCTTTATCTTCCTTATGTGCTTTGTGTGGCCTGGGAAGATTACGTCGGCTTCGGCTCCAAAGTTATAGCTGTAAGTAATATTATGAAGATATGGCATCTCATTCAGGTTCCTTCTACCCGTCTTGTACAAACATTGTGGTATATTTTACCGCCCCTTAGAGTCTGCTGTCTCCTGTGGCATTTGGCTTTGGCTGCGAGTACTTTGCTCTGTTCGAAGAGCAGGGCATGGGCATCCAATGGGACAATCTCCTGTCCAGCCCCATGGAAGAGGACAGCTACAGCCTCACGACCTCCATTACCCTCATGTACATCGACTCTGTCCTTTATGGACTCATGACCTGGTACATTGAAGCAGTCTTTCCGGGTAAGCGGCGCCTCACAGTGGTGGCCATTGGCGGCCTCGGTGTCGCATTGTGGCTTTCCCTTCTCTAACGTTTGGCTCGGTGTTTTTAGGCCAGTATGGGATACCCCGGCCGTGGTACTTCCCCTTCACGAAATCTTATTGGTGCGGAGAAAATACCAACAAATTGGCAGCAGAATTGCAAGGCAAACAAGGCAACGCAGAAGGTATGGTAGCACAATGATGTATTCTTTATGCATATGATGTACAAAATTCATGAGCTCCATTGTTATCGTTAGCCCTCTGACCTCATGCCACTCATTCACACCCACTGCACCAGCTGTCTGTATCGAGGAGGAACCGGCACACCTTCAACCGGGTGTTTACATCAAGAACCTAGTGAAGGTGTATAGCCACGGGAACAAGTTGGCCGTGGATGGGCTGACGCTCGGCTTCTACGAGGGCCAGATCACTTCTTTCCTGGGCCATAACGGAGCGGGCAAGACCACCACCATGTAAGCTGCAGGCACCATAATAACAGGAGTGAATAGAGATTTCTGCTTTGTCCTTCTCTGTTTCTGTTTTCAATGCTTGACACCACATTGTGTGTCTCTGTGTAGGTCGATCCTAACCGGCCTTTTCCCCCCAACATCGGGGACAGCATATATCATGGGCAGGGATATCCGCTCCGAGCTGAGTGCAATACGACGAGACCTGGGCGTGTGCCCCCAGCACAACGTTTTATTCAGCATGTATGTGTCCTATCCTGGTCTTAAATGAGGGCCAGTTTCTAACTGATTTTTAATGACTGATGACCTCAGTAATAGCCAAAAGGCAAACTTAGATATATAACTAAAATTAATTTTTATCATTTTCTTGATGATCTTGCTGGAACAAAGTGCAAATTTTGTGCTGCTCAGAATTCGGAATGTTTTCAAATGATAGCTAGAATTTGCCATAATTGAATTGATTATTGGTTGACACTGGTTTGCTGAGGGTTGACTTTGTTCCTGTATTGACCAGGCTGACCGTGGAGGAGCACATTTGGTTCTATGCTCGTTTGAAGGGCCTCTCTGAGGAAGAGGTGAAGGCTGAGATGGAGCAGATTGTGTTGGACCTTGGCCTGCCACACAAACGCAAGTCTAGAACAAGCCAACTGTCTGGTAAGGAAACTGGTCCTTGCTTCCTTTCTAAGAATTCTCTGATAATATGGATTAGATGTAACTAGAGAAGAACGAGGCCTAAAGATCACAGCTAACTGTGCTATGTCTTTGACTTCCAGGTGGAATGCAGCGGAAGCTTTCAGTGGCACTGGCATTTGTTGGCGGATCTAAAGTCGTCATCCTGGATGAGCCTACTGCTGGGGTGGACCCTTACGCCCGAAGGGGCATCTGGGACCTGCTACTGAAGTACAGGCAAGGTCAGAATCATCTTGTTGGTCAAATATTCATGTACCATGGATGGATGTAAGTAGACCGTTATACCACATTTGGCTTTCATCTCTCTTCAGGCCGTACCATCATCCTCTCCACACACCACATGGATGAGGCTGACATCCTCGGGGATCGCATTGCCATCATCTCCCATGGCAAGCTGTGCTGCGTGGGATCCTCACTCTTCTTGAAGAACCAGTTAGGCACAGGCTACTACATGACCTTGGTCAAGAGAGACCACGATCTCTCCCTTAGTAGCTCTTATCGGAACTCAAGCAGCACTGTGTCCTACATCAAGAAGGTAAAATATAAATATAGCATATATAACAGCCCACATGGAGGCTTCTGTTCTTTCCTAGAAAATAAAACTTTCTTACCTTTTGACAACTTGACTATTGTACATGGTATTGTCAGATTTTTTTGATTACAGATGTTTTATGTTGGTATTGCAGGATGACACTGTGTCCGAGAGCAGCTCTGATGCAGGCCTCGGTAGTGACCAAGAAAGTGAAACCACCACAATTGGTAAGCGTGTTCTGCTAACATCACTCGGGAGGTTCTCATCTAGGCTTCTTGTGGCCGATAAGAACAATAACATGGATTTCTTGATTATCTCTTCAGATGTCTCCCTCATCTCCAACGTGATCTTCAAACATGTCCCTGCCGCACGCATGGTGGAGGACCTGGGTCATGAGCTCATCTACGTGCTGCCGTATGAGTCAGCCAAAGACGGAGCCTTTGTAGAGCTCTTCCATGAGTTGGATGACCGCCTGTTTGACCTAGGAATCTCCAGTTACGGAGTCTCTGACACCACCCTGGAAGAGGTAGGGGACAGTATCCATCAGCATCTCCTTCATGCTGTTTAAAGTAGTGCCCATTTCTGGAAGGAAACATAAGTTTTTATGTCTTTTGATGTTCCAAATTTGTATCCATTTATTGTAGATCTTCCTGAAAGTGGCAGAAGACAGTGGAGTGGACACTGAAATCGTATCAGGTGAGATATTGTTAGCTTCTTTCAGCAGCCTTTCTATTGATCTTTGTCCAGGATTCTTCACATGGGTTTATTTGTGCCCCTGTAGATGGCACTGTGCCAGTACGCAGACACCGCAGACATGCCTTTGGTGATCACCAGAGCTGCCTCCGACCCTTCACTGAAGACGATGGCTTTGACTGCAATGACTCTGAGGGGGACCCAGGTATTAATCCATTCATATTCTATTTTACATCATCATACATTCTGCTTTGTGTAAATGTATGCACTTTTTCCACAAGGCCTAATACTATTTGACCTCTATAGAATCCCGGGAAACAGACTGGCTAAGTGGAACGCATGGAAAGGGGTCACATCAAGTCAAGGGCTGGAGTTTGAAGAGACAACAGTTTGTGGCCTTGCTGTGGAAGCGATTGCTATATGCTAGCCGCTCCCGAAAAGGCTTTTTTGCCCAGGTGATTATACCTAAATGGCCACTGATATGAAGAATAAGCTTGTTTACTTCATGGTGGTCAATGTAAACCTTGATGCTGGTTGGTGGTAGGAAAGCCAAGGTTGTGCAAAGCCAAAATATGGTCTATAAGTTCTGCAATGAACATCCTCCTTCCAGATCGTTCTGCCCGCTGTGTTCGTGTGCATCGCCCTGGTATTCAGCCTCATCGTCCCTCCCTTTGGAAAATACCCCAGTCTGGCCTTACAGCCCTGGATGTATGAGGAGCAGTTTACTTTCATCAGGTACAAGCAATGGAATTTACTTGATAATGTGGCATTTTATTCAAGTGCTCTGTTTGCATATTGCATATAATTACTGCATATAATGGTCTCATTTGAGGCTAATAATATATAGAGCTAGGTAATGATAAATCATTTATACATACTGAAGCCTACTTGGTGTCATGTGATGTGTTTTTCCATTCAGTATTTTTTGTTTGTACCATCGCCTTCAAATAGCAACGATGCCCCCGAAGATTTCAGCACGCAGTCGTTATTAGATGCCTTGACAGAACATCCTGGGTTTGGAACTCGTTGCATGGAAGGGGACCCCATACCGTAAGTTCCACTCCAATTCTAGTCATCTGAAACCATAGCAACAACAGTACATCAATAATGACAAATACAACGATTGAGTATCATTCATGATGTTCAAACATCAGAGGTTGGAAATATGCCACGGTGTGGTGATGGCTGCAGCTGACATGACCTATAATACCACCGCCCTCTCTGATAGGGGTATCCCTTGCGAGAAAGTTGATGACGTCTGGACCACCCCAGATGTCCCAGGCAGCTTGCAAGAGGTCTTCCTGAATGGGAACTGGTCCATGGAGAACCCCTCCCCATCATGTCAGTGCAGCTGTGGCAGCCGGAAAAAGATGCTCCCTGAGTGTCCCCCTGGGGCCGGAGGCCTTCCACCACCCCAGGTCAGTATCTACGTCTGCCACTCAGGAGCTCTGCTTTCTGCTCGTGTCAGACACAGAATGATCATAAAACAAAGAGAACCGTAAGCCTGGGGGTGTAGGAATTGGGAATGTCTACCACCAATATATAATTTGGCTTCATCCACCCCCCCACAAAAGATAGATCTCTGCATTTCAGTTACTAAGTTGTGTCCCCCTCCTAATATCGAACATCCCTTGCTCTCAGCCTCCAGAAAGTGTAGATGAGAGTGATTTCAGTATATCTGATCTTTATACCATAAGAAGTAGCTCTTCATTATTCGTTTCATTCTTTTACAGATTAAATTCAGTCAAACTGATACCTTGCAAAATCTGACTGGGAGAAACGTGTCAGACTACCTGGTGAAAACTTACGCTCAGATCATTGGGAAGAGGTACAGCTTTGCGAACTGAGTAAAATGGTTTGCCTTTCACATTTGCATTTTCTGTTTAATATCATTCATTAAATATGCATTTTTTTTACAGTTTGAAGAACAAGATTGGAGTTAATGAATTCAGGTAAATGGTGTCTTTTTTGTACAGTAAGTTTACTCACTGTTTAAGTATCATAATCTAACATCTAGACTCAATGCACGCTATCCAGGTATGGTGGATTCTCCCTGGGTGCTAGAAGCTCCCAGGTTATTCCTCCAGCCAGTGACGTCAAAGATGCAATCTCCCGCATCAGGAACATGATCAGCCTGGAGCCGGTATGGGACGCATTTGTTTCTCCAGCATTACTCACGAACCGCATGGCTTAGCATCCGTACTAAGTGCTCATGGGAGTTTTACTTACACAAAATGATCTGAGGGCAGAAAGATAAATGATTGATTCAGAGCGATAACCAATCATATCAGATCCGCCTCCTCTACAGGCTGATGGGTAATCTCTCTGAACCAGTCGTTTTTCATTCAGTAAAACTCCCACGAGTATACTAAGCGTATCGTGTGTACATATGTCTCATGCCCTCTGTCATTCAACAGGGGATGGCAGCCGACCGCTTCCTGAAAAGCTTATCACACTTCATCCAGGGCCTGGATACAAAGGATAACGTCAAGGTCAGTTAGGAGAATGAACAACACCCCATTTGGCTTCCAGCCAGTGTTTCTCAACTCGGTCCTCAGGGACTCCCGGGAAGCCCAGTTGTTTACTCCTTGACAGCTCCCAACACACAAACAAGAACAGCGAATACCTGGCTCCTGTGTGTTGGGGGCTGGGAGGAAGCCAAAATGTGGGCTGTCTGGGGGTCCCTGTGGACTGGGTTGAGAAACAACTTACTAAGATATACTTACACCCCCCAGAATCACTGAATGTTCCTTTTTTCTTTGGTTATTTTGCTCTGTTGCCCAGTTTTAGTGCATTATAATCTTCCAGAGATTAAATGCCCAGCACATTAATGTGTTTAGGCTTTTGACATGACCGCTATAGCGGGTCCCCTTTCCCACGGACCATCACTATTAAAATATCCAGCAATCATGTCTCCTAAACAGTTGGGATACTGTAAATAGGTATTGTATATAACTGACAGTATCACAGGAAATGGCTGCATTAAATGAGAAGGACATAAAATGGTCAGCTTTAAACGAAGCCCTGTTGTATTACGTTCATTATAACAAACCTTGGGGCCGCGGTTTGGATTTTGAAGACCATTACAAAAGGGGGAAGTGTGTTTCCGTCAGGCATAGATCTCGCTTCTCCTACAGAGATGTGATCCCTGACTGTGACACTTCTTCCCCTGGTCACTTCCAGGTTTGGTTCAACAACAAAGGCTGGCATAGTATTGGGGCCTTTCTCAATGTGATTAACAATGGCATCCTGCGGGCAAACCTCCCTCCGGGCAAAGATCCCAGCAAATTCGGCATCACGGCCTTCAACCACCCTCTGAACCTCACCAAGGAGCAGCTTTCACAAGTGGCCCTGTAAGTTTCATATTTCTGTGCCTTTCCCAAAATGCTTGCAAGGAGAACATCTGTCCCTCACCAGTACCGGAGGGGACAATGGGATCACTTGTTAAAACGTATTAGACCATTTGTTGGAAACTTCCGAATATCATGTTTGGAGGCGAAATATAAACACACAGGAACAGTAACGAGTCTCATTATACAATATGTCTTTAATTTAATCCTGTTTTCTCTTTTTAGGATAAATCCATTAAGTATTTATAGTAATGAAAATACAAGTCTGTGTATAATCTGTCACGGAAGCAGAACCCCGCTGCCAGGCAATAAAAGGCTTTTATAACAGAAAAGCAAACATAAAACAGGAAACAAAAACGTAAAATTCCAAGTTTGTTAACCAATATAAGAGTGTTACTCTATCTCTCTGGATCTGTGTTTCTCAACCTGGACCTTCGGTACCCGCAGACCATCAACTTTATTGCTCCGGAGCTTGGAGGCAGCAAAAACATGGACTGTCTGTGGGTCCCCCAGGACCGACTTGAGAAACACAGCTGTAGAGGACCTTATTTAAACCTTAACTGGTTTAACAAACTGAGCTTTGTTAACTGGAAAAAAAACTATAGGCACATGGCTAGGGATCAGTTACACTGGTAATGCGAGACATCACCCATTACCTACAGTTGGCTGATGGTACATTCTACTGTCTCCTTCTACCTGCTGCCAGGATGACCACCTCAGTGGATGTGCTGGTGTCCATCTGTGTGATCTTCGCCATGTCCTTCGTGCCGGCCAGCTTTGTGGTCTTCCTCATTCAGGAGCGTGTCAGCAAAGCCAAGCACATGCAGTTCATCAGTGGTGTGCAGCCCTTCCTTTACTGGCTGGCAAACTTTGTCTGGGATATGGTGAGTCACACCACCATCAGCTGTAGCGACTTAGCAGCTCTGGCGTTTGCCACGGCACTTCGTGTTTCTTTTGTCAGGCTGCAGTGATTCCCTGCTCAGTGCCTCGTCTTTTCCTTTTCCAGTGCAACTACGTCGTCCCAGCCACACTGGTCATCATTATTTTCGTCTGCTTCCAACAAAAGGCCTATGTGTCCTCCACCAACCTGCCTGCACTGGCCCTCTTGCTTCTTCTCTACGGGTAAGTCCTCTCAGGAGCTAACCCCCATCCCTAGCTTGTGGGAGTTTTACTTACATAAGTTTTCTGAGGGCAGAATGAAAAATAATTGATTTGGAATGATACCCAATCAGATTGTAGAGGAGGCGGGTCTAAGCATCAAGAGTAGGTGGGACTAAGACATCTGATTGGCTGGTCTGACATCTAACACATGATCTGATTGGTTATCTCTCTGAACCTCTCATTTTTCAATCATTTTTCTATCCCTACAGCAGGCTCAGGCTCAGATGTTTCTTTCCCAATTGTCAACATGCATCAACATTTGACCTTTCTGTTTCAGGTGGTCCATCACCCCCTTGATGTACCCTGCCTCATTCTTCTTCAAGATTCCTAGCACAGCCTATGTGGTGCTTACCAGTGTCAACATCCTAATTGGCATCAATGGCAGTGTGTCCACATTTGTCTTGGAGCTTTTTGGTGGCAGTGTAAGTGGATGTTAACCATACAAGGACTATGGGTTAAACCTTAAGCACCTGATAGTCTCCATATTCTCATCTCCACCCCACATCTGACATTCCCAACATCTTTTCTCCATACAGAAATTCGGTGGAGTCAACGACATCCTGAAGAACGTCTTCCTGATCTTCCCCCACTTTTGCCTGGGTCGAGGCCTCATTGACATGGTCAAGAATCAAGCGATGGCCGATGCCCTAGAGAGATTTGGTATGGAAGTCTTCATTGTTATTACTTGGTGGATGTTCTGTTTGAAAATATTCCATAAGATGCAAGTTCACGCAAGGCTTCCACTCCCCAGGGGAGAGACGTTTCCAGTCTCCACTGGCATGGGACATGGTGGGCAAGAACCTTTTTGCGATGGCTCTAGAGGGTGTGGTCTTCTTCCTCATCACCGTTCTCATCCAGTACAGGTTCTTCATTAAACCGAGGTAAGTTCTTGTCCCATCTCATGTTATGTTCCACCCCTCATGATCTTGATGCCACAGAGCCTAACTAGGAAGATCAAATGAACCTTGGTACAAACCGTTCCCACACAACTCCGCTCTTCAGGTCATGGAACACCAAACTGAACGCTTTAGGAGAGGAGGATGAAGATGTGGCCAGGGAGAGGCAGAGGATCCTGGGTGGAGGGGGCCAGTCTGACATCTTGGAGTTACGTCAGCTCACAAAGGTTGGTGGTGGGGGGGGTTACCTGTGGCAGAATTGTACTGCGACAAACATGTTTAGCCCACCAACGGACAGAATTTTCTGTAAGATAATGCTGTAAGGGATTCATATAAATATAGAACTCGATGTAAAGTATATTTTACATATTTATGTATGTGTATCATTTTTGTTTATGTAATTTGCGTTAAAATGGATTACTTAACCAAGTATCATAGAAAAAGGGCCGCAGAACTTAGCATAATAGTACTCGTCTCCTGCTAATGACTGTAGAACACCGACTTAAGCCTCTTAGACCGTTGTCCTGATGATGCTTGTTGATGTCTACACAGGTATATAAGAGGAAACAGAAGCCTGCAGTGGATCGGCTGTGTGTGGGCATCCCACGCAGAGAGGTAGCTGCTTACTTCATTTTCCCTCCTGTTTTAGACTCAAGGAGCCTCTACTATAGTGGAGCCTCTGAGACGTTCTGTCTGAATACAGAAAGCAGTTCTGATTGGTTCATTTTTTTTCCTCCCAGTGCTTCGGGCTGCTTGGCGTAAATGGTGCAGGGAAGACAAGCACCTTCAAGATGTTGACCGGAGATTCGATCGTGACTAGCGGAGAGGCCTTCCTGGCTGGGAAGAGGTGAGAGAGTAGCAGATGGGAATCCTTCTTTTATGGAGTGTGCCCCCTGCTGTTCTTGTGAGTGACAGCAGTTTTTTGTCACGCTCACAGCGTGCTGACTGAGATCGACGAGGTGCACCAGAACATGGGCTACTGCCCACAGTTCGACGCCATCAATGAGCTACTGACAGGCCGGGAGCACTTGGAGTTCTATGCCCTCCTACGAGGGGTCCCTGAAAAAGAAGTGTGTGAGGTATGTGGGGCAGGCAGTACTGCAAAGATGAGTCCCGTTGGCCTGTATTGACCTGGCACTTGTTTTCTCCGAATAACCTTCGCTCTCATGTTCTGTAGGTGGCTGAGTGGGGCATCCGTAAACTGGGACTGGTCAAGTATGTGGACAAGAAAGCAGGGAGCTATAGTGGAGGGAACATGCGCAAGCTCTCTACCGCCATAGCTCTCATTGGGGGCCCACCTGTAGTGTTCCTGGTGAGTTGCACGAGCTTGCACAACACAATGACCTTCGGGAGACTTTTGGCTAAGGCCTTTTGAGTCATTATGGTCTTTAAACACTGATAAGAAACAGAGAGGGATTTACTCAACTTTGCAATGTTGGGGTTCCACCGAGACCTGCTAATGTATATGGTTCTCTTTCCCTATAGGATGAGCCTACCACCGGCATGGACCCCAAAGCCCGCCGGGCTCTCTGGAACTGCATCCTCAGTGTCATCAAAGAGGGTCGCTCTGTCGTGCTCACCTCACACAGGTAAGCAGCAATGGTACTGGAAGTTGGCCCAAATCTGGATTTTCATGAGATTGGCCTTCATAAATAAACACCTGCTTCTTGCTGCATTTTGTGTTGGAGGATTATGGGTAAGGGTTTGAGGCACTAGCACACCCCAGGCCCCATCACTCAGAATGTGATTGACGTATAGCTCATCCTCTTTGTGCAGCATGGAAGAGTGCGAGGCCCTTTGCACCAGGATGGCCATCATGGTGAACGGCAGATTCCGCTGTCTGGGCAGTGTCCAGCACTTGAAGAACAGGTTAGTCCATTTTCACCCAAAACGGCATGCCGGTGAACCCTGGGGGTGGCTATAGAATTACATAATGAAGGATTAGTTTAGGTAGTAAGAACATTCCTCTCTGTGGGTGTGCCCAGGTTTGGAGACGGATACACCATCATCCTGCGGGTGGCAGGACCCAATCCGCATCTGGACTTGGTGATGAAGTTCATCGAGGGAGAGTTTCCGGGCAGCACCCTGAAGGAGAAGCACCGCAACATGCTGCAGTACCAGCTGCCGTCCTCCCTCATCTCCCTCTCTCGTATCTTCAGCATCCTGTCAAAGCACAAGGAGCGGCTGCAGATAGAGGACTACTCCGTGTCCCAGACCACGCTAGACCAGGTAGGCCGGCCAAGGGGACTCGCAGCCACATGCTTACCAGGGACGGGAAGCGGTTACGGGGGGCGAGATCAATGAACAAGACCCCAGAGTACATAGATAGGGATGGTTTACAAAAAGCCAAGTACATGAATGGGTAACGCTTTACTTGGGGGGCACAAGTAACTTAACTCAGTCACTACTCAAGCACAAATTACGAACGAATGTAGTAACGCCATGAAATACATGAACTGTTATGATTGATTATTGATTAACAAATATGGGATCAGTATGTAACTAACACAGTCTCTGGTTAATTAATGGGGGGGGTACCCCAAAGATTTTGAGTTGGCCATGTTTGCAGGTTGTGTCTTGTGGGGTAGGTCTGTTTGCCCACATTCATCCGTAATTCTCTTTGGGTTGGTTTTGGCTGCGGTGGAGATGTTTTGCATACTAATTGGTCTCAAGCTGTGCATTGATTGTCATTATTTCCTGTCCTCCCCAGGTGTTTGTCAATTTTGCCAAGGACCAAAGTGACGAGGACCACTCTAAGGACATTTCCATGAGCAGCAAAGATGCCGTGGTGGACATTTCACAATTCAGCTCCTTCCTGCAAAATGAGACAGTGAAGGAGAGCTTCGTTTGATCGGACAAGTTTTCCACCCTCAGCCGGAAGGAAACTGGAACTGCAAAAGCAACTCTCGGACCAAAATGAGAGTTCTTTTTTTTCTTGTGTATTGATGTTGTCTTTTTTCCGTTCCTTTTTTGGCAAGAGGCCAACTGGAGGAGGAACTGAATGCAGAAGCTTCCCGCTGAAAAGGAACACAATGCAAGTCAATGCAAAAAAAAAAAGAAATTCCACTGGTGTTCACAAGGGAGAGCCTGGTGCCCCCTGCTGGTTATCGAGGATAGTGAACACAAAACTTGAATATGCTTATTTCGTTCCTCTGATTTTCACACCTTTGAGTGTGTGAACATGGGGGGCCTGCGACAGATTATACCGTGTGTAATTCCAGTCAGTCACTGCCCACCGTTATAGAGGATATTAGGGCTCAGATCCCACCTTTAGACAAAGGGCAGACGCTGACGTTGAAGAAAAACAATCAGTCAAAACAATGCAAGGCCTTAGGGGAAAAGTTATAAAATTACATTTCTCTGGTTGATTTTTTTTTTGTAATATGTACTTTCATTAATATTTATATGAACATAAATATCTTAACATTTTTCAAACTCGTTTATAAATCTCTGCTGACTAAGATGTAGCTCAGTTTCCAGTGTCTGGTACTCTAGCTCCTGTCTCGTCTACCACTCCGATCAAAACGACGTCAGAAGCGCGGGAAGCACGCCTCGGAATGTACTGTAAAGACAAAAAAAACATCACAGGTTTATATTTTCGGACCATATCTTATCAGTCAGGAGAACTTCAGAGTTCAAATTTTTAAAAATTAAAAAATAAAATAAAAATACCTCAGTAAAGGCCGCAGTGGTGGCTCTTAGTACAGTGCAGTGTTTTCTCAGTTGTGAAAGCTCCATGCAAACTAGCGTGTGTAAATTAGCAATATGTTGAAGGTGGCAGATACTGTGATAAGTGTCGCTCTAACACACAAGCAGGACACGCGTTCAGAACATGGCCCCCGGTCCCCTTAAAGTATTTTAATGTCCATACTACTGGTGTGTCTTGCATCTGACTGCTGTGCTGTAACAAGCCATAATATGTGCCAACGCCAACTTTGGTCTTACGCTCCAGTATCAGCTACACCCTTTTTCCACCTACTGCCATGGTGTGAATTTTCACATCTGAACAAGTCCCACCTGTGATCCTGTGACTCTGGTGGCCGCCACCCAGCACACTGCGATTTGCTACCCCCGTCACCCCACTGTGACCTTTCCAATAAAGTGCCATTGACGTTGTGTCATCTCTCCCATCTGCATTCTGGAAGGCCTGCTGAGCCAATCAGAAAAATGCTTGCTTCTCATTGGTCACAATGTGGTCATGGCAGTTGTGCCGGTGTTCATTCCTAGCACTTTATATTTCATGTTTGAAACTATTTTTTTTTTTATTTGCACTGGAGTACCCACAGACAAGTCTTCTGATTGATGAAAATAATAAAAATTCTACCATGGCCAACCCCTTGCCTTTATAATTGTGCATGGGTTTAATGTACAAAAAATTTTGTGGAAATCTGTTACTTGTACTGTGTCGTACTTATTTATAGAATAAAACTTGACCAATAACAGCCTCTGATGAAAGCTTTGTCTCCTTTCACATCAACCTGGTGGTGCCAGAAAATGGGTTAAGAATTGATCGAGAACAAACTTATATTGCTTTGTTTCTCCTATCATCCACCACCACTGTGTAGCCCCCGCCTGGATGACGCGACGGCAGCCATTCTGCACCAGTACGTTCACCACACAGTAGCTAAGGGGGTGAAGGGGCAGGAGGGAATTCACCAGTTAGATATAGGGTATGGTTAGGAGGGCAGATGTAACAGTCCTGGTCATCCAAAATAAATAAAACCACTACAGAAATACTGGAAAACAGCCTTTTAATACTGTTAAAAGACACTGTAAAGACCAAAAAAAGAGACACACAGGGAACATTCCTATACTCAAATTCCTTCATGTTAATATCAATGCAAATTTAAGTAATTACAAATACTAAGTACATATAGCAATAAAGTAATACTCATACCCAGTTTCAATTGTTCCTGTTAATTGGACCATGACCTTCCTCCCCAAACCAAATCATTGTTCAGCCATTGTGACAAAAAAAAAAAACAGATCCTTCGGTGCCGAGTGTAAATTTCGAAACTGACAGGCACTTTACATCAATAGTAGTATTGTCATGTCAAGCAAGTTTGTTGTAGTATATTTCCATAGACTCTATAACGGCATTAATGCTGTGCTTCAGGTAAACGCGATACATGTCCATCATACTCAAGCACAAGCCACACGCCAGGATCCAGGTACGGTTAGGGCGTGACTGAGGTCGGACGACAAACACTAAAAACACAACGGTAAGGGGCTGTCATCTTCCCAAGAGGATCTGACCTAAAATGTCACAAAAATCAGACCTAAATGTCAAATTAAGGCTTGATCAAATTCACTGAAGTCAGCAGGAACCAAGGACAGGAAGCACCCGCACCGCTCCTCTGGAGATCAGGCCGCTCGTGTGGACCAGTCACGTTCCAGACACGTGGGAAGTGCATGTGCAGCTTCACCAGCGCGGCGTGCCAAGTCCGGCTCCCCCGGACCAAACTCCCACCCCACCCCCTGGGGTGAGGCTCACTGGAGGGGTGAGAATGGAGTGGGGAGCAGGAGCTTGTTACTCTGGGACTCCAAGTACGTCACACTCTCCCTCACTGTGGGGGGGGGGGGCAAAGGGAAACAGGACAAGGGTCGTGACGATAAAGTAAGCGGCCGCCAAATGCCTGAAAAACAAACTGCACATGCAAACTCATCAAAAATCTCCCTGATGGTGTCTGCTGGCACCAGGAAACTGACCACTGCCAGGACACTGTGCTTTCTGAACTTTGTCCCAACAAAAAGTCCACTCTACCAAAACATCCTTCCTCTATTAAATTTTCCCAAGGGGGGGTGGGGGGGGTGGAAGGGGAACCACATGTTCTGAGCCAATCCAGATTTAAAAAAAATGTCTGCTTTACAGAGGGACACGTTTGGGCAGGTGCCCCACAATACTGTCTTTTGTTAATCTCTCATAAACTTTTTTGTCTCTTTTAGAGCAGTCAGCAGATTATTCGATTCTAGAAACTTCTCCGGCTGCTTCTCTGATCGACTCTGAAGCATACTAGAGAAGAATGTATTTTGAAATAAATATGTGAACAATAGTGACTATATAACTGGACAGCGGTTTAACAGATATGTGAATCAGACTTTGTGCAATAAAGCTGACGGGCACGTCAGGACATGTTGCAGTTTATGTAAATGTGTCACCCGTCACCTGCTGCCACCACGCGGGCGTCTTGGTGGGCCGTGTGCCGAATCGCTGCCCGCTGGTCTGGGCTCTCGAACCACCACAGGGCGTGTACTGGGTCGTGGGTAAACACATTTATTAATAACCCCAGAGACAAGCCATCTGGCACATTCCCATTGTAACTGGGCCACCCGCAAAGCCTATTGGGCAGGTGATGTAACTGACCGGTACTAATTAGGCATACCCCGATTCTCAGCCCTCACCTTGGTTGAGGAGTCCGAACTCGCTGTGGAAAACGCCCACCAGATGGGCGTAGCCGGCTCCGGCGTGGGCGCTGACCGCAGCCTGGAAGGCCGTACCCCAAACCGCAGGCCCACCCGGCTTCATCTGAAACGTCGCAAGCTCATACACACCTGGACAAGAAAGCGCGCCCCGCGTCAGCCCATGCGATGGAGGAACGGGCTCCTCCTCTCAGAAACTGGAGACTTCTTTTCATTCAAAGTAACATTTTTCAGGATTTCAGCTGGTCTTACCACCTATATAGATTATTTTGACATTAAAATGATGTTATCCTCATTATCATCAGTGGTCAGTCCCAAACAGACACTCACTAATTTAAGAGCACAAACTCAGCTATAGCATAACACCAAACATCATTTACTAGTTTGGTACCACTGCTACTAAGTACTTATTTTCTGAATTAAAAAATGATCAATAGTCTATTACTATCCTAAATTACATGCTTGTCTGATCACAGGCTTAAGAATTCACCATTATTTGAAAAACAACCATCTAGAACCTTCTTTTCCTTATGGCCACCAAATTCAAAGTCAAAAAGATACCTAGGAATATAACTGGCCTGTACACTTGCCCAGAAGCAGAAGGCAGTGAACACGGGGCCCTCCGATTCACACCACTGACAATCTACCGGCTTTTTCACACTATAATTTAAACAGTACATCTACTCTTGTGAACACTCAAAGGCTGATTAAGCTTAAGACTGAGAGCCGTTGCAGAAGGCAGCCACGCGAGACAATGCCGGAAATTGATGTTACATGTAGAAGTAAATACCATTGGCGTGAGCCAGCCAGCAGATGCCCCGGACAGTCCAGCAGAGTGATCTGCAGTAGCTAAGATTACTGCTAAAATCAATCCGTTAAGAGACCTTTTATCGCTAAACCACTCAACAGCCCCTTCTTAATATAACTGCTGAGAGCAAGTTCCACCAATGATAACAATCATAAATGGTACCTGACAGGAGAGAGCATTTTTCTTCCCCCTAACCTTTATTTAGAGGCCTCTTGATCTTACACCACGGAACCAGGTAGGTGACTTCATTGTCCTGAGAGGTCAGCATGGGCATGGCTTTAGAAATGTACTGTTCCATCCACTGGGGGTCCTTAGCCAGGGCTGCCCGTACTCCTGCCCGCTGGGCGTAACTGTCTGAAGAGGTAAACATGAAGGATGTGATGCGCATTTAAACCACCATGATACATTTGCTGTAGAAATTTCAGCAGGAGACGTGGTTCTGATATGGAAAGAATGTTAAATTAAATCGACTCTGCATGCAAACTCCCCTTTGGTGCGTAGAACACTCACACACACAGACATCAACAAGTGTTGAGGCAGTGAGCACAGATGAATGATTTCTTTGGGCTATTTTAGGGTTTTTGAGAGGTACCTTGAGATACTTTATCTAAGCTTTGCAGAACATTCTATCTTTTGCGACTGCGTTTAACTAATTGCAGCTGATTCTTCTATCTTATCATGTCAAGGTCCGAACGGTTAATAAAACAAAGGTGGGTTCTCGTGCATGTATAGGATTACAGCTTTCCCGCGGAATACATTTCTGCACTCCCTAATGTGTGTGCAAATAAAAAATAAGCCAAATGAGAACAATTTCTGGCTCAGACACCCTTAACATACAGCAATAGCCTTACATCATATATGGTCTCTGCATTTACGTGACATTTTGTTTTGTCTTCGACAAATGCATTATCAGATTTATTTAGAATAAAATAAAATATCAGATTTATTTAGAAAATGTTTGAAATTTTATTTTACAACACAAATGAAACTGAACTTTTGAATTCTGTTCCAAATTACCATATTTTTGTAAGCCAATAAAGAACATAAATTGCTAAAGACAGTAAATAGAAAGAAATTTAAAATATCCAGTTTCATCCTCAGAAATAATATTAGAATGTGAAGCTATCCAAGTCTTGCCCAAGGTGTGATGGCAAACAAATTATATATGGATGGGAGGAAAGAAGAGTGATTTTCCGGGGGGGGGGATCAGGGTTTGGGTGAACTTCCTGGAGTGACAGTGTAAAGTACACGTCAATCTTACATGTCCGAGATACAGAGAGTATGTGCTCAGTGGGTGTGTTTGTTATCTAATTTCACAGCGCTTTAGAATGCTCCTGCCTACACACTCACATTAGTGACCAAGTGTGGCAGATTAAGGCTTATTTTTTTAGTACTCAACCACAATGACTCGCCCACAAAGCATCTTAAAGGTTAAGCGACTTGACTTAGTTAAAGGAGCAGATCAGATGAAGCACTTTTCTCAAGTGGATTTAAACCTGCATGCTTTTAGTCATAATTACGCCATGTTAATGCCCATCCATCAGTCAACCATGTGTCCTCGTTAGGGACTCAGATGAGCCTGGGCCGTCTCCCAGGCAGTACAAGATTGGGCTCTACCTCCTGACAGGATGATGCTTTTTAAGGCAACCCCACCACATATTTCTTAAAGCTGCAGTGTCTACGCTCTCCCGCCTCTCACCATATTTCCAGATGTGGAAGGCCTGGCTGAGGCCACCATACTCCACGCTCCAGTAGCCCACGAGCTCGGAATGAGCCGTGCGTAGGTGGATCTTCTCATGCGTCAGCTTGAAGAAGGCGGCGTTGTGCTCGGGCTTGATGCGGTATGTGCGGAACTCGTAAAAAGTGCCGTGCTGCTGCTGGGGCCCAGTGGAGATGGACACCTGCAACTAGAGGAACCGAACGGGAGAAACACTCCTACTCGTCACAACATCATCCTGCACGTGCATTTAGATACTTTAAAATTTGCAGTGTGAGTCGCTGGCTCCAAGGCGACTGAATTATTTTTTTTATTTTAAGGGACTATTACAACAAGACAGTTTCAATTCACAAAAGGCCAACTGAACTGTACAAAAAATACAAACACATAAGAAAAGTGCTACCTTATTAGTCACTTTCACATAGGCTAACTAGTGGTGCACCAATGAGAACATTTTGTCCGATACCAATATATTTATAGTTTGTGATGGACAAATTGATGCCTCACGATACATTTGTTTTTTTATTTACCCCGCTAAATAGTGCTCGGTTTGCTTTTGGGCATGCTTTGTGCCCGTTTTTGAACAGAGAGCACCACCTAGTGGAGTCAAAAAGTACAGCAAATGGTTCAAGAATGGTCTTTTTTTGTTCATGGCTGATTTTAATAATAAAAACTGCAACAGATATCGATCACCGGCTAACCTCTGAGCCACTTACCGAGTGGGGGACAGGTCTGATTTACTAATGAATTATAAGAATGACACAGGGCAGTACTTTGAGACCTCTGATTAAAGAAGAATGAGCTGTTGAAATCCCTCATCCTTTACAACGGAAAGAGGCCAATCATTTCAGTAGGTGTGTCATTAGCTTAAATGTCGGCTATATCGGTCAAAACTGAAACATCGGATGAATGTCAATGTCATGGTTTAAGAATATCAGCTGATACCAACAACCGATATATAGTGCATTACCAAACTAGTTATTTAGCTATTCGGTTGCTACCATAGGTAGCAACAAAAAAAAAACCTCTGTGCTACAAAAGAGGAGTGTTTCCCAAAGGCATAGCAGTGCAAAGGTCCTGTTAACCTAGTTTCTGTGCTACAAAACAGGGGCTGGGCATAGGAGGAGAAAAAAACGAATCCTTTTATAAGATCATTACTTTCGCAAGATGTCCCAAAATTTTTGCAAGATCTCGCAATTTTTCTTCTGATTACTTTGCAATCCTTTGCCGTTACTGTTAATAGCTGCACTGTGCCTCTTACTATGAATAGCTGTGTCCATTCAAAGTACAAAGGATAGAATGAATGGACTAATAAGTTAAAAATTAAATGACACATACATTAAAGTATTAGATGAGTGGTGTGCAGTTTTGCCCACTACTCAACTTTCAGCTTATGTATTTTTATACATATTTATTTATTTATTTATAACTGCACTGTGTCCATTCATTTGTGAATTAATTTGACATTGCGGTAAAGTCAGCTTTACGTTCAGTTTTCCGGATTTCGTTACAGGTTAATTTAATTTATACTTCAATGTTTACAGTTGCAGCTCATGTTCATAACCCGTCTCGTTTACAGCCACTGGTACTGAACAGCCAGTGGCATTTTTAATAAATACGTATTAAAATACATAATCTTACAAGCTAAATGGAGTGCATTGTCCCCCATAGTCTAATGCTTAAAACACAATTTACTGGACATGTCGGCGTCATTTAGTTTATTAGTCCATTAATTCAAGCCTTTGGTTGAATGGTCACAGCTATTCATCGTAACGCAAAAGTATCGGAAGATCTTGCAAAAGGACTTGTTATTTTTTTCTCTTGTGATGTCCCGTTATGGGCTCCGTAAGAGCGTCGTATTGCAAACATAATCACTGTGGAGCAAAGTTCACCAAGCAGGGCCTCTTTTATGAATGTTAAGGAGCTTCCCCGTCCTGCTTTCCGGACATGCGCGAGCCGCCGCTTTGCGCGTTCACGTGCAGCTCGAGAGGGCGAGAGCGCGCAATCCGGAAGTAGGAATAACTTTAAGGAGGATCTGATAAGTCGATTATAACCGATTCTGACGCTGCAGGCCGATGGCAGTTGAATCGCCACCTTAATAGTCTAATGGATAGATCAAAATGCATCTTTACAGAACTTTATACTGCTTTTTCAGCTTTAATTGCATGAAAGTTTTCTCTCCGCTCCACAACGATCGAGGTGCTGCATCAACCTTTTGGGAATAATGTTGTAATTCCCTGAATTTCTGTGGCACAATCTGGGTCAATAAAACTACAAACGGGCCTGCACTTTATTTATAATTATTTATTTATAAATCACAGCCAACGCACGACTGGTGGAGTTAATGTTAAACCTAGCGTTTAACCTAGTGATCCAGGAGGAACATTTCTGGGCTATGAATGCTTTTGACCTACTTACTAAATAAATCATAAAAAGTAACAACAATAATGGATCTGTTGAGCCATATTTGGAGAACACTTGCAGCTAGATCTAAGGGCTCCGTTGCACTTCTGTTGATTTCGTGAAAAATGCAAATCTGTCATCTGCATGCCCATCCACATCTTCCGAACAGAAGAAGCACGACGCGTTTTAAATAGGTCGAGTAACTAAAGCCGTGAACGATCGTCAATTCCAATCCACAATTTCAGAACTAGACTTCATAATTAAATTGTGTGCTATGCAGTGTCGAATAAGTAGGACTTACCTGCAAGTTCTGCGCGAAGTTACTTATCGCAAGTTGTTTCAGCGCGTTTCTTACTGGTAACATCGTGTCTTTGCAGGCAGAGCACGGACGCCGAGGCAAAGTGCGTCTCTCCCGACCTTAACCCACTCAGTTCATTTCGTGTAACTGGTGTTTATTTACCCTGGGGCCTGTGGCCGCCGTCCTTGTGCTCCGCAAACTGCCTCCGATTCACCCAACTTCGGTCAGGAAACTGGGGCGACAGGTTTATTCAGTACTCACCTGTGTCAGACAGCAACGTCGCACGCCCTTTTTGGTCGATATTAGTGTTTTATTGCAACCGACAAATCAGACCAGACAGAAGGATTCAGGTCTGCGTCTTCCGCCAGAACTCAGGGAGGTACCCCTTTCAAAGAGGACCTAGATGCCGCAACAGGATTCACACTTGTACTTTAACCCATACAGGTTAGATTTGTATGCTTTTATGATTATGATACTTTAGCAATACCCATGGGGAAATTTTCTTTTCACCTACACCATCTTGAACTCTATAGGTATGAGTAAGCTTGGCAGCAAAGGGCAGCTCCCAGGGGACTGGGGATTAAGGGCCTGAAGTGATGCCAAGGCTGGCCTTGAACAGGTGACCTTCTGATCACAGGCACTGGGGCTTAGCCCACTGAGCCACACACTGCCCCCATTATACCTCCATCCACTACAACTAGCCTTTCTGTCTCTTTCTGATTTCAGTTAAAGGCTCAATGCTGGAAAAATTGCAAAAGACCCCAATGTGGACACTTCAAAAATTTTATTTTAAGGTCATCCTCATAGTCACATCACCAGTGGGCCAAGGCCATCTGTTACGGTGGCAGGATCACAATTCCCCCCCACCCCGAGTAATAAACACTGGTGTATGCCCCCACACAACACATTTTTCAGCAGTTCAGTGTTTGATGACAGCAGACTTCAGGGAGGATCTGTTACATCCACACTTCCACAGCATAAGCAGTGAAGATAACATATCCATGACCAATAGACCAAGGAGTCTTGGGATCAAAGTCATTGGTATGTTTTGTGTCTTCAGTTGGCTAATACTGACCAAGGCAACTTAAATGTTACTTAAATTTTTGCTACAGAACTGTTGTTGCATTGTGCTGGTGAAAAATACTCATAACATGAAAATGATACTGAAACGTCACCCCAGCACCGGAGAGTCATAAGAACACTGCAAATGTCTTGAAGGGTGGTATGGTTTGGTGAAACTGATCAGTTTTTTCAAGACAATTTTGTTCTTGAATGCTAACCACAACATTGGGCAGGATACATGGTGTAGCTGACAATCAACAGAAAAAAAACTTTATCCCAATATTGAGGCTCAAACACATAATTTAAGTTCTTCCAACAGGTACCAGTGGGGGTGCATATGTGCATAAACCAAGAGTGTTTGATGCATATGATTAGGAGGGTGGAAATCTGACAAAGGAAGGCTACTGCAATGAAGGTGTTGGGCTCTGTAAAATCATCTTTGAGACCCACTTCTTCCACACTTTCAGTGTAAGGGTTCGAGCAACAGCAAACTGCAGACACTACTTCTATACTGAGACTGAATTCATATGATTTTCCTCCAAGTGCAGAAGAAAAATCAGCTCAGAAAGGCACTGGAACAGCCAGGACGCCGGATTCAGCCCCAAGGACTGCTCTCACTGCAGCGGCGAGAACGGAGTGGGGAGCAGGAGCTTGTTACTCTGGGACTCCAGGTAGGTCACACTCTCCCTCACTGTGGGGGAACAATAACAGGGCAAGGGTTACGGATACTACAAAGCGGATGCCATCAGAGGCAAACTGCACACGCGCATGCCTGCGACTTCTCGGCCAGTTTCTGCTAACAGTAAGACATGGGGTTCTGCCAGGGCGCTGTTTTTACGACCTCAGCCCGACACCACTCATGGTAAGTACATTTCCTGCGGGAAGCAGTTAAAAATCGCACTCGTGTGATTTATTTACAGCCAGTTCTTAAGCTCTGATCAGAAACAGATGTGTGACGAATCCACATCAGATTAGGATAGTACTGCCACAAAAGTGAGCCTTACTATTGAGAATAAAACACCAGCAGCATTTAAACATGGTGCTGACTGATGTTCTGCTAAATAGGTATTTGAAAGCTTGAGCATCGATGGCTACCTCGGGGCAAGAATTAGGTTCAGGTGACAACTATTCATATACAGACAGCAACTAGATCAAATTTGATACAGAAACGTATAAAATAAATTGATAAATGAACTGATACATAAAAACTGGTGAATAAATATCAAGATGCCTCATACAAAATACAAATCAAGCTTAATATTACCAGGCAGCAGCAAACACTCCCTTCCGGCCCACTGTTAAAAACACCTTGCAATGGAGCATCAGAGAATGATGTCTGTCCACTGGCACGATAGGCGGAACAGTCTAATACAAGTTTTGACAGGGTGGTCAGTAATTGCATCTGTTGTGCACGTGACCCCCCCCCCCCCCCCCATGCTGGAGCTATAACGCAAATTGGCCTTTCCCTTCGCAGCTGCCTGCGACGCTGCGCAGGAGCAGAGAGCAGGTGCAGACAAGGGCGCGTGTGCGTGCACGCACCTCACCTGCTGCCACCACGCGGGCGTCTTGGTGGGCCGTGTGCCGGATCGCCGCCCGCTGGTCTGGGCTCTCGTACCACCACAGGACATGTACTGGGTCACGGAAGAACAACCTCAGAGACCGAACACCAGGCATGCACCCACCACAAGTCTGAATTCATACAACTGATTAACAGACACACGGACAAAATAAAGAGAATGACAGGACAGGCATTTAGTGTGCACTTAGTGTGCAGACAGATATAACACATGGATAGCAAATCTGCAGAACAACTGAGACAATAATGGTATATCGTTTAAATTTGAAGGAAAAAACAGTATAATATAGGGATAGATCCCTATACCTATATTATACAGTATAATATAGATATTGGGCAATTCTGCTGACCTGTTGGGTTCTTTTTTTGGTTCTTTTTTTTTGAAAAACACCCTGACATTTTGGCCTGTAGGTTACACAAGGAGTCTTTCTGCTGATTCGGGTGGATAAGCTGAATTTCCTGCTGACCCTCACCTCGGTTGAGGAGTCCAAACTCACTGTGGAAGACGCCCACCAAGTGAGAGTAGCCAGCGCCAGTTCGGGCACTGATAGCCACCTGAAAGGCCTTCCCCCACACCGCCGGGCCCCCGGGCTTCATCTGAAATGTCACCAGCTCATACACACCTGAGCAGGACACCAACACATCAGACCCTGCTTTGGGTAGCGTACACTCCTGGGAAAAAAAAAAACTCTGAAGAAAGCGGTAATTACGAGACACAATTTTAGAAAAATACTCCCTTCTCCAGTTCTTAAGCTGGATTACATTCATATTTCAGTTTGACAACTAGTGTGAGCAAGATCACCTCACTGACTGGCCTGTTCCATTCTAGGGATTTAACTGGTCTAAGCTCCCAATGTCGTCTGATTCACTGCAGATGGAGCGTGTTTAAGCATATAAAAAGTGTACTTCGAAACAGGAAGACTGTGACGGTACACAGCCAACACCACCCTGCTGGAAGAGATAATTGCTTGTTCTCGCACCTGTAATTAATTAAAACATACCTAATTTACTCATAACAGTCTGCATACCTTTCTTTGGAGGCTTTTGGATTTTACTCCAAGGCACCAGGTAGGCGGCCTCGAGGTCCTGCGAGACCAGCATGGGCAAGACCTTTGAAATGAACTGCTCCTGCCACTGGGGGTCGGCAGACACGGCTGCCCGCGCCTGCGTCCGCTGGGCATAGCTGTCTGTGAAACACACACCGTAGACACCGGAGGGGGCAAATGCAAAGACATTAAGTTATGATCCGCATTCACACTGTACATGGTCACGGAGTGATCACAACGAAAACCAGCTCCGTAATCCACCCAAAAGAATGAGGGTCAGTTTGCTTCCAGGACCCTCCCACCCAAGCGGGGGTCAAACATTTTGACTAATTCTGGCAACTAATTCAGTTAGATTTTATATGATGGAGGCTTAAGACAATGAATCCAGCCCATCATCTCTTTAAGCTGCAGTGTCAAAACCATCTCTCCTCTCACCATACTTCCAGATGTGGAGGACCTGGTTGTAGGCACCATAGTCTCCAGTCCAGAAGCCCAGGAGCTCGGAATGAGCCGTGCGCAGGTGGATCTTCTCATTTAAGAGCTTGAGGAAGGCGGTGTTGTGCTCGGGCTTGATGCAGTACGAGCGGATCTCGTAGTAAGTGCCGTGCTGCTGCTGGGGCCCGGTGGAGATGGAGGCCCGCAGCTAGAGGAGCCGAACAGGACACATGCTGCCATCGAGTGGTCATGTCGAGGTATTACACATAAGTGACTTCAGCAGAATTTTATATATATATATATATATATATATATTAGGGCTGTCAAAATTGACGCGTTAACGCGGATTAATCCAGCGTTGT
>JAODKM010000016.1:8372219-8391261 GCA_026780845.1 Petrocephalus sullivani | reverse complement strand
GGGGACGGGGGGGGGGGGCGGGGGGCAGGGCACATGACACCAGGGAACGTTGACCTCTAAAGCTACATGCAACAGTCGAGTTTCAGCTCAAAACAACCTAGACTTTCAGGTTCTATCCATAGACAGGATCACATGACGGATGGTACAATACACTTTGTTTCCTTCTTCTTTAGGTCACATGGCACTTAGGCTCCATGACCTATTTCTCCCAGCCCTTGGAGGCCTGCCTGAAGCAGCCCTGACAGGAGGCCGGATACCGGCGACTTGATAACCTTCCAGTCCTGCTCAGATGGTCAGGCTTGCCTGCGTGTTTCCAGCGAGACGCTCAAGGTCTCCTTGCCCTCTGAAAGACAAACAAGCACCACTAATGTAAACATCCAGGCTTTATCTAGTGATGTTGAGACATCATAGGATGGGATTCAGTTATACCATAGGACTTGTAAACTTATTGTAGGCATTATGTACATATCTATAGATATTCCATTATCTCACATAAATTAATCCAAATTCAATTTGCGCTACTTCCGTTATTTATATTCTCAACAGAGTTTGTACATTTTCTACTTGTGATTCTTGAGTACGGAATATCCATGCAGAGGATAATAAAATGTCATTACTATTTTCTTTTGCTGATCAAGGGCAGTCATTATATGCCAAATTAAATCATTCATAAATCATTTCATGCTATCAGGTCTGTCCAGGTGATGAACCGCGGCCCAGCTGACTCAGAGCCACTGGGAGCTTTTATCTACCTACTTTGCAAATGACCTAGGGCTGTGCAAATAAGCAGCAAGCTTGTTGGTATTGGGGGGTTCTGGCAGTGAAATACTCCACCCAGCAGCTCAGTGTGGTTCTTAAAATGGAAGGGAAGTGGCCATCGTCCCCAGCGAGGTGAGAGAGTTGCTCTGTCATTCCTTTGTCCTCAAACTCACCCTCACAAACCTGACACACCACTTCCGATTCTGGAGAACAGGAAACCCAGCACCGGAGTCTGCATGCCGTGGCCCATATGCCAAAAGTCACATGACCAGCTGCAGGATGACATAAACAAACGCTCTCACTCAAAATGGAGCCGTCTAGCAGTTTAGCAATGCAGCTTGTAACACAGCCAGTTTGTTCCCACAAAGCTAAAAAGCCAGCTGGACTATCTTCCGCATCATCATTTCTCTCTTCGTAGTTCTGGCTCCATGTTGACATTTGACACAATTGAATCAGAATTGAGATTGTTAAATTTGGCTCACTTGAGTTAATTCCTCAAACAAGCTGGGAAGTTCAATCCTGTAACTTGTCCTGCAACCCAGGACAAGCCGGGTTCCTCATGCTGGAAGGACTGGTCTGCCCCGTACTCCAGAAATATGCCTCTCACACTGCAGTCTGAATAACCTGGAGGCAGGGCGGACAGTGTAGCAGATGGCTACACTAGCTTTACAAAGGTAACGTGGCCTGTTCACTTTCCCTTTTAGGTAAGGAACCAGTTTTGGGGCCAGAGTGTGGTGTGTTTCCATTGCGTGCCTCCCCTTCACACCTACATCCTCCCGATCATGCAGAAGTTTAACCCCTAATGAGCTACCTCATGTATTCAATAGAGAACCGATGAGGAAAATAATCACATAAAAATCTATGAATAAAATGTTATAATCAGGAGCCGATTAACCGTCATATGATCTGCCTGTTCTGTCAGAAGCAGACTGGTCAGAACAAACCAGAGGTACATCTGAGGTATGACTGCATATCCGTGAGCTGCTTCCAGGGGGGTGAAGGTGCCATAAACACCACAAACTGAATTTATACCACACAAGACATCATGGTCTGTACACACACACACACACACACACACACGTTTGTAATAATATCTTTGCAGGGACTTTCCATTAATTTCTTTGGGGAAAACTGTAATCCTAACATGACAACCTTAACCCCTATCCAGCCATAACCTTAACCATAAGTAAATACCAAAAAACATACGAGACTTTTGGAATATTTAGTTTTGATTGCATTCACAGATCTTTGATGGGATCTGAAAAATGGCCCCCTCAACGACAAAATAACAGGTTAGCACATTGCATATATATATATATATATATATATGTGTGTGTGTCTGTGTGCTTTATAAAGTAAAGTAACAAAGTCACCCCTCCAGAAAATGTTTCCTTTTACCTGTGGCATTCGGAATCAATTCTTCCTTAAGCAAAGCATTGTGTCCTTATTTGCAGCCCCAGAATGTCGCACTATTCTTCTCAGACCAGTTTGGTTGCCCATAGATACAGCTGACCTCAGGTCCACAGCCTGAAAAAACTTCCCTCTAGCTTAAACATTAACTGACAGAATGACAGAAGGGGGTGAAGGACAGCTGACTGACCTCTGTACCATCACTGCAGACAGGAAAACACACAGCTAGTCCAGAGTATACAATCCCTCCTTCGCAATCCCTGGTCTTTCAGAGCATTTAACCATGCAGTTTGTACAGTTACCTCACAGTTACATTACATATCCATGCTTATCCAAAATTTTGGATTTATGAATTGTGCTCCATTCCATTCAGGAACTGAATTTGAATTGAATTGGCCACACCCCACAAAGGATGTTGGATTGGAATTTGAATTGGAAAAAAGAGCTATTTATTTAAAAAAAAAAATGTAAAATAATTTTAAAAAGCAACCATAGAACACGTAAATGTAATTTAATGTAGATTTACTTTCTAGATGGGGGGGGGGGGGGTGGGGGGGGGGGGGGGGGGGGGGGGGTTGTAAAGTGCACTTTATGTTTGCGTCATTGTAAGAGAAAATGTGTATAACTTTTAGTCGATTCTACCAATATCAATTTGGCTCATTGTTTTTGTATATCATCCATTTGTGTATTATCAGCATTTGTGAGGAGTCTGCAGTACCTTTCCTTGTGAGTCATCAAATGGATAGGGCAGTGATAGGCGTATGACTGCAACCTCACTTACCTGTAGTGTTTGCGTCAGATGTGAATTGTACTGTTTTGCTAGGAATTTGCTTAGTATTTCCTAAGAGCTTACTTTTTAACACTAAAGCTGATAAAGTTTTGATGTAATATATATGTGATGTAATTATATATATATATATATATATATTACACATACATATATATAAAATGGATCTCAGGACTTCTCATGGCCCACTAGACAGCATTTATAAATATCACATGGGTAGACATTAGTGTTCTAACACTACTACCACGAGGGCTGTGGTGCAAGTCATATCTTTGCTTCACGTCAAGACTGATTTTGTTATTTGTCCACATCTTCGCTGTCACAGCTGCCTTTGATAGGCTCCAACTTTTGGATTATGGAAAGATAGATGGATGGAATTCCACCATCCCATATCTTACAGCGGAGTAAGGCTATAAGGCCACAGACGTGGCTTTTGGACACCTACACAGCATGGGACTTAACGGCAATAAAAAAGTGAAATCAGACATTTCTTTAATTAGGATGTGTCATTGCTTTGTCAAAACATGGAAAAGAATAAGAATGAAGGTAAATATGGTTCACTAAAGGACACCACATCACTACCCACAAAAGAAGCAAACAGAACACAGACAGAAATGAATGAAAGCAGCAAGAAATTCTGCTGACCTGCCTACTTATTTACATCTTTGACTCCCAGTTGGTACAAGGTTACGGTGGCATCACTGAGCTGTACCCCAGACCCACTAAATCCAATCAAAACCTCACCTCATTGTTAACAACTTGAACAGAACAGTGCCCCCCTGAGCATAAGTCATAAGTGATTCAAACAATGCACCAATTTAAATGAGGAAAAAAAAAAAAACACCACACCCAATATAATGCCTTTCATGTACTAAGGCTCTCCCAACACTGAACAGTATTAAGAGGTAGGTACTGACTGGAGATTAACCATAACCATAGGAGTATGTGCCATTGTGTTCTGCTATGCGGACAGACCACAAAAACACAAACACCACCTACAAATGGTCTTTCTGGGGTGGGGTGAGTTGGATCAGATCAGATCATATTCAGATGGCTCTCTTTTGCATCACACTGTCATGCTAACTTGAGTAAGAATGTGCAGTGGTGCTGACGACTTCTTCCAGCCCCTTCTCTTAAAGGTCTCCAACTAGACAGTGTCCTGTTATCAAGGGGTAAATGAAGGCAGAGAAAGCAGACATTTATTTTGGTAACCAGGCTTCAGTCTATGACAGACCTTCAGCCACACGACAGTTAATGGCTCTTTTTTTTTTAAATTTACCCTGAGCCAACGATTACGTTGTGAATTGATGCCCCAGATATGAGCTGAAGAGGACATAAACAAACATTCAGCGACTGGCATGAGCAGACAAACTGGACCTTATACGTGAGATGAGGAGCACGGAAAAGGCACTTGGTCCAGAAAAGGCACAAAAAAAAGCCCGTCTGAATAACAAGATAAATAAAGTTGCATACAATCAAATTCAAGTGTGATTTCTCCCAAATACACAATGACTTAAAGTACAATATCTCAAAAAATTTCAAACCCAGCATCAAACTAAACATAGATGTGTGGAAAATAACCAAAATACCTAGCGTTCCTTTTAACAGTCACTAGTTTGTTATTGTCAGTCAGATTCTGTCCACCAAAAACCTGTGGCATTAAGGAACTCTGATGTGCTAGGTGGTCATGTTTGGTCAGAAAGTTTTTTACGCCCCGCAGCACATTGAAGTTATATACATACAAGTCATTTAAGACATTTACAGCTCAATGCTCAGCTGCAGTCACCCAACACTCCCGTCTCCAGTCAAGGCAGGCAATGGCACGGCCTTTCCAATGTTAAGTGTTGGACAAGTATCTGAGACTTGGGGAGCAAACTCTGGAGTTGATATGTCTAGGCCCAAGCACCTAAACGCCAGTCTGAATTTAAGGGGCAGACAAGTGCGGGGTGCTTCATCATACAGCATACACAGCAGAGGAGGAGAAGGCACGGTCCGGCTTATTACTACAGATGGCTGTGGTGATGACCAATCACTTGCTCCTTGCATGCGGGCGCTGAGTTTCAGGAGACGTTTCACGATCGGAGGAAGTTGAACTATACATTTATCCAACTTCCCGTTCTCATCTTTTGACAGTCTAGTGCCACTTTTACTTTACCGCTAATAACATGCTCAGCTGATTGTTTTTATTTTTTTTTTTGGCTGTCAACATTAGATTTACAAGCTTTAAATATTTAAGATGCTCACATTTGTCACCTCCAGACAACAGCTTGATGACACAGGGTGACAAAAGTTAAACAAAAATGCCCACCAAAGCTGTGGCACTTCCAGAAGCACTCAAGCTCCAATCATACAAAAATATCACAGTATATTGAAAGGGAGTATTGCATAAAACTAAAGACACAATCGTCTAATGGCCCTGACCCCAGATAAAAATCACCTGAAGTCCATTCGTAAGTAAATGAAACCCTTTGAGGCAGAGTGCAGCTCCAACAAACTGCCTAGAGTAAAAGTCTGTCACACAAGACATTTCAAATGGCTGGTACATCATCTGAGTTTTACAAATGGAGTTTTATTCTCCTCCCTACTAGCCCACTGCACCATGAAACCTCACCAGTTTTACTTCACAAATACAAAAAAAAGAAAGAATCCAGCTGGAGAGAATTCACCTCTGGCTCTACAAGGGCCAAAATTAAATGGAAGCAGTAGAGAGGTACTTCTGAAATCCTGACAGATCCAGGAAGTACTAGGCCTCCTGGTTCATATCAAGGCACATGTGGTTACTGTATCCATTAGAAGCAAAAAATAAAAAAATTAAGATAGGCTGCGACAGTTCCTCATCGAGGGGATTTCCCCACATCAACGGCGATCTTCGTGAATAATTTATCCTTCTCGATCCTGATAACCTTGTACGACAAGGAGTTGATTCCGTCGCTGTTCATTGTCTCCCGCGTGTGTGCAATTCTGTCAAACCTACAACGCAAAAAACAACGTTAAACCAGTGAAAATGGGAACAAGTTCAAAGAGGAGTCAAAGGCTAGATTATGAGTAGGGAATGAGAAATGAACTAACACACACACACACACACAGAGTAGGTGTATTGGGCTTAGAACCATTACACAGCACTTGCAAAGGCAAAATAAGCTACTCTAACAACCGCTGAATAGAACAGCCATTAACCGAAAGAATGAAACTGCCTTTGCTAGCGCAGGGCACTGTTTCCCACAGCAGTGGTTTCCACACAAATCCCAACCCACTTTGGCGGCCACGCCCAGCAAACAGACAGTACCTCTGGGGATTGGGCTCATTCTTCTCGTCTCTCTGGTGTCGGATCATCCTGCACTTTCCGACCTCTCCGTTCGGCCGGGATATGCTCATCCCCCTCGAGCTCAGCCTGAAAGACGCGGGAGTTAGGAAAGCTAAGTGCCGAGTGTGAAGATCAAGCCGGATTGAAAGGACAATGAATGCTCGGACAACCTGCAGTGTCATGTTCCCTGCATCGAAACACGTTATACATGAATTCTTAAAGAGGATCAGGAACTGGATACTTTCCACTGGCGTCACCTTAAACTGTAAGCATTTCAATTAATAGCATACTTACATAAAATACCAACATAAGATTTCATCCATCGTTTAGGCGAACAAGGGCCTGATATACAGTACATTACACTGTGTCAGTGTACCTGTCTGATCGGATTTCAAGATCTTGTTTCTACTTTGAGGCTATGGAGAGAACAATAGGATAAAGGTAGGCACTGAAAGCGTCATTCCCAGTGACGTTGTGCAGCTGACTGTGTTACGTAATGAACAATGCTGATCCCCAAGAAGAGGTTTGGTTCAATCTCCAACATCCTCTGCTTACTTTGACTCTTATGCCCACAATGTCACACCCACCTCCTTTCTCAACATATGTCCTGCTTTTCAGATACTCTATACATCTCATTTTATGCAGCTGGACCAATTAAATCCTGTCGGGGGGGTCCAATAAATGTTGCCTTTAGAGTGATCAGATCAAAACAGATGACAGAAGAACCTGAAAAAGCCTTTCTGAAATGTCTGAAATGTTAAAACTGCACAAGATCAGATATTCCAAGTTGAGACCTGAAGTGGCAGATGCTGTGGATAAAGTATTTAACACTTTAAAATAGCTTTTTCCCCCACTGCAAACCATCACTCAGGGACTTCAAATCTGTGTGTCAGACTAAACATTGTTTTTACCCCCCCCATGGGCTACATGACACAGGCAAACCATGTGCAATGGCATAACCCACTGGATTAATGCCATCATACTATACAGTTCAAATGATTATTGTCATACTAAGCATTATCATACCATAGAAGAGTGGGAGTTCAAAACGCTAAAGCTCACCACCCTTGATTAGCTAAAACTATAAAACACTAATTACAGTCTTTCTTGATAGTCAGTCAACTGATCATGAAAATCAGTGTTTCCTGGCCAGTCCTCAGGGACCCCCAGACAGTCCACAACACTGATTCAAGGGATTATGTCAGCAAGAAAACTGCACAAAAAAGTGAAATGAATGGAAAAAGCATGATAAATTAAGCATTTTGTGAATTGTTACTGGAGGCTACAACGGACAAAGCCCAGTATATGTAAACTATCATTTCAAAATTAAATTGATATTAATCATTTGCTTCTTTTCATATCACCATTTTAAGGGGAAATGCATAAAAACCAGTGCAATAGGGGATGTTTTGGCATCCGTTTTTGTAACAGGTGACAATTATAAATATACAGCACATAATTACGTAGCAGAAAAACATCCCACTAGTGTCTGAAATGCATCACCCGCTGCCTGCCCTTATCCCCTAGAGAGTGTATGTAGTGAACGCTATAAAGTGAGCGAGTGAGTGAACAAGTGGACATTCCAAACAGCCTAAATTTTATAACCAAGTGCACCAGTGTGACCTGCAAATATGCCCCCATTTGTTTTTCTTCTGCCGTATATCATGTGAAACACCTGGAGAGCACGAGAATCGGTGTGTGAGAGAGCGAGATAAGGCGCTTTCCAACTGCAGGACCAGGAGTGAGGCCCACAGCAAACTGCATATTACCAAAGCATTTATCAGAAATACAGTCAAAATGGAAAAAATATGTACATGTTGCATTGCATGTCGATTTGATGCCTCGTTTTCCACAGACGTGGAGCTGGACTTTTTCCCAAATCCAGAACTGGTTCTACACATTTCTGCAGCAAAGAACTGGCCCTGGGCCAGAGAAAAACTGCTTCAGTATGACAGCACAGAAAAGCTGCTATTTTCTGACCAGAAGGATAACTTACATAAGTGTGTATGGCAAGTAGTGCTGGGCGGTACACCGGCTCATACCGAAAACCGGTATTTATTTTTGTTATGATATGGATTTTTCTTACACCGTAATACTGGTTTAAATAGCCTAAACAATGTCCGGAACGTGGTGCAGCAGAAACTGTTTAAGAGGGGACCATTTTTACTGGTACACCGCTGAACATGCATCCAACGGATTACCTGCGTTATGGTGCGTTTGATTATCCCGAGGTGTCCGTGGTGTGACACGTCACGCTGTTATTGTCGTGATCTGAGCATGAAAGCTCATGGAAAGACATTTATTACTTCACATAAAAGTGATTACATTCATAACTAGTAATAAATTTAAAAATATAAACATTTTGAAATATCTATAAAAGAGAGAAGCAGTAAAGCACTTATTATTGACTGTGTAAGCTGCCATGTTGAAATGACGTCATGGGGAATCTCGTACAAATCCGACTTCAACCACGGAAAAGGGGTGTGTTTCCGAAAAGAAGGGACATTTTTGTCCGAGTTGGAAAGAGATAAACGAACACAGGATTAGAGTTACTGAGCGGTTAAAATGGACAGAAAAGCTGTAGAAGACACAGAAGAACTTTTGCTGAAAAAGGAGGCGTGTCTGTTGTCTGGAGATATTTCGGTTTTAAATGGTCGGATGTGGAACAGAAACATTTATTGCAAACGCTGTTGAGCTAAAGTTGCCGCCGGATTACTTTACATTAACAGTGTAGTTGGTTTATAAAAAAATATTTACTATTTATTCCTTTTCTAAGACTTGTTCAGTGCAATAAAACTTTTGACAAGCACCTCTAGATATTTTACTGTCTAAATGCCTCTTTGGATGCTTGAAATTTTTAGTTTTTAAGTCATTTGCAAAATTTGTTCAATAAATAGGTTTTATATTTTGACTGCAACTGTCATGCAGTGCAATTCCTTCTCTTCATTAGTGCCACCCCCTTGAAAACTGTATCACTTTACGGGGCCATGCAAACCTGCATTACTTGTGTGCAAATTATTATTTTTTTGTACAAAGTATAATTCTCATAACAATAGAATAGGTTATTCGTAGCCATTCTACTGCAATAATTGAAGTGGAAAATACGGTTAACACCCACTGATGCATGGGGAAAAAAAAAATACCATTGAATACCGTTAAATGGTCATAATTTTGAAAAATACCGTGATATAGAATTTTGGTCATACCGCCCAGCTCTAATGGCAAGAATGACAATATCACCACAACAGGTGAAATTAAGTAATGTAACTCCAGAACATACCCAATGTGTGCAGTACATATCCTCAGAAAGCTAGCATGTACAAAAGAGAAAAAAACTGACACCAGGTTTTGATGGATGTTTTGCATGGTCAGAAAAAACTCAACATAGTCATTGTTTCTAGAGCAGGTGAGTGATGGCTTCTTTTTTAAAAGAAAACAGTTGTGGCTTAAATAAAATTGTAAAAATTGACCATCTTGTTAAAAAAAAAAAACACATGAAGAGTGAAACAGCCAAAAAAAAAAACACTCTCTCTCACACAACTGCATAGATTCCATGTATTTCTGCAGCCAGAAACCGGTTAAGTGTGTGAACCCCAAGCTGGAAAATTCAGATTCTTTACTCATTTCCTATTCCATTTCTTTTTACAACCTCCTACACTTGCAAAAGACATATACATAAGGCTACTAGGGGACAACAAAAAGTCCTGCAGAATGGACAGGAGGGAACAGTCCAAGCGCAGTGAGGCTGTCAAAATTATCACCAATGGGGCCTGAAATCCACTGCTGAAATGCACACATTAAATAATACCAACAACAGACCAAATGACTTTTAAACAAATCCAAAAGCTTCAACCCAAATCACTTAAAATAAGAAACCTAAAAACATTAGTGAGAGTTAGTTTGTAAAATGTGTCTTGCCAGGGAACCTAGCATGTAAACGGTTCATCCATTTCCAGCTATGGAATCGTTACATATTCATATTTATTAAGGTACTCAGCACAAGATCATGGAGGGAGATTACAATCCTTTGGGAGTTTGTCAAACTGGTTTCTGCCAGGCAATGAAAGGGTGTTTGTCTGCCTGTTTGTACAGACCTCTGTCTTTTCAAAAACACCAATGTCTTATCCAAATACAGAGCGTGTTCTCTTAAAGAATGGCAGGGAATGTAAATCCTCCATGAAGGAAACATGAACCTCAAACAAACTGCTTTATCAGTTATCACTCGATCTGCACAAAATGTTAACCAACTGACTCTTCGGTGTACTTCCTCGTAGCAAGTTAACTTCTGTAACATTCATTGAAAATAACGGAACATCGTTTGAAGGGTTACATTTAAAAATAAAAACCATCACAAAATAACGCCAATACAATTTTGTTATATCTGGGTGCCTTCCAGCTGTCAACACCCTCCCATTCAGGGTTCCGGCACATGAGTATAATGCTCAGCAGAACTGCAGCAGCCACTCCCTGAAGGCATTCTTTCAGAAAGACAGATCGTGCCACTGAATCACGTTTTAAGCACATTCCTTTCCTAAGTAGGTATACGTGTGGAAAGAAAGAAAAAAAAACCTTGCCAAAAAAAGACATGCAGGGTATGACGTTCCCTCAATGAGAGAATTAAAGCAGCCTGAGGACGAAAGTGGGGCAAAGAACAGAGACTACTGTTCAGGAAAATGACACTAATCAGCATCATAGACAACAGACGGTAAAGAGGTCTCAGATAGCTCACTGCTGCTTAAATGCAGAGGGATATGATTCTCAAGACATTGAAACCTAGACTTTCCCACAGACAAGCCTGAATTACTTACAGAAGTCTAACTGATTACCCCATCTCCCATGGTAGATATACAAATGACTGACACTGGATGTCAACTACTCCTGGCAGGAGTTTCAATGTGGTACAGCCATACTGCTCAAGAGTGCTGCAGTGGACACGTAATTAGCCCCATCACATATCCAACACAGAGAATTCCTCAAGTGCTCATTTGTCTTTTGTGCGAATCAATCTGCAGTGTGCAATCACCACAAACACACCTGCTTACAAAAACAAATTCTCTTCATGTGTTCCTGGCCGAATGCAACCTTGTTGAACCCGTTCTGTTGCCCAGAGGGAGGTGCTGGATGTTCATGCTGCTATCTAACCCCCAGAGAGCACTAACAGGCATGCTTAAGGTGAACTTACCTGTTGAAGATGTCGTCATCCTCCCCACCCCAGCCCCAGTAGTTGTTGGGAAATCCATTGATTTTCAGGAACTGCCCCTTGCTCATCGAGGAGACGCCACCAAAGAATTGATTATAGGGCAGCCTGGGGGAAAGGGTTACAGCCGAAATTCTTGAAAAGTGTACAGCTCATGTTGTTCAATCCTAGATTTTTTATTTTCCATTTTATTCAAGCACTTCAGAGACAGAAGGTGAATAAATGTACTTCTAGGCACCTATAACTTTGGAGAGTGTTTTAATAATAGGGTATAAGCAAGTATCTGCAGTACAAGTTTCTTTCCATTTCAAAGACGGCATTAGCTGTGGGAGGGTGATAATGACAAGCTACTCAGGTCAGTACATATCCATACTGCAAATCCGTATCCGTCCCGGTGAATTCTCGCAGTTCATTAGCTGATATACTCCGCAGCAACACCACACTTACAATTTCCAGATATTCAATAACAACAATTAAACAAAGTGTACACTCATTCCTTTCTTTCATTTTTAGGTCTGCGTCAGAGTTGACCGTCTGCAACTGCAACTAAAAGCCACCCAAAGCCATAAACGACAATGTTCCCTGTGGTCCTCTTGCAAGCTAAACCACCTACTTCACATACATGTCACAGCTAACATCGAGGCAGCTAGCAGGGAAGGTTCCCGTTTAGCTACCAACCGGGATGTCATGCCTATGAATCGCTTTATGTCAAGAACCACGACAGGCATCAGTGGTACATAACGGTGACCTGTGCTTATCTCCAGCACCTCAAAAGTCATCTAAGTTAGCAAGTAGCATCACCCAAAGCGACCGTGCATGGGATTAAGTGTGGCTGACGAGGCCATACCTGAAACCAAACTTGTCCATAGATACGGACAGGTGTCTGGGCTGGTTGAAGCACTTGTAGGTGTTGCGGTCGTCCATGGGAATCAGGTCCACGTCACTGAAGACGAAACATTCGTAGTCATACTCTTTCAGGGCCTCAGTGTAGCCGATGTTCAGGAGCTTGGCCCGATTGAACACATCTTCTCCATCCTGCAGGAGTGGGAGGAGGTAAGCTTTAAGCTAATGAAACTTCACACCACACATCCTTTAACAAGGTGACACCACAGGGGGACCCCCTCACAAAGCAAAAAGGCATGTGCATGCCGACTTTGAAGAAATCATTCATTTCTAAATGTAATGTTGAATTAAATGTAATGTCGAACAATCAAACATTACAAAGCATCCTGCATTTTTAATGGGCAAACTACCGACGAGTAATGCAAACATGCGGAAGCAAACCAAACAGAGGCCAAACAGCTCTTATTTGCAAAGTAAAGCTCCCTGAATGCTGGTATTGGAGCCTCACATGCATACGTGGCACTCGCTATTTGCCATAGACACTTTGTCTTTTCCCTCCTACCATTTTGGCTGTGGAGTGCTGGCCCACGGTGACCAGACAGGGGGTCCTGACCCATTCTAGCAGTTCATTTGCTGATACTGCATGGCCACACAGACACAGTGACCCAAGCAGTGTTTATGCCAACTGGACACTGACGTACGAGGTTCCCCTAAAAAACCCCACCAACACCACACTTACATTTTCTGTAGTGCAGAGAACATCAATAAAAAATATACACCCTTAACTGATGCTTTCTGAAGTCTCTGGCCAACACCCAGACTCACACAGATAGGGTCCCTATAGGTGCCTTGCGGGGGGGGGGGGGGGGGAAGGGGGGGGGGAAAAGGGGGGCTTTTTTTGGGTGGGACTCCCTACTGTCTGACACACTTCCTGTGGGGGAGAGACTCCAGGAATGAAGTGCGACCCACAGAAATGGCGCGGGCTGAGATGGAGAGATGAGGCTGGCTCCTTACACCGGATATTGATAGAGCTGATAAACGGGTAAAGCTTAAACCTCCCCGAGGACCTGAGAACAAGCTGTGGCACGATCTCTGGATGTGTACCCCCTTGGCTGATGCACAGACACCATTTCGCAGCTTTTAATTGTGCCTGGTTTAAATAAATAAATCTCAGCAGGCTGGGAAGGCTCACATTCAGTATTAGTGAGATGTGCGTCATGGTTCGGGACTCTTAGCCAATGAGGTGCCTAATTCTCCCTGCTTTTTAAATCCCCTGTCTGGGGCATATACTTGAGATCATGCCACTACACTGAGGGAGGTGAGCCCTCCTTGCCAACAGGGGGAGTGCTGGTGTCAGATGTCTGTGGGTATGAGAGACTCGCATGGGTATTAGGAGTGTCTGAGGTCTCTAAAACCCATCCGGCTTCCGCTTATCCTGGATGGGATCACTGTGAAGTCAAGGCGCACCCTGCACGAGACGCCAGTCCATCACAGAGCATGTGGACCCCTGTCCCCAGACTGGCTCTAGGGGGGGTCTCGCGTGTGGGCGTGACGCGTTCTTCCCGATCCTGTGTGCCGTGCGGGGCTCTCTCTCTCCTGGAGATCTCATGGTGCTTAAGGGCTTAGCGTGGATCAGGGTTAATTCAGATTACTGGTGCCCCTGGCATCTCCACCCTGGAGCGTAGCGTGCCCTGCCAGCCCCGACCGGCCCGGACTGACTCGCCGTGGGTGCTGGCACGAACGCCATTGTCAGACACACTCCCTCCTGCTCGGGTTCTGTTCTCCCCCAGCTGTAGAGCTCTCGAAGGCGGTCCCACTCCGGGGCAGAAAATGGCCGTTGGGTGGCTTGGGGCTGTGTGTCAGATCCGTGCTGATTTGTCCTCGTGTCTGCGCCTGTGTTCTTTGATGTCATGAATGTGGGAATGAGGTTGGAACAGCCATCTTGACGCTGTCACGTCTGTCACGTCCCTGTGCTTTTGGGGGGTTAAACCTCACGTCTCATTGATAATCTGCATAGCGCTTTGCTGTCCTTCTGTACGGCCTTTCAGGGCTTGAGGAGCCCTGCAGCCTAGTATTAGTGTAGAGATGTTAATATCTCTATGTATTGCAGATTGTGGGGTACCTGAGCGGTGTCCATGCGTCCCGTTTGGGGATGGATGGGCAGATTGTGGGGTACCTGAGCGGTGTCCATGCGTCCCGTTTGGGGATGGATGGGCAGGGTGTGGCCTGCTGCCTGGCTCCCTGCTGATTCCTACCTTTTTGTGGAATGGGCAGAGGCTGTTTGTATAAAGGCAGGTAAAATTGAATTTCATTTTCTTTTGGGGTCTTATCAGGTGCTAAAGGACAGGCGCAGCTATCGTGGTTTGGCACTGACACTCCCTTACACCTGATTTTTGCAGATATACATTCCATTAAATTCAATTTATTTTTATATAGCGCCCTTCGCAACAAGTTATCCCAGGGTGCTTTACATGGGTACATCTCTGCGCACACTCCTGAAATGGATCCTCCCATACACTCCCCTGGGGAGTCGATGGACTCTGTAACTCGGGTGTGTTGCCGGTGTGGCCCAAAACCGTGGCCCGATCGATTTGCCACAGCTGAGCCGTCGTGCCACCTGTACAGCTATCCTGACCGGTTGGGGTTGGCATTGTCACTCTTGTGTGAATCCAAAGATGTTTGCAGGGAACATGCGTCGTGTCTGTGGTATGAAAAGGCCAACATGCCAAGGGGCGTTTCTGACGCACCCCTGGTCTTGGGTAGGTGGCGAGGACCCGGATTTCTGGTTAGTGACAGAAGCATCGCTTGGAGCTTGCCGTTCAACTGGCTTCCTCTCAAGACTCAGAAAGACGAAATGGGACACAGGCAGAGCCTTGATTGCTGTAATCTTTTGAGTGTTTAATGTGTCAGGTTAAGCGCTTTGTAACGAAACTGGCCTTCAGCTCAGCCAGCCTCTGCTGAGTTCGGGGGGGGGCATTGGTGGCTCATCCAGAAGCCTAGTGCCTCACTCCACTTTGTCTGATTGGCTTTTAATTGCAGCTCCCGGCTCCGGTGTCAGATTCAAAATCTTTCTAAAATGTTCTTATTTTGGTGCTGCGCTTCCCCGGAGTTTAACGTGTCCCGCCAGCGTGAGTCTCCCCGCTGGATGGCGTGTCTGTCTTCCCGAAGGCCCTCAGATGGCCGTCCCGGGGATGTTACTGCGGAATCTCGCGAAGTCTTGCTGTGTCGGTGTTGAAAGCGAGGCAGGACAGTTGGTAAGTGTGTAACACTGGTAATGCAGACACACGCACAGCTCCAACACACCTTCATGTGTCTGAGCCTGAGTGTGTCTGTGTGCCTTTGGTATCATTTGCTTGTCCCAGACGGACTTTAGGATCCAAGCCAAAGTCACTCAGCCACTGAGAATCAACACCCCTCATGCAAAAAATGGTCGCCTTCTGTATCCTACCGGTGCTGAATGGACGTCTGTTATGTAACGGCAAGTTCAGCCCGAGGGGGGGTCCTACCTCCTACGAACGGCTAGTGTCCATGGCGGGTAACACACAAGGAGCTGAAGGCATCGCGGTCGGAAAGCAACGGTCTGTGTACTTCTGATTTATTTCCGGATGTGGTCCGACCCTCCCTTCTGCCACTGGGAATGCTGATTCCCGCTACCTGCTTCGTATCTGCTGGGGGCGGGGGGCGGGGGGCGGCGCCCACCCAACTTGGCTGCACTGAGTTGCTCAGCGTGACATTGAGCATGTCAGAGAGCGCATCGAGCGTGCGTCGTCTGTAAGCAGCGGCATGCAGCCTGATTTTATGCTAGATTACAGGGGCTCACTCAGCACGTTTTAATGAGTCTTTATTTGCAAGATGCAGGGAGGGCGGTCGGACCTTGTTACAGAATGAAATGTGACGTTACGCATGAGAGTTGGGAAAATACAGGCTGTGGCTAAATTTTAGGGAGAACAATGTGTATGAATGGCCTGTAGGAGGCAGGGTGAGGGAGGAGGACTGTCACAGGGTGATTGGTGGGAGGGGGCCATTACAGCCTTTGTCCACAAGGGTGGCGGAACTATGGAAAGAATGGCGACAATAAGGGTGTTACCCTATAGTGTTTGCAATTTCTGTATCTCCTGCCAAGAATTATGGCGGGGGGGTGGTGTGGGGGGGTGGCACTACTGAGACTCACCTCACAAGAGGTAGGTGAAGACCTGTTTTTTGCGGGTTTGTTTTTCTAGTGTTCCGGAATGTTCTGTCTGGCAAGTTCTTGTGTGTGAAATTGTTTACGTGGAAACTTAGTGTTGCCGTAACTACTGTAGAACAAGCGTGACCAAGCGGAGTGCCGCGCGCAGCGAGACCGGTTGATGAGGGGATTAAAGTGGCAGCCGGAGGCACCGGTGTGTGTGGGGAGCAGGCTCCTCCCCCTCCGCATCTGACGCGCGGTAGGGACCACGAATGAGTGTGCTGCGCCGATCCAGGGCCAGCCAGCTGTGTCTTTCCCTGGGTATCTAAATGAGCCGCGCCGAGGGGGTTTCCAATTCGGACAGGGGCTGGGATCGGGCATTTCTTTGCCCCGGTAATCGCTGTCGGTGTGTGCGCCTGGTGTCGATGAGGCGAGGGGAGCTGGCGGAGGAGAGGGGGCATTGATCCGGAACACGGGGGGCGATATGAGTGTGGGAGGGCTCGAGTCGCCCGTCTCCGAGCGCTGGCTCGGCTTTGCCTACGGAACCCGCTGTCTAGTGTAAGTTGTCCTCTCTGTTCCTCCTTTCGCAGTTAGCATCCCTGGTAACAGCCCCATCTCTGCTGCAGCAGCCGTTGCTCACGGTAACGCGGCTCTGAGCTGCTAGCGCTACCCTGGCCGGTGAAAAAGGGGCATACATGTGTACACGTGCGTGCGGTCCTCTCACGGAAGAGCCTGCCCCGCCCCTGTGCTCGCCAAGTGTCCTGATTGGCTGGGGAACAGCCGGGGCTTTCCCAGTGTCTCAAAGCGGCTTAATCAAACAAGCAGTCATTTGCACGCACACACATACACACACGCATGCACATGAGGCATGATAGCCGGGTTGTCACAAAAAATAGGGATTATCTCTTCAAAGGCCATGTCAGTTTACTTGGGTGAGAGGTCGTCCTGGCTAGACGGCGCCCCCTGTTGGATAGTGGTTAGTCGAGCATGTCGCCGCCTTCTCACCTGGTCCAAACGCTTACCACCATGGATGGGAGGGACTTCTTATAGAAACATCTGCAGGACATTGTTGGGGGAGAGTGAGGCTATTGTTTCAGAAACACCCCCTCGTGAGCTCGAGATGTTTCTGTAGATGCTGTGACCATGTTTGCGAGGGATTCATAATATTATAATGAAGGGTGCTGATCTTCTAGGAAAATGTTGTTGAAGTTCTCCACTATGCTTTGAAGCTGATTCTTACAGCAGGGATTTTAGTTTTTTGTTTTTCTGCTTGAGTTTTTGGGGATCATACAGTGAAAAGCACAATTAACGCTCACCGCCTTTCTCGCCTCTATAGGAGCCGGAAGATCCAGATCCGGAACATTCCCCCCCACCTGCAGTGGGAGGTAGGTGTTTGAGTGGCGTGGAACTGAATGCTTGCATGTGAACCGCCGTGTGCCTTCTTAGCGAAGTGTGCTGCAGATTACTCCCCGGAGTTTGGAAGTGCGTGCCTGAGCGCTTTGGCACATACCCGTCCTGGGGGCTCCCTGCGAGCCTGTCCCGGAGACGAGGTTATGGGGGATGAGTGGAGGCAGAGTGCCTAACCCTGACCTGAAAGAGTGACACTCCTCCTGATGCCCTGTGGAATAAGCAGAGGCTCCTTGGGGGGGGGGGGGGCGGCGATACTGAGCGACACTGGAGGTGGCTGTGGCCCCCCCTTCCCGGGGTGCAGCTGTGGCATTGCCTTTTGGGATTTTGGCTAGCGTACCAGACGCTCCATGGCCCCGTTTCCCGGAATGCTAACTGCGCTCGCTCCTCTGTTGTTGTTGTTTTCACATGATTAACGTGGGTAAGTGTTTTGTAGTATCCGGAGCTTTTAATAGATGTAAACACGGGGGTGGGGGGGTAGCGAGCCTATCTTCTCTGTGAAATAGGGAGCGTGCAGAAAGGGGGACTTTGGGATTGTGGGGTTGGGAAGCACGCGCGTGTGTTTGACTCGTGCTCGCTCCACTCCACAGGTCTTGGACAGCCTGTTAGCGCAGTACGGATCTGTGGAGAACGTGGAACAAGGTAAAGTGTGAACCCTGTGACTCTAACCCGGTGTGTGTCTGCGTGTGTGTTTGTGTGAGCATCTGCGTATGTGTGTCTGCCCGTGTGTCTGCGTGTCTGTGTGTGTGTCTGCGTGTGGTCCTAATGTTTGCCTGATGGCCCTTAATGATTTCCTGCTTGCTGTATCAGCCTGTGTGTGTGTGTGTGTGTGTGTGTGTGTGTGTGTGTGTGTGTGTGTGTTTGGTGATGTATATAACACATTGTGAGGTACAAATGTCCCCATGATGTGATAAAAAAAATTTTAAACTCAGTTTTACAGGAATCTGAAAGCAAAAAACTGTAAAAGTCTTTTATTAAGCTTAAGTTTAAAGTTAACGTTAGGACTGGGTAGGAGTTAAGGTTGACATTGTTGGGTTAGGGTTTTGCCCATAGTAATGAATGCAAACAGCTGAGTACTGAGTAAAAGCTGCCGAGTGGCTTCATGCTGGGGACGGCAGGATTCCCTGACCAGGGACAGAGAAACACACTTTCTCCTGCATGCTTGCTTCC